>VZRS01011915.1:190875-437656 GCA_013398055.1 Ifrita kowaldi | reverse complement strand
GGGGGGGGTGGGGTTTTAAATCTTTAATTTTCCAAAATCAGTATTACTAATGAAACTTGGGATGTATCCACAACATTAATGTTGTGCTGTATTGCACCAATTTGCCAGTGTCACTCTGTGGCAGTGTATGATCAATACAGAATCAATCTACATATATATTACTTACTGAAACACTAGGATTCATTTAGTACTTCTTAGTCTCAGGTCTAGTAGTAATGTGAACCTGTCTCAGTGCACACTACTAATTATATAAGATTTATTGTGAGAAGGGAATAAAAAAAGAGCAGAAATATTAAACAGAATATAAAATGAAAAATAGACAAATCCTACATTCAAGAGTGAGGCTGAGCTGTATATGATACCTTACTAGATTTATGCAGAACAACTGTATGATGTATCAGGTAACATCACTATGTCCTTTGCTGTCATTTTATATTTTGAGACAGTGACTTTTCTGAGTTTCTTACTGTACCATGAAGATATATTTGACAGTGACACAAATGAGCTAACACTATAGGCAGTCTCACAGACAGGCAAATTTATAAATCAGTTTGCCTTTCAAACCTTCAAGCTGAGGACAATGATCTCAGAAAAAATATCAAAAATGGTTATTGTGACACTCATTTCCACATGGAGTCATCTCACAAAGCACAGTAAGTATTTATCTTGTGAAGAGACTCCTTTCTCTCCAGTGAATGCAAGTAAATAAACCCATCCCAGATGTGCATGACCACACCGTGCTTGAGGCTCTGCAGTTTGACCACAAGAAAAGGGTCTTGTTCAGAATGAGGAAATGATGATTAGAGGGTGTACAACTGAGGTCAGCTCCTGGCTCAAGCAGAAATCTCTGTGGTGCTGGAGGGGCAGTCAGTATCCCAGAGCTCATTAGAAAGCTTTGTCACTGTTGTAATTTACATAGGGCTTATATTTTTCCTGTGAACCTATTCTCGACACTGAGGAATTACTATAATACTGATGAATTATTCCTATTCCAAGTAATAAAAAAAAATAAAATTGTTAGGCTGTGGTTGTTTCCTGGTGGCCAGTTACGTTAACTTGATGGTTTCTTCAAACCAATTCAGCAGCAGAGATAGCTGGGAAATAAGAGGAAAAATAATTTCTTAGGTGTGAAATGACATAGCTCTATTACAGACAGTTATCTACCAAGAAAAGTGGCAGAATATAGTATTTTTCATTTCAAAGAGGAGAGAAACTGAACAATCACAGACAATACTTGATAAAAAAACCATCTGAGAGCCAGATAAAAAAACCTATTTCACATGTATCTATAGATCCTCAAAAATTTCAATGGGGTGTTCATGTTTAAGTACCCAAACGAACAAAAATTAAATGCTTCAGATACTTTGAGGGATTGCAGTATCCACTGCATATGTAATGCCTGCAATGCTTTGATCTTCCTAGGCTTGTGGACTGAATGACTAGCAGGAGGATGTGTGTGATCAAGGTCCCACACTTGGACTCCTTAATGTCATCTTACAATACAAATTCAGCCTTATTCATGGATTGGCAGCAGTCTTGCATATTTTTTCTTTAATTAATATCCAATCCCGATATATAATAGGAATAGAATATATTTATGTACAATATATTTGTCCTATTGTGTTTTGGGTAAAAACTCATGGCAACATTGTACAGAAATTACTATGGAATAGCTTACTTAACCTGGTCTGTCTCTCATACCAACAGTTCAAGAAAAGGTTCAGAAATCCAAAAGAAAACACTTGCGTGACTGCTCACCTGAACAGAACTGATAGCTGTTTTCAGAACTCAGTTTTAACGTGAAAATGGAATGATTTGTCTTACATTTATGCAACTTGGAATTTTTAGTTATACATGATGCTTACAGAGCTTCCATCTACAGTTCTGTGCATTTTTTCTAAGTTCGGAATAGAACTGAGAACTGTACGTTTTCCAAAAGATGTTCATGTGAAGCTTCCTTTTGTATCAACGGAATACAGATGTTCAGATACATGAATATATTCTTTGCTCCTAGAACATGAAATGACCTCCCAGCTCCCAGTATTTTATGTTTTGGGAGCACAGCTGATCTCGGTCATGGAATTCTAGAGGTGAAAAGTCATTCAGTTATTTGTCACGTAACAAATGACTAAAAGGCATAACAGGAGTAAGAGGACAAAAATGACAGTAACTCTAATTCCACTGAAGCATAAAAAATAAAAGTTAAACTGATACATTTTGAATATAATACAAGAAAAGGTGAAAAGTACCTTCCAGCTAGAGTTGTAAAAATACCCTAAGCCTTGGAAGGTTCTTTCACTTATTTATATATTTTCATTCTTTGGAGTTCGTACAGAGTGCAAAGGAGCACAATGTTGAAGAGATCTGACCAAGATGTGAGTGCACTCCTGTAAGCTGGGTAGACCTACCAGCTTGTATCCTTAAAAAAAGCACAGAATAACTTCATCTGAAATTGCAGGAAAGAGGCCAGGATTTGAGCAAAGCCGAAGCACTGCAATACCCAGGTAATGAGTTAGCTTTCTCAGCCTTACTTTAGGGATTTCTTCCCTACAACCTCTGTGGTTTGAGATCTGTCTGTCTTTGTGACCACTCTCTGCTGATTGTGATCATTGCACAACAAACAGGAATAAAATTCACATACCTAAAATCCAGGCTATGCTGAACAGCTTTGCTGCATCTGTAGCTTTGTAAATTAACCTAGGTTGTATTAAGTATCAAAGTCAGAATAAGGAGTACCTTTTAAGATTAAGCATAAGAAAGTGGAATAATTTTTTCAGTAATTAAGGTTTCCACTTCTGTGGCATGCTTGTCAGGAGTTTAAATTTCTGTCTCCAGTAAAGGTACAAAAGCATATTGAAAATCTATTGTTTTGACCAACATGGTCAAGGAAGAAGCACCTGAATATATGTTTATTTTAATTATCTGGCTCTGTGTTTCCCCCAAAATGAGTCTGTTTGGTACGCTGTAAAAAAAAAGGGCAAATAAACCCAATTTTGTTTATAATTTTAAAAGTGTTTCTACTTTGTTACATAGATCCATCTAAATAACTTATGATTTGAATCAGCTACTAAAAGATAGTTCTTATAGTTCTGTCACTTACATTTCTAGCAAAGGTTCATTTCAGAGAAAAGGTTGAAAGTGCTATGCTATATTAATTTTTTTACAATCACTCAAATTCTGTCAAATACACAGTACACTTTCAGCAAAGTTAGCTGTGTCTGCAAACAACAAAGTTTACAAATACTCTGTTTCACTGTTTCCATACCTTGCAGCTTTCACTTTTCAGCTAAATTCATCTTAATGTAAAGTAATAAAATGCTTAACAGTTTAAAAGAAGTAACACATGCATGCATACCTTTTATATTGAGGACACTTAACTTTTCTGTCAGTAATACATGTGGGTAAACACCTTCCAAGAACTCTTTGGTGCCTATGTCTCCTGGCTCCTGGTGTTGCATGAGGCATTTTATGAGCTGGACCCTGGCACACCTGACATGGCCGTTTTCAAACCCTATTATATACAGAATATATTTCCTCCTCTCCAAATACTTAAAACTAACCAAGAGCTACAGGAACCAGGGAAAATCATCAAAGAATAGCCATGAACCCATATCTAAAACCTGTTTCTTCTTCTCCTTTATATTCCAGCTATGTCTTCCCTTTGCATTTGCTGCAGACACTGCACAAGGACCATTTGAATAAATGGAAACCATTCACAAGTGAGGGCTTGCAGGGCAAAAACCAAAGCCTTGCTATGAATAAAAATGTTAGTGGGGTAATATAAATTACCAATTTGAGATAAGAAACTACAAAACCCATATGCTAACATTTGAGCCATCGAAATTCTCATCTTTTCAGCATTCAGGATACTTATATCCTTTCAAATTGGACCTAAATTAGGGTTGCTAGTCTGTATCGGATAAACTGTTTGCCTTATGTAATTTTAATAGAAAACAAGAAAATCATATATCTGAAATAGAAACAGTAACATTGAGCATATTAATAAAAACATAGTAACATTCACTGAAATGAGCAAAATGAAACCTCTTTGAAACAGCTCTAGGTACCAGGAGTAAACGCAGGACAACCATTTAAACAATTTTGCTATATTTAAAAACCCACAACTCCACCTAATAATTTGTTCCTGTCAATCAAGAAATTCCTGTGACGTTACAAAGACAGTTGAGCATTCACAATCAGACAGGAGCCCGCGAGAGTGTGAGCCCTTACCTTCACCTGCGTACGCCAGGATGGAGCGGGCGCGCATCTGCTTCCCTTCTGTGGTTTTGCCGGAGCAGGTGTGTGAGCAGGAGGACCACGCAGACCACATGCTGAGCACACAGTCCTTTGGGCACGGCGCTTCACACACCACCGGGATTGGGTAGATGGCATCTCTACACAGCTGTCTGTCAACCTCTTCTCCTGGGAAAAAAAAAGGCCAGTCGCAGTCTATCATTTGCTAAATTAACTTAAAATGAGCAATCTAGTCCAGATGGGCACACAAATAGATTAGATTCTGTTCTTCTGTATAAACAAGGTAAATAGATTTTTTATTAAAATCACTTGTCTCCTCTGCCTCGATTCTAGAAGAGCATACTTCAACCTAGTTTGATTCGATATTCTCATGAAGTGAATGCCAGCCTGGGTGGTCTTTAGGCTTTTGTTTTGTAATGCATACTTGATCCCACACAAAATCCAAATGCGAGTAACAGAGTATATAATACACCTATGGAAAACTGTGTACATGGAGATACACGTATAGTAATGACCCAGTTTTCATCCACATTTGTGGGAGAAGGGGAAAGACATCCTAACTTAGCCAGCTTTATAACCTAAAATTCATCCTTTGAATTGCAGCTATCCATCAAAATATGAAAAGCTGCAGTAAATTACAGTCAGAGTGTTGTTTGGTTAGAAAGATAATTTGTTAGCAAACCAGCAACACATCAGTCTTTGTGTCATGGAAGTATAACAAGATCTATGCGTTTGTATTCAGTAGGTACACATTTCATAATAAAAAGATCCAGGCTTGTATGCATTCCTTAATGAAATGTTAACTAATGTTTAAGTAGCAGGGTTTCTTTTGTTTTCAATCAGATAATTGTGAGAGCACTGTGTCTGAGACCTGTCTGAACAGCACCTTAATCACAACATGGATAGTTTTGTGAGGTGACATGATTTCTTGATCAAATAAGTTAATATTTATTAAGGGAGGAATGAACAAATGACCTCATATTCTGATATCACTAAGTCTCATAATAAATCTTCATGTTGGAGCAAATGAAGGAAAACAAAGGAGCAAGAGACTTGGGTCCACTTTTTAGAATTCTAGCCTTGTTATTATAACATAATGCCTGTTATGTTATGATATGTTATGAGGAACTGTGAAAATGTTGCATCTAAGAGTACATTGGACTTTTGAGGCCCTGGTAACCACATACAATTAAGGCATGAAATAGCCAGTTCAGTCATAAACACAACACTTCTTTTTTTTTTTTAATTTTCTGAAGAGGATAACATTTCAAGGCATCTCAATACCTTTTGTGCTATATGATCTTTGTTGGGGCATAAAACCTTCTGTTATGATTAATCTACTGGAACACTCTCAAACCTTACATGATCTTGACAGGACCAAAAGGAGTTGTCTACATGATGCACTTTCTAAAATCCATCATGTCAACCCCTTTGTTTTAATAGCCAATATCAACAAAATAATGTCTTATCAATGTTTGCAAATAAACTTAAGTCTTCAATATGACAAAATATTTGTTAGATAGATTGATTAAATACCCTGTAATTGAATCATCAGTTACTCTTAGTAACTACCACATGGAATCTGAAAGCTAATTCAGCAAGAACTGAGCATGCTATAAATTAAGCCGAAGATCTAAAAACACTGCTTTACCGAGTCTCAAATTAGGTTTTATTGCTCAATAGAATAATAATAATAAAATGATTCAAATACTAATCAAAACAGAAGCTACATAAACTACATTTTTTGTCATTCAAGGTTCACAGTCTTAGAACCTTTAAAATAAGAATCTCTGTTAAACTGAGTTCCTGAAACTAGGAGTTTCTTTAGTACTAAAGACATATCATGAGTCCCAGAAGTATTAACCAAATTGTTTTTGAAAGAGTAAAAGATGAGGGCCATCCATTGAATATTGGATCCTTTTAACCAGTGCAACTATTTTATTCATACAGAATATTTAGGCACAACAGAACCACAAACATCAATCTTCCTTGGTTCTGAAAACCAGGGAAAATCCTGAAGCTCATATTTTTAAGACAGCCCAAAGTAGTCATAGTCATCTGAATTATAAAGACCTTTGAGATCAAGTCAGTCTCAACAGCTATATTTTTGCATATTAAAATACGAATTTGAGCCCTGCCAAAGGCTTCATAGCTCTCCCACACCAGGTTCTGCTTCCCTCACTGGACTCAGTCTTTGCACCAATTGCTCCCTCTGTTATATTGCAGGTCATCACACCCTGACACCAATGCAGGAGGGATTCCTTTCTGCTTCATCAGAATGGGCATGTGTTTGGGTTCAAGGACAAGAGACAGAAGAGAGGACTGTGAACTTCTATTCCAGACAGAAAAAAAAAAGCTAGAAAAGGGGTGAACCCTACTCTCAAACTGTTCCATTACCAGATAAGACTCAATGAGGTAAACTGCACACTTTGCAAGAAATGGTACTATTACAATAAAGTGTGTCACAGTGTAAACTAACAACACTATACTGAACTTATTAATCACCTGTTGGCTTTTAACTTTAAACTCAAGCTAAATTTGGTGCCACAATAAGAAATACTTTTAACTTAGTTTCTGAGTTTATATCTCAAATGAAACCAAGCCTTCACTCTCTCCCAAAATCAAAGCCTATCTTTTTTCTTGGCTTTTACAGAGAAAATATTCTAGAGATATTTATCTTACATATTGGCATTTCATTTTTGTCAACTGTCCAATTCTTATCTGATGAATTCAATAGCATAGAAATGTAGTTGGAAGGAATGTCTTATAATGGGTACTTCTTATCTTCGGGGAAATATTTTATTTAGACTAAATTGTTGCTGACATTTCACTTCTGATTTTATGAACAACTTGACCTTTGTTGCCTTCCTCTTTAAAGTGCGTAGTGTAGTCAACTACCAGGAGCCACTCAACCATAAGCTGGGAACAATGCCAGTGTAAAGACTACTTCGAAAACGTCCCATTTGAAAATGTTTGTTGAAGCAAGTCCAGAGGAGGGCCATGAAGGTAAGCAGAGGGTTGGAATATGTCCCCCATGAGAAATGGCTGAGAAAACTGGAGTTGTTCAGCCTGGAGAAGAGAATCCAATGAGACATTATAGCAGCCTTCTAGTACCTAAAAAAGGCTGACAAGAAAGATGAAAAGGCACTTTTTAAAAAAGCATGTAGTGATAGAACATGTGGGAATGGCTATAAACTAAAAGGGAGAAGATTAAAGAAGATGTTCTTTACTGTGAAGGGGAAGAGGCACTGGAGCAGGTTGTCAGTAGAAGTGGTGGAAGCCCCATCCCTGGAAGTGTTCTAGGCCAGGTTGAATGGAGCTCTGAATAATCTGTTTTAGTGGAAGGTGTCCCCGCTCGTGGCAGAGTGGTTGGACCTAGATCATCTTTAAAGTCCCTTCCAACCCTAGCCACTCTATGATTCTATGATTTTATTTGAACTTTATGGGTATAAATTGATTTTTCACAAGAATTGAAGACAGAACTCCTAAAAACACGACTGAAAGCCGTCTGCCCTGGATTATTTATACTCATATGTAGAATGACAAAAAGTAAAAAGCAGAGAGATGAAAGCAGAATATGACATTTCTGTCAAGAGAACTCTTCACCACTTATCAGCTGATTTGTTCATTAAAACCTGGAATCTAGCAATAGTCCATATATATATAATCAATGCCTATGTTGTTGAATTCTATTTCTCTCAGGCAAGAGACACACATTTTGGACAAAAAACTTCAAATTGCTTAAGGAAATGACAGCATGTAAAAATGGCAGGAGGGAAAAGAGGTTTATTTTTTCAAGAATTTAAAATGTCAAAGGTTGTTTAAACCTTTCCTGGGATTTTTTTTTACAGATTTATGTCAGTGAGGAGTACCGAGGGGATAGCCTTTCGAATCCACATCTCTTCCTCGAATAATTATGATGGATACAGCTGGACAACCAGCAAAGAAAGTCACTACATTAAAACCTCCTTTTGGCCAACTTCATGGCTTGAAGACTTCCTGGCATGTGTGTACATGAGAGCCACTATGGAACTACGGAACTATTAAGTTGCTTTAAAACAAACAATCAAAAACAACCACAAAACACCAAGCCAAACAAACAAAAAAACCCAAACCTCCTACTTAATAGGCAAATTTTTACAGATCAGAGAGGTAGCTTGTGAATAGCATTCAGGAGGAGCTGGCTAATAAGTATCAGACTGTAGTCATATCACCATTCTTGTTTTATTACATTCACAAAGCAGGTATTGTATCTGTGAAAATTTAGTCTAGATGCTAAAGGTTGGGCTAGACCATCTTCTCTGGTTAATGTCGTTGAATCATGTCAGTCCTTTGTGTTTTTGTCTACCCACCTGTAAAATGTGTCTGATAATTAAGTTTCTCGTAAAATGCATAAAGAAAGTTCCAAAGGGAAGCATTCCTAGAGCTGGAATCACTAGAGAGACATGGTAAAGAAACCCTCTTGCTTATTGTGCATCTTTTAACATGGTGCATGCTTCGGTGCACAGTAAAAAATTGCTGTCAAATTCTGACCTATAGTACATGGAAAGGCAAGTGCTTAACAGAGAGAAAAATGTTTTTTAAGCCTTAAAATGAACAGTAAAATCACTGCAAGATTCAATGAGGCACAGAGAACAACTTAAAAAAAATCAGCATAAAATAAAATTGCTGCTGGAGCCCTATGTAATAAGTCAATGAGCCTGGTCTCATTTCTGTAAGAGGAAACCAGCTGTAGTTTCTGAAAGACTGACTTATAACCCAATATAAACTAAGTAAATTTTGACAATAAAATAAGAATAAATAGAATTAAATCAAGAGAGTGCCTTGAACATTAATATCTAACTATTTTTAACATGCTTGTGTAACCAGTAAAGGATAGGAATATCACACAGTGGTAAAACAAATTTTACAGTTGTATTTTAAAGTTCATAAAACAAGCAATGACAGCAACTGAGCCCAAATGCTAAAACTGCAGACTTCAGATTATTTATTGCTTATTTCACTGTTTTCAAATGTACTATTATATCTTCAGCTTGAAGGAAAAAAGTCTCTTGTGCCAGTGTCTTGTACGTGACGTGTCAACCATTGGAAAACTGCTGGGCAGCTGAAATATCTGGAAAAGCACTCCAGAGCTCAACTTTTTAAGTGTTTGTGGGTGAAGAAGGGCTTGTCATTATTTAACTGCCTTCAGTAATGCCTCTAAGCATGGAGGCTGCAGGAGAAAAAAGCAGTTACTTCACACGATAGCAAAATCCGTGAGCTGTGCTGGCTGCCACTGACTGTTTCCTTCCTTTCCTGTGCAGAAAAATAATCAACAGGAAACTACTGAACTGCCTCTGGTATGGGTTGTAAAGGCTGAAATGGCTGAGAATGTTCTTTATCTTGAACTCCCATGCGGTTTCCCATATGCATTCCTTTCACATGAAGACCTATACCTGTCCTTACACCGACTCCCTTGTCAGTGTCAGAATGTGTCAGACTGGCTGAGCTAAAAATGTTGTGTGGACTCTGCCCATCAAGTGCAAAGTACCCCTATCTATATCCCAAACTCAGTAAAACCAGATCTGTGCTGTGTGCTCAGTCCTGTTTTTCACTTGGAACTAACTTTAACCACAGTCACAGTTAGTAAAGCATATCCACATATCCTTCTCCACTAAAAGATCATCAGTCTATAATCTACTTGCCTCAAAGTTACAGGAATGTCATGACTAGACTGTAAGAGTATAGAACTATTAACGACTTTAACTGTAATTATTCTAAAGACAGTTTAAAAAAAAATTCAAGAAAATCACTAAATAAGAAAAAGTACAAACGTATGCAAATGTGAATTTCCATACTAGATTTTCTTCAGTAGTAACCTGGTCAACACACTGGATGATTAGTCTAATGCAAAATGGAAATTGTTCACATTACAGAAAAGCTATCAAACTTATCAAAACCCCATACATCTTCACATGCTAGGACACCTTATATCTGCAAATGAACAGACAATAATCAATCATGAGGATAAACTGAAAATATTGATTTAATTTCTAATACTTCTGCATTTCTTTCAAATCACTAATTGATTACCAAAGTTCACCACAACAGGAAAAATCATGCCTGCCTAGCATGAACAGTCACAGCAAATTATGTTTTCCTTCCAAACCTTGGTGCTCCAGCAGTAGTGTGACTTTTTCTTTTTAAAATGATCAGAAGAGGTAGAGAGCTACATCGTGAACAATGCATACCCTTAATACTTTTATCCAAATTCTGTCCTTTTTCATAATCAGACCCTAGCAATGTGTCTTCCTCAAACTTCCTTATTGTAATTCAACTTTATCAGAACTACTGATTGGAAATTCAGTCTCAGGACTGATTTTGGCAATTCTGTTTTGTTGTTTGTTTTTCTTCACAGAGGAGGAATTCTCTGAGGAACGTTGTCTTTCTTAGAGTACGTGTCTCTAATTGAAATGTATACACAACTCCAAAAAGCTGACCCAGATTTTTCAGTAGGGAGAATTTAGAAGTTAATCTCTGAAAACCTAATCAAATAAGCCACAGAAAGGGGAAACTATAATATTTACATGAAATTCATCATTTGCCATCTTGCTTAGCTCAACAATCTTAAGAGTATTTGGAGGAAAAAAAGCAGCACGTGCAGCAGTATCTGACTGACGGAACAATTTTTGCTCTTGCATCAGTTCAATACTAGCAAATAAAACATACTTTGATAGACAATAGGAAACTTTAAATGTTTTATTAATCCCACTATCCTTCATATCATGTTGATGGTATTTATTCATATCTGCTCCAAAAAAAAGCTTTTATGTTAGTAAAATGGCAGTGTCTTTCAAAATAGCAGCAACAGTGTATGACCTTAGTAATTATTTTCTGCTACAGTTCCTGAATCAGCTGTCAAAAAATACTGATACATTTTCAACATTTGGAACAATTTTTAACCTCTCTAATTATCAAACATAAAGCAACATTAACTACAATTTATGACCTCAATATATCCCACTTCATTGACTCCTAAGTTTTTCAACTAACACAATGTGAAAAGATGGTGTATTTTTCCCTTGTATTATTCTTATCAAGTGAAGCTTCTACATTCATTTCTAATGCTTAGGTGCCTAGCTTGTAGCTCCAAGTGTTAAATCAGTTGCTAATTCCCTAATCACATGCCTTTCTCTCAATCACTTTTGCTAAGTAGCATTTGCATTTAATTAAGTACATCTTAATTAGTTGATGGTTAATATTCTTGAAGTAATTTTCTTCTACGAAGCCTAAGTAGAAACGGCACTGATTTCAATGAAGGCAAATACACTGGTTACTCACATCTGTTCATTATGCAAGAATGACAGAAAGTTGGTCTAATAGTTTAATGATATGAAAACATTGCAGGATTGTAAACTGTTTGATTTGGTGATTTATGTGTGCAAATTTACTGTGGTTTTGGTTTCAGTGTAGTATCATACAGCCTATTCCTTACTGAAAGAAAAATGGCAAACATGATACTTCAGCCACTTACAAAACCCATTGTGAATCTCATAAACATGTATGTCTCTCTTTTTTTGTTAAATGAGAAACTTGAGAGCCTAAGCACAGGTACGTTCATCTTATTTACATCTTCACCCTACCTGCACACACAAACCAGTGACATATAGAAAAGGCCACTGACTGCTGTCCTTTCCCCATGCAAATACTGGAGGATACAGATACCTTTTAAAATAAAATACTAAATTTTAAAATGTGGTTTTAGCTTTTTTTTTTAAAGCAAACATTTTCAATGACAAATGACTAGTAACGACAGAAAGTAATAGTATACAGAAGGAAAATACCTGGAGCTTAGTAACCCACCATATCTAGTGCTTTTCCAATCAAAGATAACAGCATGCTAACACACTTAAAAAAAAAATCATGATCTTTTTATTATTTTCTGTTCCTTAACGAGATGAAACACTGTATTTTACAAGCAATAACTTCTTGTTAATGGCTATGTGCAAATTTCTACTTTATTCACCTTATGGGAAAAATAATTGTGATGAGTGGGATGACACTGGCTTCAAGAACTCCCACATTCATGCAGAAATATAATTTCAAAAATAGTACCTGAACACTTCAGCTCCTTAGCTGTAACCAAACCAGTAAATGAGCTCAGTTACAGCTTACAGGGTAGTATGTGTTTGATAACCTTTCCCACAACACAGCATATTACCAACTGTGTAGAAAAAATGCACAAGCAGGTAACCCCCTGCAAGTGGTTTATAGGAAAGCTGATAGATGTGAAAGCCATTCTGCTCCAGAGGTAAGACAGTTCTGGTTACAAGGTTTCTTCCCTGTCCTTAAATTCATCCAAAGTTTCAATCATGCAAATTTCAAGAAAGGTGAGTCACTGCTAAAAAATCCAGGTCAGTATTCCTTAATACATCAGATATATTTGCACCATACACAAAACAGTTACAGGAATAACCGAAACTGAAATAGCACTCCATACCTTGAAATAATGACAACAATAAAGGGACAACTCTGACACAAAAATTAAGAACATATTTTAAAGATGGATATTTCCTGCTATAATTGCTTCAGATGGAAAACATCTTTGCATATTCCTTGGCTGCAACTTAAAAATAATGGTTAAACATAATGAACTAACACTTCAGATACAGTATTAATGCCTCCAGTAATCCCATTTTCATGTCTGGTAATAGCAGAACATATGTACCTCCATTTATATTAGAGTCATCTATCAGGATTACAGTCATGTAGATAGAGTCTAAATTTGCCAGACACAAATAAAACCAGGGTAAGAAACAGTATTTCTTTACTCAAATAATATATTTTTTATTTAAAATGCAGCATCATTTGGCCAGATTAAACAACAGAATGAAAAAATAATATCCCATTAACTATGTCAACATAGAAATGTGTAGAAAACGGAGGCATTTGGCTGGGAAAAAAACCCAAAAAAACCAAAATACAAAACCCAAAACCAACAAAACAACATGCTCTTTTTTTTTCCATGAAAGGGAAAACTTCTTATTTGGGCTTGACTTCTTTACTTAATGAGATTGAGAAAAATGAAAAATAACTGTTCTCTTTTTGCCATCTTAAAATTTTGTCGTAACCACTTTGAAATTTTACCTCTTACTCCTTTATCCCCTTTCTAAATTTTCACTATACTTTGCTAGATTTCTTCAGCTTGAAAACTTGAATTCACTCAGAAAGTATAGAAAAAGATTTTTCCAATTCTCCCTGTATTTCTAAGTGGCGGTGATGATGGCAGCCACAGTGTCAGTTCCCCCAAGTATACAGCAATCACTTGGCTACCTGTGAGGGTCTCAGTAAAAAAAAAATTAAAAAAGAAATATACATAGATGACGAAAGTTCCTTCACTACACACACACCCAAAGACACACTGAAGGGTGTCTTGTACTACTAACTATGGCTTAAAAAGTAACCCAGCCTTTTTATCTCTGACACAACCCTGTAAGTTACTGAGTGCATATTTTGTATTATGCATCGAATAGTAATGGGAAACTCTTCTCACAGATGATATTTCTTTGATTCTCCACTACTTCTGATAGCGCTGAATATTCAATGGCATGAAATAGGCTGTATCTGAACTATTAAAGTCAGTATCTCTGAAAAAGCCTGATCTAAACATGGATGCTGAAGAATTAATTAAACTGGGACTTCGAAGGAGATTAGTTAAACTGTATTAACATTTTGTATGGCTATCCTTATTCAGAATGAAAGAGAAAATTATTGACAAATAGAATTAAGGCCATTTTAACTCTGAATAAGAGGATTCAGTGACACATTTAATATAGTTTAAGTAATTATTTTTGCAGTTAATTTGGATCAACTTTGCAAAGTGTCTCCATGCATATAAGCAAAGTAAACAAAAACTGAAACATGATATGCCTGTAGCTGAAAATCTCCTATACTTTTAACTTGATGCTATAGTAGACTTGTACCACAGGGATAGAAGTTCAATAATTCTAATAAAGACTCCAGCAGAGTACCCACACACTGCCTAACAACAGGAGTAAAATTTTCCTACTGCTTGACAGGTAGTTGAAGCATTTTCATGGTTCATTTGCTAATGCAGTCTTACTGAGAATGATAAGGAACAGAGAATACAAGTGTATTGATCATAACCAAGCAGAGCTGCCTTCTAGTGTCAAATAAGCCAATCAAACGTCATCTTGATATGAAAGAAAAAATAAGTTTGATGACAGGCTACGGTCCCATTGAGAATAAAATCAATATTAGTCATGGGACCAAGTGGGATCAATATGTCAAACCAATAGGCCATTTTAGCAGGACGGGGAAAGTAGGAGAAAAGTGCTGACAGAGCTATAAGGAAAAAAGAAGACAGTGAAAACCTCGAGGATGAGACCACTTGAAAATTCACACTGTATTTCTGAAAACGCTTGTCAAAAGTACCAAGTCACCTTAAAAAGATATTATTCCAAGATCAACAGAGCATTCTCATAAAATTTTCCCAATCAAGCCACAATTCATACTTCATACAGTGACAAAATTATATAAAAGTATGACTTCCAGGAAAAAGATTTAAAATACTTTCTATATTTGTATGTAAAATGTTACAAAAGATCTACTGTTTAAAAGTGAAGAAAAATTCTTTCACAGAATTTAGAAATAGCGATGGTGTTATTTGAATATTGGTAACAGTAGGATTTAAAATGCATGGATTTGAAAAAGTAATGTATTTATTTTATTGCAATGTGACTTCTTGCTTATTTAAAAAATAACGTTTCATCAATCACTGGAAATTACTGTATTATTTTTTCACTGCTGAGTATTCTCAGGAAATTTTTAACCTCATCAGATATGGGCACATCGACAGTTATAGCCTTTTAAAAGGTTTCACAGGTATTTTATTGTAAGTGCTATTTCATGCATTTGCCCCTCCTTTCCCACCCAATAAAGTCAAAATAACCTGGAGAACAAGTTCGGGAAGGGCAATGGAATGTCAATTACTTCAAACCAGCTTGATTAGAAAAGATAATTCTGATATGCTGATCTGAACTAGATTAACATCCAGGGATATGAGTTAGGAAGAGAAGCATAAAAAGGAAATAATAGGCAAGAAAAACAGTAGCATGAAAACAATGTGACAGTTCCACTAATGTCAGTAGAATGACAGTGCTCGCCACAATCTTCTCAACGATTCCCTACACTGAGTTACTAATCTGCATATTTTCAGCAGCTACCTTAAATGGCCTGGTTTTTCAGGAAACACCAAAACTTTCACAAACTTCAAGCTTCTCATTTTCAGCATAAACATTATCTTTGGTTAACAAATTTATACATTTAAGCTAAAAAAGTTCAGAAAGTTGCAACATAAATGAGTTCATAAATACTTCAGCATAGCAGTATTTTCCTAGAATTTGGCCAACAATATTTTAATGTTATTCTTCTCTGTAATGCAGAAGCTTAACTCACAGTTGAAGAGAATGATTAATGGTCTGCACCTCACAGAATATTAAGTGAATTTTTCAGTTGGTCAATTACCTACTATTTTACTACAGTATTGTGAATTTGCAGCAAGTTTACAAGTGTGCATTCACATGCATTTGTCATGCCTTTTGCCACACAAATGCACATGTAACTCAAAAGGGGGTTTAAGAGAGTAAGAAAAATTATTTTATACAGCAAAAGATGATTGCAAACATTTTCTTTGCATTATTCATCCAGCTGCAGCTAGTAAAGAGTTGTCACTCTCTATGTAATCTGACAGCTCAATTCAATCACAGTTAAAACATAGGACCCAAGAGGTGCAAGAGAGATCACTGCCACTGTCATGTTTACACATTTCTGAGAAATGGTTTTTAAATTAATTTCATGGATGCTTTTGTCTGTGTCCTACTACTGGCAGATAAAATGCAGTCTTTGGAGAACATCTTTTTATCCATCTTGCAATGAATATCTTATCATTGCAAGTGGAAGGCACAGCATGCCTTTAGGGATCTCAGACTGTGAATTAATCTTCTCTTTTAGAAAAATTTTCATAGCTGATTCCTTCCCAGAAGACTAAAACTAACCCATCCTTTTGACTTTTTCTTTCGAAAGTGTATGGATTCAGAGAAGGAGCTGTCAGGAATGCGACCAGACGTAAATCCTACTACATTTTATAACCACATGCTAAATTAAGGAAATCTAATAACATTGGCACAACTTAACAAAAAAAACCAGGAACACCTCTGAAAGTATAGAGACATTACAACTATTCTACTCTGCTAATAAATTATGCAAGTTAATGTCCTAAAGTCACAGAAATCTGAGAGATTTCACTGTAGATTTACACCTACTCACAGAAATCATTTGTACCCTGAAAATAGGGCTCCCTTTCACTACCGGTTTTCTGTAAGCCTGCCACAATATATAAGATGCTTCTAGCTAATGTAATTCTTCTTTTCCCCCTCTTTAAATAAAAAAACCTCAATTCTGAGACATTCAGAACAAGAGATTTCATGTAGTTTCTGCTTAATATCTTTTCTCTGGAAAACACTCATGCATCAATTTTCTATTTATAAAATAATACCAGTACCAATAAAGGATGTCTAAATAAAATTAAACCCAAACATCTGATAATTCCTAGGGCAAGATTCACGTACTTAATCCACATTACCCCCAAAACTATGTCAAGAAACCAAACAGTAAATGCCAAAATTAAAGCTGCCTTTGTGTAGAGCAGTTTTTTTAACTGCCTAGTCACATGCTTATTATTTTTCCACTGGGTCCCTTCCTCCTTCAGTTCACAGATTGGAAACTCTTTAATGAGGAGCTATTCGGTATTTTTAGTTTTATTCTCTTTGTTCAAGTCATGAGACTATGTTTTATTTACCACATACTAATTAAAAGTGTTATTAAAACAGAATTGGCATTTTTCCTAAGATCTTTCTGTCATGACTATCAGACGCCCACTAGCACAGCGTTATTTTCAGAACACTGATGATGTGATGGGTCAGCATTATTTATATTTTGCTGATGCTGAACAAAAGCAGAGCAAAATTAAACCCTGAAGAATAGGACAACTAAGGTTAGTTGTTCCACAGACATTGCATTCATTACTACAAAATGCCCACTTAAGCACCAAAGGAGATATATCTGTCTCACAAATAAGTGGCAGGTTCTGTGGAGAAAATGTCATGTTGGCACAATTAAATAATTAAATACTTCCTTCCGATGCATTCACATAAGGACCAGACAAACTTAATTTCCTCATGTTTGAGGACTTGCCTTTGCAAACTAAAATAGTACATTTTGATGTACTGTTTCTTTCCAGTTTTCTAGTTTAAAACAGGAGTCGAATGATAAATAGTATTTCTGCCATGGGTGTAACACTGATGCTGGAAACTGCTCCTCTGTCTGGTGATCTCATGAGACAAAAGTAGAAGCAGACTAAAATTCATTGCATTCCAGCCCTAGAAGTTATGAATTTTCTTTTCGTCCCCATTCTCTGGATTCTTATCCAGCCTTATTTTCTCCAGACACTAATCCCAGTCTGTCACCTCACTGTCCTTTTCACCTGGCCTTGCCAAATTCTTTCCAGCTGCTTGTCAAATCCTCCCATGGGCTGACCCTCAGCAGATCAAACCCCTCACCAAATTAATTCCCAATGCTTGTCATGTAGAGACATTTTATAACTTCAAGTTCCTTACTTAGTCTCAGGAAACTGCCCTGGAGAAAACCAGAGTCAAATCCTACCTTTCCCCAGTTTTCAACCTCATTGTTTGGCCAGAACCAGTTTCTTCCTCTTGTCTTCCATGCCCTTTTTCACCAAGTCCCAGGTACAAATCTCTATTTCCCTCTGCTGGGGTTGTGGCTACGTAGAGTCACAGACTATCTGCACTCCAAAATCTGAAAGAGATCACTGGGAACACTGGAGAGACCGGTATCAGTTGTTTACCCTGATTTTGAGTAATCATTGTGTCTGAGCATGTTTTAGTTTGAAGTTTCTTAAATATTCAGTGAAGACATTGCTTGTGTAGTACACAAGAATTGCAAGAATTGCAAAATGACACAGATTATCTTAAGACTCTAAGTGGCCACTGGAACAGTTGTCATGTGAAATCAAGCACTTTTTGGCAGATAAGAGTGGTTTTTCATTAATCAGTACTCAACACAAATTATGATCTGTAAGAACGGTCATACGATGAGCTGCTCTGGGCTGGAAGTACTGAGAGTAAAATTCCTATTTATTCTGTCTCAGCAAGACTAGTGCATGATTATGTTTTTATCCTCACCATTTATCAACACGGCGGTTTCACAGCTTTGAAATTTGATAACATTTATTTAGAAAATAGACCATAAGCATGCAGGTTGTTGTAAAATATAAATAGGCCTGTGCAACATTTTCTCAGATGGAAAACTGACTCCCATCAAACCCAGTGAGAATATGCTGTCTTAGAACATTTTATCATAAAGATTAATGACTAGAGCTGTGTCATATAATCCTCTGAGAAAGTGGTACTTAATGTACAGCTATGTAGCATTATTTTTATATATAACAGAATTAGATGTAAAATTATGTCTTCTAAATATGTTTTGTAAAAATACTTCAAATATTTTCTGAGTATGTTTTAGGGAGTTAAAAAGTTGACACACAAATCCAAAACCAAAGGAGATCAATACAGGCCTAGAAATCCTGTTTTATAACCCATCCATAACTCCCTAACCCCCTTTTTCTTTCTTGTTTCATAATAGCATAATTTGAAGTGATAAATGGAAAAACTCTACATCATTAAATTGACCTTCCCAAAAATCCCAGTTGTTATGAAGTGTATCTACCATTATCCCTCTCTGCATTCTTACCATGATGAAGCTTGGAGTCTAATCAGAATTGGGTCCTTGCATTGCTGAATGTTACATAAATCAAAATGTATGCATCAAAACCCCTCCCTTCTAATTTAGTCACAAGCAGTTCTTGCAATATCTACTGGTTGTGCCATCAAAAACAAAAGAAAGTTACTAAGAGTACGGATCATATGAAAACTGCAATTGCACTCTCTCGGATATATTTTCAAAATATTTGCACTTCCCACTCCAGCAACTTCTACTCCTAGAAGTCCAATAAATTTTACACAAGTGAGGTGTTACATTTTAGAAGTAAACAGGTGTTACATTTTAGAAGTAAACAGTACACCAAACTTATCTGACCAGACAGTCACATTATGATCTATGACATCAGAAAAACATTTTGGTAACTAGATTGGCCCATCTCTTTTTATATTAATTATATTATTTATGGACATTAATGTCTCATTAGGCATTGTTCATACCAAGTGCAACTCTGTCTTCAAAAATATATGATAAATTGGAAACAAGGGTCTATTGCACTGTTATAAGTGCTAATTGTTTACTGGACTATGCAGATGGAACTCTGGTTTTGTTTTACTTATCTCTTTAATTGAAATCATCACACCAAATTACAGGCAAACTATTAAAGACAAGGACAAAGAAAGTTATGTATTTAATTCATTCCATATAATTAAATCACTACATATTACATAAATACTAAAAGCATCCATTCTTTTATGAAACTCAGTAGTGGCATGTCACTTTCTTAATATCAAGATGAGAGACAAAAAGGAATTGGTGTCATCAATTAAACGTGACCTTTTATTGACAGAAGAGTTATCAATTATCATACTACTCTGAGATTTGAATGAAATAGTCTAAGCAGTACTGCATTCTTATTTTTCTTTATATTCCTTTATATTAAATAAAACAAATCTTGTTAAAAATAAATGCCTTAAAAATCCAATGGTCTCAAACATAATGGCCTGAGAGTGTCAGTTTTAAGGTCCTTTCCATTCACTGTATTTTACCATTAGTAAGAAATTTTTAAATATACCAAGCACCCAAGAAACATATTAAGTAGCTTCTTATGTTAGCAGAAAAATTAAAGAAAAGAAAGGAAGGACTTGGTTATAAGTTTCACTGCCTCTGTTTACAGTGAGGAACAAAGTATGCATCTTACATTTGATTTAAATGCCTCAGATGGTCATCCAAAAAGCTGTCAGTGGCAAAGAACAGTTTAAAACAATTCTGTTACGATATTAGCTAGGAAATAAATATTGGGAAATGATGACTAATGCCCATATAACCAAGTTCCTGTAAGCATAAGGCACTATGAGCTCAAAGGAACTGTCATTAGCTACTGTATTTTTCTGCTAATTGACTGCTGAGCATTGACCAGATTTTGGTCTGGGTTTTCTTAGAGGCATAACTGAATAATTCAAAGTAATTTGAATTTGAATCTGGCTCTTCATTCTTTATAAAGAACTAAGTCATAAAGTGACACAGAATAGCATTTTCTTTTCTAAATAATCATCATAAAATCCAACCAGTCTGATGGTTTCTTCATTCAATGCATACAGCTGCACAATAGAAATGTCAGAAAGAGCAGATTCTTTACCACACCTTTAAAATACCTGTGCTCAGGTCCATTGAATCTCTTATTTTTTCCCATCATGAAAATAAATGAAGACCAGAAGCTAAGGAGTTAGCATTTGATTCAAACCATAAATATACAGAAAGAGCCGATTCTAAAGCCAGCCAAAATACTTTAAATAAAAATAATTGCACCAGCCAATCTTCAGTTTTTCCTAAAATTTATTCTATATATTTCATTAGCTAATTATTGTAAGATGTTATAAAGCCACAACCAAAAAATTAAGGAAGGAAATGGAGATATTGATCAGGAAACTACAGAAGAAAATTTAAACTAGATGAAGAAATTTTATAGGATTTACTTTAAAGTAAAATTCAAAAAAATAGGAGAATAAGTATTTCAGAAATAAATATTTCTAAGTCTTGAGAAAAACAACAAAGCAAATAAAACATAGGATGTTATATTGCTGAAGTATGGTGTCTTCAGTCAGTCTCACTAGCTGAGAATAAACACAGATTAAGGACAGGTATCCTGGGAATGTCTTCTATTCCCTCTTGGTCAGCATAGTGTTTCAGCTCCAGACAAAGCAGCTAAACTAACTGGCTTGAAATGTGTCTGAACAAAACAGACTAGTCTACCTTCTATATCTTTTAATTAATACCAACACCATTGCTTTGCCCCCAGTATCGCAAAACAGGTAAAATCTTCCCATTTACATCAGAAAATACTGATGTCAGCGGTGGCTTGAATTTGCACTTCAGTCTCAGAAAGAACAGACCTGCGTCACCCACCTTCATCCAGGTGCCAGAACAGAACTTGTGGCACTCAGCTACATCAGCAGGCACCTCTGCTCAGACAACTTCAGCAGCAATTTTGCTGCTTCAAAGAGTTGTAGGAATTTGCATATACACGCAGAACCTTGCTGTTGCCATGGCTCCCTCTTCCAAGTGACTCAGCTGTGAGGCAGAAGATTGCACCAAGTCCACTCCTGTCTGTCCCCTATAGAGCTGCCGTAACCCAACAATTAGAGACCTTCAACAAGATCCAGAAGAAATCTGCACTTCAAAAGTGAGATCTGTTTTATCCGGAGTAACACACACAGCGGTACAAATCCCAGCATACTATAAAGACTGTAAACCAATTTATTATTTACAAATTCTTAGAAAATGAGCAAGTCATTTCAGATGAATATGTGAGGATCAGAAGTACACTACCGACACTACAGCCAATGCCAGTACCTGAGCTTCAGCATTCAGCTAAGATAAAATACAAAATGAGTGAATGACCATCTTGAAGGTATTTTCATCAGTAGTTAATATCGCAGATTTTTATGTCAGAATTTTTTTTTCCCTATTAACATGTGAGTAACACTAGTACGTCTGTTAACAAAGTGGAGAAGAGCCAGCTTTCCCACTACGGACTTTAAATAATACAGAGATATTTTTGTAACAGTATTCTTCATAGACTGTCATAGCTGCAGAGAAATAGTGCAAATTCTTCTGTTCTAAAATCACTCCTCTGAGTGTGAACTGTGTTAATACTTTTAATAATAGTATTTACACAGGTGTGTGTGTGCATGTGTGTGTGTATGCCTTGCATATATTACGTATATAACAAAAAGATTAATATAAATTTATTTTTAAAAAGTCATTCTATCATTAGCAAAAATTAATGGAACACTAGCAACAGATGTCTAGTGATTAAAATTACTTATACAATGAAGGAATTCTGATCACTCTCTGTCCACAGAGAGTGGACAGAGTCTGGGAGCTTCCACAATCAAAAGGTGCTCTTTTCACCTAAAAAACTCCTTTGTAAAATTTCCTGGAAGATTTACTAAGAATATTTATTCCAAAAAGATTCTTTCCACAGTAAAAGTCTGAAGTTCCATTTATATAGTAAAATACATCAAAGTTCATTATAGCCTCTGCAATGGCAGCCTGGGGTATAGACTGGCATATTTTTTTCAGCCTGAATGAAAATTCTGATTACTGCCATCCACTGTGGAAAGAGAATGACAATCACAGGCCTCCAGCAATGAGGCGGGAGGATAACCTATTGTTTGCTGTTGTCTCAAGGGCTGTAATGACTCTTATCTAAACACCAAAATGAAGAGAGAAGCTAATTCCAATTATACAAAACATCTTGACAAACACTGCTGCTTGATTCTAATTGTGAAGCCAAACACCCAGGTCAAGACATATTATCCCAACTAATCATGCTAAAGATATATAGAACAATGCAACTGTGCACAGGAAGAGAATATACTAATCAGTGTTGGGTTTATTTTACATTAAAGCTACAGAGCTTCATCCATTTAGAGTACAGTGCTTAGTCTGAAATATACACCACCAGCCTTTTTCATTTTATAAAGCAGATGCCAAGAGCACAATATGCTTTTGTTTTGGTACATTTAAGTCCCTTCATTTCAACCTTTCCTATCCAGGTACTTTAAGATTTAAGACTGGCTTAATAACTAATAATAATAATAGTAACAACAACAACAACAACTCTAAAAGAGACTGAAGAGAATACTGTTAAGCAAAGATTAGTTCAGTTTGAGTAACATAGCAATGGTATGCAATAGTTAATGCTTTCCATACTGTTTCCCTTCAGGGTCATTTTTACCTGTAAATCTGAGTGAAATTCCCTGTGTACTACTAAGATCAAAAATATAGCAACACATGATTATTACACAAATTATGTATCCTGTTAATTGAGGCACAGTCTTTAACTGAGAGCCAATGCAATTTTCTCCAAGAAGTGCTCAAAGAACACTGAATATCACAAATTTCTTATGATGAATAATTTAAACCATGGTATTTAGACAATGGAAGAGTAGCATTCTCCAAAATTTTTTTACTGGAAACTACCCTGAAGCTGTAGGGCTTGAAGCAAAACTTGCCTGACTGCAAAGTGTTGCTCTCTTGTATTTTGCAGAGCAGAATCTAGATGCCTGCAACAAGTGTTTGGTGAAGGAGACCATGGATATTCTGTTGACTGCCGGGATAGGAGGCCAAAGTACCAGATTGGAACTACCTGGGAAGAGATGGTGGTGTGTGTTTAGAAAGTATTTAAGAGTTGTCTACAGGATTTCTAGTGCACTGGTGCTATGGGAGGCAAAGTAATTAGATGCTTGAGCAGAGTCAGCTTGGAGGAGGAGATTGCTGAGGCTCGTGGGTCTTCATTTGGTTTGCTTCTACTGCATGATGCTAATCCTTCTCAGGAGGGAGCTAAGCAGAAGACACTTGGTATTACTGGTGAAGTGCAAAGAAGATTGTTTACTAAGAGAAGGAATTTCAAAGAGCTAGGGCAATTCACTACATTACTCTCCATCATTTTTGCACTCTCTCAAATGTAACTGAACACATATTTTTGTGACTAGATGATTGGGTGATCAGATCATTGAGAAACAAGCCATAACTGCAATTTGTTTTCTCCTTTGTTTGAAGCTATGCCCACAACTCTTTAATCTTAAAGACTGACAGGCCAAACCCTGACTTCTCACTCTTTCTGGGTCAGATTACTGATACAGGCAATGTATAGTGCCATATATTTACAGCAATATATAATGCCATATAATTCAGAAAGACAGAGAGACAAAGAATAATACTGGGAGTAAAAAAGTTGAACACAAGCCTTCGAAGACACATTTGGCCAAAACCAAAGCCCATTAAGTGCCAAGAGCAAATCCTGTGAGTTTTCAATAGAAAACACCATATACATAAAAGACATCTCAAAGTTTACTGGCTCAATTGCATGCTCCAAATACACAATATAAATTACTATATCACAGTTTAGTAAGAAATTGGGTTAGATGTGTGAGAAAACACAATTCTTCAAAATAAAGGTAAGCCAAACTAACCAAAATCTAGTAAAGCAAAAAAATAGTCTTTTTTTCTACAGATTTTTTTTTAAAGAGTATTCACAATTATTTAAGAAACACCTTGATTTATGAGGAAAAGGCCATTTTTCATCTGAAAATGTATACAAAAAAGCCTGCAAATAGTTTCAGTGTTGCTGCCAAGAAATTATTACATTGCAAAAGGAATTTTTTTGAGCTAAGGATATAAAATATGATAGATTCAGTATTATAATTCTAGGCTAATATCTTTCTGAGCTGTAAAAATGGTTACTAATTCTCTTAGGTGCATGCAGAAAAATAAAGCTTACATTCTAACTCTAAGCTATTCAATTTAAGCCCCAAAACTCAATTATGACCAAAATTCTACAGCGTGAAAGCTCAAGATTTAAATATCTCTATAATCAGTCTGTATTACTTCTGATTGATTTAATTTCATAATATTTTGTGCAGCTGTTAACAGTCCTCAGAGGTGTCCTCTTACTTAATCCTCTGCTGGAACTTAGAAGTCTCTTACCATACTACACTGCAGTCAGTACAATTATTTTAATTTATATGCTGCTCTAGACTATAATATTACTAATGAATAAGGACTATTCTCACAACAGTAATTCATGAATCTTCTGTAGATTAAAGTATTCTGTAAGCAGCTTTCAAAATTGGCTTTTATGACTGTGTCATGCAAGATCTGTTTTGTCTCACAGAGGATAATTGAATAATAGTGGTATTTTTTTTGACCTTTTGAAGAAGCAAGACAGCTTGGACTGTCAACCCAACTCCATAACACACATCAAACCATCCTTTTTAATAAACACATTATTATTTTTCTTCCAGCTATGCTTACTGCAATGCATGTTACTTTGCTCACACTTTATTTGTTTCTGGGCTCAGAGGAGCGGCTTTGTTACTGGGATTACATCAGGGAATTCAGTCAAGCCACTGCAGGCATGAATCTGACCTACTGACAAACAATAGCTGTTTTCTATTTAATTTTCTCTAAGTCGCTTAGTGGAGCTTTGAAAACCTACCCAGTGTAGGTGAAGGATCTTGGTCCTAGAGCAACTAGAGGTCTTACCCTTCCTAACCAGTACTAATGGACATTTATATCTATTCCAGACAGCTCAATTCTAAGGATCAAGGAAGCTGAGAACAAAAACTCACACCCTTTTGGACTTTTGCATTTTAGTATCTTCACTCTAGCTGGTGTGGACTGTAGGAAAAAGCATCCATCTTACCATCGCTGTTCACGCAGACGACAACAGGAACCTGTGTACCAGGGCCACACGGCTTTTCATTGTCAGGAATGCACTCCTCCAGCCCTGTGATTCTCCAGTCATAGCAAGAGGGCTCTTCACACGGGATGGCTTCCAACAGGTGGGGGCAGTTTCCAGTTCCTCCTGTAGGCTCATTGGTGATGCGACGTTTCCTTAGTTTAAAGCCTGAAATGCCCATGAAAATAACAATTCAACTCTAAAATGTGAAGTGAAACACTTTTTATCTCTCTACACCTGAGTGAACAGTTCTGTTTCTCTTCTCTGTAAAACATACCATAGACACTCAGCAGATCACTGCATTTTAGATAATTGGGTAGAAGAACTCATTAAAGAAGGACTGGAGATCAAATTTTACTAGAGTTTCAATGTTTTGAGCCTCCTCAGGAGGCTTTGCCTTAAACCCCTGTTTATCATAGTCATGCATACTCCAGGAAGGAGACAGGATAATTTCCTGAGCATCACTCTTGCCAGATCCATCTCATTTTATAAATCCTATGTTGCCAAGTTACCATTTCTCAAATATGTTATTTGTTTTCTTCCCAGGTATGTTCCAACAGGGATGGATTATCAAGTGAAATCAGCTTATAAACACTCCCTTCCCCCTCCAACCCTCCAAAATAAAATGGAAGAATAAAAAGAAAAGCACGGAAATAAACTCAAGTCACATGAATACATTTTCAGTAATAAACACCACAATATTCCCTTGCAAGCATTTAAAAATTTCCTTAAGACTACCTAAACTCAGCGTGGAATGGAGAAACTGATGGGCCTTATACACTGCCATCTGCCAGGTCAATGCCAGTGACCAAAAGCAACCCCCTCTCTCACTTTCAGGATGGACTATTTAAAAAGCCAGACTAAATACAGTCAGAACAACCTAATCAAATTGAATGGATTCAAGAAATAGTTCCTTGTGTAATAACTTCCTCTATTTCCTGATATATCTGATTGGAATATTTTAACTTTGTCAAGGGTTTGTTTTTTCTCCCATCTTTTCACAATCTCTTTTATTTTATATCAATATTCAGGTAGGTTAGTAATATACAGATATTCTTCATAAAATACTACATATAACTCTGTCATTTCTACCAGGTCACAAACTAAACAGGAGAATTTTCAAACACATATATACAGGAATTGATTCCTTGAAGACATGCTCTCAATTCAACTACAACAAGCATTGCTTTAAAAATACGTTTTCAACTACCTTCAGTTGCTGTTTTCTTTTTTCCTAAATTGTGGGGTCCAGCCAAATTATGTGCAAAAGGTTTAGTAATCCTGACACAAAAGGCTGATATAATTTCAAAAATAAAGACCTCCAATATCTACAGCAACAAAGGATGCAAGTGATCTGGAAATATGTAGAGAGACATGCTGCTAAAAGCGGGAGTGGCTCTACAATTTTTACATCATTCTCTCGAAAGAACTGTCAATGCAATTACAAAATAAAATGTAGGAATTTCCAGATAAGAGGAAAACTTTGGCAGTTGAGAAAAGATCCCTGCTCATGCGTGCAGGAATAAAGGCTTGCATAAAGTATATCCTAATACATTTCTATTAGAAAGATGTCCAAATCAGCCTCACAAACCTAAACTTTACCCCTGAAAACATAGCAAATCTTCCACTGATGGAACAGCAACTGAAATAACAGACTACATGACAGCTGTACTCAGAGGAGACTTAATCTGATAGATTTGCACACTGAACTGCTTTTCCCTTCTTGAATTGATCAAGGTTGGGTCAGAGTTCCACAAAACAGCTTTGTAAAACTTGTATTATTAGTGCCCAGACAGAAGTGCAGCTAGCAGTATGCCAGAAAGATCCAGCTAAGCAAACATAGTAATCACAGTTGTTCCTTCCAGTGGACATATGCAGCTGCCCTTTCTTATGACTGCTTTTAATCAAGAAACCAAGTCTGTATTCCCAGCTTCTACCAGATAATCACTTTGCAGCAATGACTAGGCCAATTTTTCTCATTTACAGCCAGAAACCCACAGACTTCTAACATGAGGTCCCTGTCACTCTATTCATGCTTTCCTATTTTGATGTCAGGTCACTACAATCTGTTCTGCATGGCAATAAGCTGTAAAACATGCTGAAATTGAAACCAGCACATATGTCATCGGTAAAACAGCGTCACATACCAACAGTGACTGGTCCCATCTCTTTGCCCAATCATGCTTTACAGTCTAACGGGGAATTCTTAAGCTATTACTGAACTGTGAATCTTTGGGTGCCTTGTACAATACACACCTCAAAGGAGGCTTCTGTCCTCCTTTTGAGACAGTGCCAAAATTGTGATTTGAACACACAAACTGCATCCCTTTCAATCTGAGAGGAACGTTTGAAATGGGAATTGACCTGTAAAAATCCAAAGTGATCTATAGAGCCTAGTAAACAGGCTACATTTTTGCTACCTTTGGTGTAACAGCAATATTAAATGTAATCCTAATTCAATGACTTTATTTTGATGCCCAGAGGCACTAGATATATACATCTTGGTAGAAAATTTAGTGTGCTTGCAAAACCAGAGGTGGCTAGTGACTTAGGAATAGTAAATAATCACCATTAGAAGGCTCTGCTGAATTTTTACATACCCTTTTTGGCCTGAGGGTCATCACAGCTCTCATAGGTGCATGGTCCCCAGGCTGACCATGCCGAGGTCTCACACTCTGTAGGACAGGGAATATGGCACAGCTGGGAGGTACTGGGAAGAGGTCCTGTACAAAGTTTACGCTCTACTGGCCTTGAAGCTGTCAAAACAAAGTCAAAATATTTCTCATATGTCACTGGTCATGATCCTCAGCTCTAAGTGGACAGAACTATCCTTCAGTTAGAAAGGCTGTTATCTCATCATTTTAATCTGATGACGTGATGGAAAATGCCTGCCTTGAAAAAAATTAAACAGAAGTCAGTTTACTCTCTGCATGAACAGAGACAAATCCCATTATCTGGAGACGGGTACACTATAGATATTGCAGCACCCCCTCGGACCCAGTCCTTTCATTTGAGGGGTAAATTATACCACTAAAACAGTTGTTCACTTTGCACTCTACATAAATTGATGTCCTGCTATCTCATTACTTATTCTCTTAAGAAACTGAACAAAAACCTGCATAAATCCCTTTGCACTTGTATGTGTAAGCTATATGATACTATAACTTCAAAGGCCTGGTTAATTAATATTTAAAAGATTATTTTTAAGCTATAACCTGAAACAGTTAAAATTATGACAAAAAACTTTTTTCTTTTACTCTAAAGACCATCAAGTGCACACTCAGCAGTAAGATTTGTGCAGCAGCAACTTTAGTTCAAAAAAGCTTTGTTTCATATATATACATATATATGGTTTGCATTTACTATATATATAGTATATAAATATGATACATAATATATATGTAGTTGTAAAAACTGCACAAGACTATTTTTTCTTTAAAGTGTTATTAATCTATACAGACACATGTGATTCTTCTGTTCTTTAAGGATTAATAAGGTGGGCCAAAAATCACCCTTCTCCTTCCACACTTTTTTCTTTTGACTTTCCAGGTAATAAAAGTAATAGGACAATTCTATAAGGTGTCAGAGTAAGGCACAGAACTGTAACTGAAAATGTACCATTTCATTGAAAGCAAGATTTTAATTCTCTTTCATAATACAGGACTTGACAAAATATTACACTAAGCAGAGAACATCTTCAAGAAGGCAAAGTGAAGTCTGCTAGATTATTTTACTTTGGTTGATTGAGGAAACATGCAATTCCTTAACTTAAAACGGTCTCATTCTACTCGGCATTTTTTTCCGCAGGAAAGTTACCTCATTAATTTTTGCTACCATTTTTGATGGAAAGATTCTCAGATTAAATAAATACAGTATATGACAAAACGTCCTTCCGAAAGATGAGATCAACAACCACTTATAGAATGTGAAAGTAAACACCAGGCTGTTAAAGTATGGTCAAGCTTGTAGACGTGTGTATGTCTTTCCATTCAGATTTTCTAAGCAGATGACTTTTACGGTTACAGAAAAAGCTCCAATTCTCACTTATTTAAGGGGAAAATGGAGTGAAAAATCCTCACCCTATTCTGGTTTTCAAGGTTGTCTCCTTTGGCACAGCTTTACACTGTGCTGCTCCTTGTAATGAAGGCATGAACACGGCAGATAGTAATTTAATATTACTGCCTCTAGCTCACCAATCCCTTGAAACAAAATAATACAAAACCTAATATTCCAACATTTGCCTAATGCTATGACAGAACATCGAATTTTACAGTACGTTTGACATGCACACCTAACATGCATGATAATCAATATAATATGCATATTTGGTGTAGAAAATGGATATAAGTAAACATAATTTGCCTGTTGAATTTGCATTGAATAGTTTCTAATAAAAGAAGAAAAACAGTAAGTAATTGCTATCCATACATTTTTAACCTTGATTTAATTGGGGAATTGCCCAAGTGAGACAGCTGAAATTAAGGGTCAATTACACCCCTGAGACACAGTCTTGCTTCAGGGAATAGAGAAAGTGTTCTAAGGAACTCCGTGCTTCATCTCTAGCCTTCATCATGATAAAGAACTTATCATCACACTACTTCATGGAATTTTATTCAGAAAAATAACAAAGATCTTTAATCAGGAAGCTTTAAATAGCAGCTTTTTCATATCTCAGGTATCAGTAAATTTCTAAATATGCCAAAATGTTTTTGAAATGCTGCTTTTAGACCCTAAGTGATGTAAAAATGCTGTCTGTTATATATTGCTTTTACAACAAAAGAATTCAACCATAAGACAGAAAATTTATATTTCAGGTTATTAAAAACGTTTTCATCATGGAGCACTTGGGATGAATTTCATGCAGGATTACTCAGAATTCTTTCTTTGACATGACAGTAAAATAAGAAAACAGCCTTGCCTGTGTATCTTATGACCATCTTGTTCCCATGAATTTCTTTCAGCATCAAAAAAGTATGATTTAGCTTAGGTTTTGAGGCTTATTGTTTAGCAAAGACACTGAGAGAAGATGATGCTGGATGCTGGTATTTACAGTTTAAAACCTTGTCTTATCTCTGTCCTTTCATATTCTCTTGTGTCAGCAATAAAGATAATTCTTTATTCCTTGGATGTGATATTGAATGCTGATTAGACTGTGTGTAATACTATGAGATATATATGTGAAATTTGACCAAATTTTGGGACAAATATAGAAAGAAAAGTTAATGCATTTTGATAATCTCTCTTTCTCCTTCAATCTAACTAATAAATTAGATTCCGTTTTCAAGGAATTTCAGGTTTGACGATAGTGACCTAAAAACTAAAGATTTAATTATCCATTCCTCAAATCATCTTCTATATTAGGAAATTTTAGCTGAATATATTTTATATCCTTGGAAAACACTCCTAGAATTACTGCATTTTAAGAACAACTGAGAAGAAAAAGAACAGTTCTAGTTCTATGTATTTGCTACATTTATCAAGACATTGAACTCTCCATCCTTCTCCAAAAACCCTCAAGAGAGTAGTTCCCAGTAATGACCAGGCTGGCAGAGAGAGTGAATTTGTATGCAACTGCATCAGTATAAGGATACACAAATTCATATTTCTCTTTCTGGTCATTTGTCACACTGGTTTCATAGCAAACACCACAAAGAAATTTCTCCAAGTACTCTTACTCAAAAAAAGCAAGAAAAACCCAAGCCCAAAACACATTATGATCAACAAAGAAATAACATATGTACTTCTCATTTTCTATAATGCTGAATTCTCCCATCAAAAAACATTAGATAATTCAGAGTCTTATGCTCTAAGAAATGGCACAATTCCATGCATGTAAGCAGTTCCCCTGTGTTTAATAGGGCAACAAGTGTGTATTTGCAGCTGTAGAATAAATTTATGCCCATAAAGGAAGTTTTCTTCTATCTTTATTCTACATTGAGGGTTTTAAAGGTACTCGGAATAAGATGACACAGTCCACCTCACACACTTGCAGTGAGAGAAACTTCATGACTAACAAGTTGAGTAGATGCATAGAGATGAAACAATTTAAGTCTGCAGCAAGCAAATGGCAGAATGACAGTGGCCTCCAGGAAACTTGATTGCCACTGCTTAACTACTACAACCAATGCTCTTTCTTCTTCCTACTGACCTGAATGGTGTGAGGGATTCTGGTTCAGCTAAGTATTAGAACTTCAAATTCTTACTGGAGCCCTAACTTGGTGTTTTAAATCTAAAGAAGACACTGGAAACAGCAGCTATCATGAAAGCCACAAAACAATTCCCATTGCTCAGAAGTGAGAATGAAAGCAGTCACTAGCTAAAACTGTTCAGGAGTGGAGCAGGCAACTGTTCCAGCACCCCAACTGGCTCATGAACTTCATTAGTTGGAATTTTGGCCTCTCCTTTCAAACGGATCTGAAATTTCCTGAGAACACTCATTTAACTATTTCAGAGCTACATAAACATGTTAATTATACACATATAGCAAACAAGGTCCCCCAAAAGGGACATTGCCTCCTTTGCATGCTCTTAATCAAAAGGCCAGGTTGCAAGCCTTAATTTACCTACCTGTTATTTCAAAAGTGATTGATAGCAGAGGTGCAACACTAGCCTTCGACTTGCTCTGTGACTGACTTTCTGAAATAACAGGGAAACGCCACCATGAGTATATGAGAATGGAGGTCTTTAAAGCAGCCTTACCAAGACAGCATTCACTACAACCAACAGCAAACTACACTGAGATGAAGACGTTTTCCCACAGCATGGTCTGGTGGGTGTGTGCCCCGGCTTTTTCCCATCCACAAACTACTCATAGTTTTCTATTCTATGAGGGGAGAAAGAGGGAGGATGAGCAGAGCAGCAGCTCTTCTGAAAATCTGTCCCCTAATGTGGAAACAGCCCAGAGCTCCTTTTTTTAAACTAAGAACCACTTCACCCCCAGTTTGAGCTCTTGAAAAACTGTTCTCATGTTTATGCATCCAAAGACTAGTTACATTTTAATCAGCTTTCAGGAGCCTGCAGAGATTACCTCCTGATGGGCTCCATGTATTCCTGTCACAGTCTGATAAGGGTAAATTTCACACCCGCCTAATCTGGCAAGACTTCACAGCCTACCAAAACCCTAATCATCATTCTGAACAGTAAGCTGCCACTGGTTTTATTGTTACCTCTCCTTAGCTAGGAGGTTTTCATCGTTCACACTGCGGCAGAGGCATCTAAACTTCGTTCAGCAGAGGCGATTTACTGAAAGCCCTTGGGCGGAGCTGATTTGCATTTGACAAAGAGGCTTGAAAGCTTCTTCTTTAATAAATACAGACGTGGGGCTGCAGAGCTCACAAGTCACACCCTACTGATCTGAGCAGTCATGCTGAAATGGATGTTGGCATTAACATTCCCCACAAACTCTACCTCTACGGCAAGTTTGAGAGTACCTTTAAACCACAGCAGGAACCTCACTAGTCTGCTGTTTGGCCAGCCCTGGACAAAATGTGGTATTACACAGGATTTGCATATTGATGTTGTTTTTCCTGAACTATATGGCTGTTGTTTTCCTGAAGTATATGGCTGTATTTGTTTAGTTATTTGTTTATTAATAATAACGTGTGTTTGTATGAAATAGGTGGAGAAGAGGATAAAATTTAATCAAAAAGCTAAATGCATTTAGTTTAATTCACTGATTTCTGAATCTATAGTGCTGCATTACTATTCAGAAGTAGATGTAATGTAAACTACTCAAGTGTTATTCTAAAGCATGTAGATTACCAAATGAATTAAAGATTTTTGTCTTCTAAGCTATTCTCTCTTTTCTTAAGAAGCTGTACAGGCTTTAACAGTGACAAGGAATAATCTCTTCTCTCTTTCAGTTAGGTAAATAAATACATGAAATTTTATCGGCTTGAAGTCCTGAAAGCTACTTAAAAACTTGACCAAATCAAGGAAAAAAAAATCAATTCCCTGAGAATGAAATCTAATCATATTTTTACATTTTTCTATGTTGAGCTTACATGCCAGAATTGACACATTCCATCTGCATGTCAAACAGCACAAGTTCATCATCCAGATGAAGGACACACAAGAAATTTTACAGTAGATGAAAAAAAAAAACCTAGGACTTCTGACCCACCTTTTCATGCTTTTTCTTATGGGAAGATATCCTGCACAGTATTTTTCAGCAGACGCTAAGAAACAGTAATTTGTAGCTAGGAACCTATATTTGCAGCATAGAGAATGAAATCTCTGCTACAGCAATTAAGCATTTTCATCTGAATTAAAAAATAGTAGTACCTCACAAGGCAAGGAGGCACTCATGACAGAAAACAATGGCTGTGAAAGAGCTCTGGAATGCTGACATGCTCTGATTTCACACTAATTTAATTGCAATTGAATCACATTTACCTTCTTTATCCTTGAGGGTATTTAAGTAAGAGAGGAGATTTTCATTAGCTTGCACGCAGTACACCTCCCTGGTTTGAATGCCACCTCCACACAGCGCTGTCTGATTTCCTCGCCTCTTGTCCTGTTGGCTAAGGAGAGGATCGACACGACATTCTGTCCACTCGGTGGTCCTCCAGCCATACCTGGATCAAATTTGGTTAATTGAGTCTTTAGAAATCATGAAGTCATTTTACACAGTATTAAATTATACAAGCTGAAACACCTCAGTAACCTCATTAATTTCCTTAGAGGCCTGAGCACCACAATTTCTTGCACAGACAGGTGCATTAAATTTCATATTTTATGTGCATTGAAACTTTTATTGTATTGTTTAATTTTTTTAATCATTACTCTTTAGGAAGACCTTTTCTGTTCAATTCCTGAAACATACCACACATATAAATATTTTATTTGTGGGAAGAAAAACTTGATACACAGAGACATATAGTCCATGTTCAGGTAAGTTAACTTTCAAGAATGTGACTCTCAGCATTTGTTTAGAGCTAGACAATTTATATAAACAAAAGCCAAAATACCAAACAAATGTGGATGCTGAGAAATATGAGAGCCAAAAAATGAGGGAAAAACCTCACAAGTCCACCACCATCTCCCTCCTCCCCCCCCCCCAAAANCCCCCCCCCCCCCCCCCCAATAACCCAAAAGCCTATTGTTATCTTTGGTAGGAGACACAAAAGTTTCTCCTGGATATCAAGGTGAAACTTCAATTGTATTTTTTATTATGACAACAGAAAAACTTTTCAGTAAGTTCTTTCTTTCACAGTTAAGAGGAAGACCGTTCTGCAGTACTGAAGTGTCCCTACTGGGTACTGATGAATGATGAGAAGCTGGAAGCTTCCTCATCAGTGAATACAACAAAGATGACCTTTGACTCACAGTTAAAACCTCAGTTGGGATTATGAACTGCAAGAAATGCCACAGAATTCCCTACCTAAGTACTTTAAGGCTAAATCAAGCAAAGTGCTTCCTAATGTAGCCAGAGATAGGAAAAGATGACATTTCAACTCTTAAATGAAAAATATATACCACAGTCAAAGATGCTTAGCATCAAGTGACACTTCTCCAGACCCTCTTCTCAGTTTGATAAAGAAAAAGCACAGTTGGGACTTTAATATTAATCTTGATTAGATAAGGATTACAGCAATCCCTTGAATTGTAAAGTGCTTGCTGTCATTTCTCCTAAACTTTATTTGCTGTCGCTGTCAGCCTCTCCCACTTCCCATTTGGGACCCAGTACTGCCTTGGTTGTGCTGAATACAAGTCTCACTAAAATAGTCTGTTAGCTAACCAGATGTTTATCACCCCTTTCCTGTGTTCAACATTTGGTCTGCAACCAGACAAGAAATTCAGAAAACAATGATTCTAGCAGGCAAAAGATTGCTGACAAATCAATACAATTAATTTATTTTCATCTTGCCTGAACCTACATATGTGCAAATATTGTCTTTTAAAAACTGAAAAGAATGAAAAGAAATTATACTTATTATTAATCCTGTATTTAGAGAAGGAACTGGTTACACTACAATGGGAGCTATTTGCAGACTTTGGGCTTTCAAGAACACTGAATAAACAAGGGCAAAGAAAAAAGGTAAAGTCATACCTATCATTTCTTTAGTATTGGTTTGGTTGCTGTTCCATTACCCGCCCTGTATGCTTAATTGAAATTGTTCATTTTAGTAAGGGAGAACTGAAATGAACCAGCTTACGTAATGCAGGGTGCCACGCCGTCTCCTTGAGAAACACACTGCTCTGCTTCTTCTAATTGTGGGCATTCGCTTTCACTGCCGACAGGGAGCTGCTTAATGGTCCGTGACCTTGTACGATTCCCTTTAGGGGTTGTCATGTCAAAGCAGGTTTTGGAGCAGGGGGTCCATTCTGACCACTCTGACACCTGGCACTCCTTTGTGATCACACAGGACTGAAATGTGATGGGCAGCTTTTCCTGTTTGCAGAAGCTGTAATAAGAGAGCATTACAGTTTTTAGCACACACATCCACAGACAGCCACAAACTCCTACAGCAAAAGCAATGTCAATTATAATGCAAAAGTCAGTATATATTGTTAAAGCTGTTGAGTTTCAGTCCACATGTATTTGATCCCAAAAAGTCAGCCAAAAGGGCTTTTGGCGAAAGCAACTCAAACCAGACGAATAAGAATTTCTATAGTAAAAAATTACCAGTATTGCCATATCTGTGATCAAAATATTGCCATATCTGTGAATAAAATTAAAATATAAATCTTCATACATGTATAGAAGTACAACAGAGGAAATACATAAATTTTTTACTTATCTTTTATTTTTAGGTATACTCTTTTTTTCTCTTGGAACTATGTTCCAAGCAAGGGAGGATTAGAAACCAAGATGACTAAAGGTGTTTTTGCAGAGAACAAAGTACTCAGTGACATCTTCTCCTAATTTCCAGACCACAAATGGTTTTAAAACACAATGGCAAACATATTGAATGCTTGGTCACTAACTACTTACTTTGCTAATAGGTGGTATATTGCCACAGTGAAGCCTCATGGTCTAAACAGGGAATGATCTCTGCCCTAAAGTGAAGTCTTCCCTGCTACCCATAGTCTTAATTTCCTATTCCTTATGAAGGCCATCATATAATTTCCATTTTCCCTATGATTGCTTCATTCACATATTACACAGGTTGTCAGGAAGATTTTCTCCCTCTAAATCACTCTTCATTTTAATGTTATATTCTAAGTAAACGCTAAAATTTCTATTTTAAAGTTTGATTCACAGTAGAAAAATGAGAAATAGAGAAGGTGAACTACAGTTAATTTGAACATAACTTTATCTCTTTAATTTCAATTACAACATAGATTTCTTTTTTTATCATGTCTGGTTTGGAATAAATATCTGGCTTCTGAAGCAGTTAAACAGACAGGAAAAATATTTACTGGCACTGCAAGTAGCACAATGAAATTCTCTGTTCAATACTAGTCCTATAAGCTATACAGCAAAGGCTTCTTTTTTTCCCTTTAGAAGAACATAAAATAGTACAGAAAAATGAATATTTATAAGTATTTCATTGCTATACAAAATTTGGCCCTACTCATATATCCAACATAATTTTGAACTTTTATTTACAAAATTTTGTAATAGAACTAGTGGTATTTGATGAAACTGAGAGATTTAAAAACAATAAATGAAAGCATTCTATGCACATGAAACAGACATTCTACATCTTGCTAGCAGAAGATCTTGGTTGCGGAGACAGACAGTGTCAGCATGTCCAAAAAGAGGTTGACGAACCTGTGAGCTATATATGGATACTAAAATGACTAAGCAATGATAGAGCAGCCATCATCCCCAAAACATTTACTTTGGATATTGGAGAAATACAAAATGAATGGACTGCAAGAGACAGTCAAGTGTCATATTTTTGATCTTTAAATTGTATTTCCCTCTACCATTGCCGGAGACAATAAGGTGGAGACGCTGCTGGGCTTGACAAACCCATAGGGGATTTCTCAACAGCAGTTTTCTAATGTTCTTATTATGTCAAAGGTAGTGGTGATTGGAAAACCATAACTCATGAAAGTCAACTTTTATTTTGCTTTAGGACAGAAACTAAATCCTATTTGTGGAGAAAGGTACTCAGAGTTTTTGAGAAAATTGTTCTTTAATAATGGACTTTTTTGCCTACATGTAGCCCCATTTGGCATAGGACTATGGTACTGTCAAAATCAATAGATCAGTTTCTGTACCTCTGACAAAACATATAGACCCATTTATCCCCCAAAGACACATTTTAATCACTGGAGAAAAGATACATTCCTTGTGGTTTCTAACATGGGCAGTATTTGCAAATTGTTCTGTAGAACAGATGAAGTATCCTCCCCGTCCAAGTTCCCATCCAAGGCGACACCTCTGAGGGCAGTGTAAACCAACCTCTTCACATGCACTGTGGCTGGGGTTGAGTTTAATTATAGACACATACTGCCAGGGAACATGCACAAAATTGCCACCATAAAGTAGCTTTGGTGATGAGGGAAGAGATCATCTAATGATGTGTAACAGTCCGTGGGCTTTGCATCTGTTTCAAAACGTATTTGGGGGAAGTGTTACACGAGAAAGGCTAATGTTTGCTGCTAATTATTTCCATATGTGGGCATGAAGAAGACCCAAACAGAATTGTGCCACGTTACTAACTCCATTGTTTATTATGATCCTTAACAGAAGAAAACCAATACCTCACTCCAAATATTTACTTATAAAATAAATCAAATTAAAATTAAATATAAAACAAGGATGTTCCTAAGCTCTTGTATCCAGAACATAAATATTACTAGAGAGACAAGTAAGAGGCAAAGGGAGTTATCCATTATTTCCTTACTTGCTCATTAAAACCATGCACCACTTGCAGCGCCACATAAACACCAACAAGCAACTGATACTGTACGTCACCACTACACAACCTCTTTACTGTTATGCATACTGTCATATTATTTTGTGAGAGGGCAGAGATAATTACAACTAGCAAAAGAAGAGCTGCACAAGAAAATTAGCTGTTGTTTCTTCTTTTAACACTTGGTTTTCTTTGAGCAAGTTAGAGGAAAAGTGAGAGCTAACTGGAAATGGCCGCTATCAAGAGTTTTCCTTCATATTGCAGACAGCAGAAGAGTATGTGTTGTACTCTAATCAAGTAAGAAAGGAAAAAAACACATATTTCAAACTTTATTTTACCAGAAGAAATAAATATTTCTCATACTTTTCAGTGCAAGTGGCTACATATAGAAAGACATTAATAATTAAACTTAGTAATACTCTATGGTATAAAAATGCTAAGTCTGAAACCGAGGCGTGCCTCAGTATATGCGATTCATTAGCTGAGAAGGTTAGTCACATTTCCTTTAAATGTTTTATCCAAGAATTTGGTTCTAAATCAAAATCTGGGAACGTGTTTGTTAAACAAGATAGTTCCTTCTGTGTTTGGTACCTAATGCTACAGATTTGATCTCCAAAAATAACTGAAAGCAAAGCTTACTTTCATGTCAAGCTCTCTGCACTTTTTAATGGGTTTATGTGTCTTGTTTAGTCATGCAAAGGTCGGGGGTATCTTCTCACAGGATAAAAGGCAAATGGGCGAGTAACACAACAGAAAATAAAATTAGACAACATTCATTTCGTGATACCACTCAACTCACTAGAAGTTCTGCATCAAACATCTCCATGCCCTGTAAACTTTGACTAACGTCTAAGTACACATCACATGCAAAGCTAACCATTCAAGAAGCACAGGGATGGCACAAATAAGTCCTCACTATCAACCCATATAGTTGTGTCCAGATAACTGCTTGGAAAGCTCAAAGAAAAGCATGAGTTGTATAAAAATGCTGTTAAAAGTCAACAGAGCAGACTGGATACAAGAAGCAGCAGTATAGGGGTAACATGTAAAGTCTGCAACTACTGGCTCTCAATCCAGTAAATATATTCAAAGGACAATGCCCTAAGTGTCTATTTCTTAGCAGGGAAGAAGGTATTATACAGATTGAAGTAAGGCTGTGGTTTGAGAAAGTACTGTTTCCCACAACAGTTAGATATAGTGGGGAAATGAAGCTTAAGGTTTGGAAGCACTTAAATGACACGATGGAAAGAGAAATCAATCCCAAACAAAACAAAACATCACACAGGATGAATGGTCCCTATTGCTATTAAGTCAACATTAAACCTACTCCCGACCTCAAAGACATAGATTAGACAAAAGAAGTAAAGAAAAAGGCAATGCTGGTTCAAAGGACAACCTACAGAACATAATTACTGCTCAACCTCTTCTGAAGATATGTGGTCAAGAATTTGTGTTTGCTCACGTTCTGCAGCCATGTTTTTTGCTTCAACAGCAATAAATAAAAACTAAATATCACTTAAGAATTAAAGATAGGAAGGTTACGCCTAGGGATTTCCAAGTAATTTATGGGACAATTAAGGCTAAAGACACGGGGAGAGCAAAGGTTGACACGTAAGCCTGGGGCAAATTACACTGCAGTACCTGTGTACAAATGAGCAAGTTGTGCAGTTGAGAGAAATCTCTTCAGTCAAAAATAAGCTTTAAAAGGTGTGAAAAAATTAGATTTGTCAAGAGACAAAAAATTCTTTCTGAGGTATCCTAAAGATCTATTAGAGAATAAAAAATACTTTTACAGTTTTAAAAAATCAGGAAAAATTGATTTTATATGCCAATGACCTGTATGTTTATAATCTCAGTCGCAAAAGTTGTCTTTTAAGCTGTGTAGAAAAGCAATGGAAGAGACCATTGGAATTTCCTCCTCTACAAATACAACTAGAAAAGAAATGGGTTTTTCTGACAAATTTTTTAAATAGATAAAGCTGTGCATACTGCAGGCATGAAGCCAAATGCATACCAATGTATGACAGTAGGACTGCTCTCTAAATTCATGCAGGATGAATAGAAGAAATAAATAGGTTTCAAACTAGGCAGTAGGACTCTGCTGCATGAGCATACTCTGCATACTCCATACATTACTTGTACAACTAAGAGATTTTCTACTTTTGCTGGTGTTTCCACCATATCAGATTGGACTGGTAATTAGAAAGAAGAGTTAATGCGAAAAGATGAAGAGCAGCATCAGAATGGCTGAGAGGTTCTAACTAATAATCCATGCAGTCAGAAACCTGCCTTGGCAGTAGTAAATAGTAGGCAAAAATGGAATGACGGCAAGTACTCAGTCACACTATCCCAAGATATGCTCTGGTTTTCCAGCAAACTACGGCATACAGACTTTTGGAACACAAGCTGAATCTTTGCACTGAAGAGTTTATAGTGTCCACCTCCATGAACTAATATAAATGCATCCTAAAACCAGATAAGATTTTGGTACACACATCATCTTAGAAACAATGCATTACACACCTTTTTTACTGACCAATATCTGCAGATAGCTATTTTTGCATTAAAAGTGCTCAGTTAATTTCATTTTCTGGCTTCAGACCCTGCATAACAGTATTCACTTTCTCTGTGGCATTTTTGAGCTTAGAGACTTCTAGAAGCTCTTTCCTTGACCGTCTGTTAGGTCCAAGAGTTGTCTTTCACTTAGTCTTGTTTTATTTGAACACAGTTATATCCTGCAACTACAGATCCTTTCTACTCTATGTGCAACTTTGAGATGAAAACTGGTCTGGATTTGAGGGCTGTCCAAGATTCATGCTGAAGATACTCTTAAATACCTGTACATTATTATATCTCAACAATCTAAAAGTTAATGGAAATAGGAGTCAGAAATATAAGGTATTAAGGAGACACCATTTTGAAGTTCACTTTGGTGCTTTTCCTAATACACTTTTCATGCTCAAATGTAGTGGAGCAACAATGTGAGGTTTGTAATTTAAATCTAAAATTGAATGGTGAAGAACATGTCCTTTACAATAAATTCAATTAATTCACTCAGTACTGATATTTAATGAGAACTGCTACTTATTGGTTTTGACTATAACATAAAGTAATGGAGCCCAACTGACAAGGTTAATGCAAGCTAAATAATCTCTTCAATAACTTTTGTCCTCATCATTTTGCCTCTATTACTTCACAGTTATCAACATTCAACTTTGGTTTTCCCATTATCCACGTTTAGCTTTGATTTTCATTAATGAAATTTTCACAGTTACTATCCCTTACTTTCATTCACTATACTCATTCTCCCAGAATTCTGATATATTTATTTTTTCTCTAGCTGATTTTCCATTTGATTACATACAGAGATTTCCATTATTCTGAAATGAATAACATGGCTACGGTTCAGGAGATTGATGCCAACATAAATGCTTGGCACTCAGGAGGAACAAAAGACAGGGCTTTGACTCAAAAAGACTTAAATGAAATTTTTCAATTTTTTTAAATTGAAAACTGTGATTTTTTTAATCCTGGATGACTATCTGTGGTAGTGGATTATGTCCACAGGGTCTTGGCTCCTGTCGCTCTAAACGTCTTTGTAGGTATACCTACAGATTTGCCCAGCTGCTCCAGTCCTGGCACAACTGACCTACCCTCGCCACTGGTGTGGAAAGCAGACACCTCCATACCAGAGAGCTCAGCTCGGCCAGAGTTATTAACAGACACTCAACAGACATCTATATTGTCAGACACCACACACAAAACCTAGGGAAAAATGGCTTTCTTCCTCCTCTTGACTCTCTCATACTAAATAGTGTCACAGCCACATGCCCTTCAAGATCAGGAAGAGCTGTGGAGTCAGAATCTGTTCTATCTGCTGGGGATTTCAACCCCAGCACCTTTTGGGAAGGAACTTCATTATTCTTTTTGCAGTTCTGCTTGCATTCTCCAAAGCAAAACCCCGACAACATAATCCAATTATGTTTTGAACAAACAAGACTGACTGACAATGAATTAAAAACTTCAGAGGACTGAAGAAGATGCAACCAAAAACTAGGCTATCTGCCTGGAAAAAACACGTACTGAATATCGTAAGAGGAGGTTCAGCAGTTCAGCAGAAAAAGGCAGCTGCTTCTGAAGGTTTCAGAATGAAGGACAATCAACATGCTAAGGAAATCCAAAACCCTTTAACAGATTTTGAAAAAGCTTCATCTAAATAGTAAGGAAGAAGAGCAAGGACCACCTGGCAGATAAAAAAAAAGCCCACAGTGGGCTCCCTCAGAGCAGAATAATTTAACCATTTCCTAACCTCAAATTCCTGCACACCATCAGGCATCTCCCATAACCAGCTACACCATCACAAACCATAAGACTTTCTCTTGAATTCTTGCTGATCTCATGAGACATTACTTCATTGAATACCATTAGCAAAATGGTCTTCAACCTTTACTACCAGCCACAAGATGAGACTATTGACATACAAGCTCATTTGACCAAACAAACTTGTCTGCAGAAAGACTTGGATTAATAACAAATTACTTGCAGAACACCAAAACTATATGTTAGTTTAGCACTTGAAAACCAAAATTACGCATGTACACAAATACATGGAAGGAGGCTTGTAAAGGCTGCCATTTTTGACTGAAGGGCAAACTAAAAATAGAGGAAGCTTTTGGAAAAAAATCAAAAAGTAAATTTGCGTTTGAAAATAGTGATTGTAAATCCCACTAAAACAAGCCACAAAGCTGGGCAGCATCCTTGCAAGACAACCTACAGGCATGCATGAACATTGGCCCAACTCCCAAAGGATCCTTAAGACAAAGAAGAAGAATTTAAAGCAGGGGTTTAATACAAGCATATTTTACTTTTCCCAGTAGAAAGAATATCGGCAGTTTGCTTAGAATTTTCTTAAGTCTCAGTAAATTGTTACAAGACTAGAGACTGAAAGGAACAGTTTCCAAAGACCACGTCTGCTTCTCATAACTGTAGCCTTACAGTGAAGGAAGGGGTCAAACCTGTACCACACCACTCATTAGCATCACATCCTAGAAAAGCTCAGGCTTAACCTGATGGGGGATCTGAAGACCCATGGGCAGACCCACAGCCTAGATGCTCACACCCTTAACAGAACTACCTCAGAAATCATCTGGTTAGGTCAGAAGGTCAAATCAACCTTTGAAATATAAGGACCCATTTGTGCAGTTTTCTACTGCAACTTTGAATGATCACGCTCATGGGCAGGAAGCCTCAGGAAACACGTCAGTATTCATGCTGAATACTAATCCTTTGTGTTATCTGGAGTTAAATCCAGATCTTAATATTGCATGTGGAGGGTCTTCTTCTTGCTCTATATTTGACCACCACGGAACCTTAAAAGATACTCAGTATGAGCAAGCGGGATTTTGGAGTTACAGGTACAAGAACCAAGCACAATGTCCTGATGTGTTGCAACAAGCTATTTATTTTCCATGCAGTGCTCTCCTCAGAGCTCATACAGCTTGTTGGATGCATTAACCTCTAAAGCAAAATAATCAAATTAACTCTATGCCATTCTTGGACCACAGGTATAGCTGGATTTTGAGAGTACTTGATAAAGTATTTGGCCTAAAGAAGAAAAGGAGGTTTTCTCATAAATAAAATCCAATTTTAAAAAATTCTATTTAATGTACAGGTACATTAAATAGACAGCAGGAATAATAGTTAAGTGATTTAAAACCAGAGCTTAGATAACCCCCATGAGCTACTCTAAAGACATAAAATGCCATTTTTAAAGTCCAGTCATCCTCGAGAGATTCAGTTTATGGTTGGTACACACTTGTTTCTTTAAGAAAGTCAGTGAAAATACAGTGCCATTTTCCTAGTAGAAAATTACGTAGTCCTCATTCATTTTCCATACAGCTGCACTGTTTAATATTGGTCATCTTGCACATTGTTCTGAGAAACTGTTGGTACCTCCCGGTATCATGGGCCATTATAATCATACAAACAATGAGGCCACTTCTATTCATTTACAATTCAAATACTGTCACCTAAGTGTTTTTCACAAGACTACTTTCCCATGAGCCTTTCACAAGTTCAACTAAGTCTGCCAAACAATTTTGAAATAAACAAAACCACTCAGGCTTTCTACACTACAGGAGAAGAAAGAGATTACCTACAACTACTGTGCCAAGAGAAAATACATCAGTTAATACAGGCAAAGCAACAAGAGGTGCTACTGTACCCAAACAAGTGCCAACAACAGCTGCTGTTGCAGATACCATGAGTGTCTGACTGTCTGAGTGTCTGAGGAGACAAGAAAGCATGAGTGTTCAGTGAGAGTGCTACCTTTCACAGTCCAGTGATACAGCGACATGCACATACATCTCACGCTACAGATAATTTTAAAATTGGCAGAGCAGATTATTTGGCAAGAATCTACAGGGATGACTTATTAAAGCTTTAGGGAGGAATTTCCCTTTGTCAGTGGGAATTTTCATTACATAGCATTAGTCAGCATTTACTTTGACTTTAATACCAGCTAGATTCACAGGGTTATCAGCAATGAAAAAATAAACAAAATGCCAAACTTTGTGAATAAAAATATGCAATATTAAAGTTAAGATATAAAGAAATATATTACTGAAAATTATATTATTACTATTAGTTGTGTTTCAGGCATTAGTTCAGATTTGTTCCCTGTACTGACGCTTAGATTTGGCAGTATCTCTGGCTTCATCGCAGTCTCTAGCATTTGGAATGAAGTGGTCAGTGTTAGGAGGTGAGCCACACGTTTTATTTTCAGTGAGACTGATGAAAGTTAGCACTGAAGTAGCCAACCCTGCTGTTCTGGGGAGTTGTGACTTCTCATCCTGTGCATCTCCATTCTGAGGGACAAGATGTCCCAGGAGGATGTTCATTTCACGTGCTCCATACCATAACTTTATAAAGCTGATTGAGAAAACAAGGGCATACCCTAAGTCCCAATATATGCTTAGCAGTTTTATTAAAAAAACAAACAAAACCAAACCACAAAATAAATCTAAAAAAGTAATATATTCTAGTTTGTTCCTGATGGGACTCTTTACAGATTATGATATATTACCAATATAGGATATCCAAAATTTAGAAAAATACTGCTTGATTAATATTTATTTATTTTGTAATATTGAGGTCAATTAACATTACCTGACAACAAGGCAGAAAAGATGCATAAAAGTACAGTGCAGGAGAATCTTCATTAAAGATCTCAGTACCGAATTCAATTTACCACTGTGCAACATAATCTCTCACTAGATTGAAGCTAAAAATTCAACACTGCATTCATTCATAGAATTCATTTATTCATTCATAGGATTTGTGAGCCACAAGAGATTATCAGAATATGGAGTACAACCCTCATTACATTACAGCCTATTATATTTTGCTAAGGAGGACAATTACATGTATTTGAATAAAAACTATACACTAGAAAGGCATCCAATCGATGCTTTGCCCAGAAATATATGAATGTCATACATCTAGATGACAGAACAACTGTTCACTGTATGAAAGGAGTTAAAATATGGTGTGGAAAAAGGAATTGTTCATTGCTATTTCAATTATTCAGCACGGTGTGTACATTTCTATCTTAAATCTAGATTTGGGCATGGTATGTAAAATGTGTAGCAATACTGACAAGACACTGTCAAAACAGCAGCCTCGGTAAGATGATGGAGCAGGTACTTAGAATAGAAAGGAACATCCATTGAATAATATTATGCATATCCACAGAAATTACTGTCTCCATCAAAATCACATTAAAAAACAAAAGGATGCTTCTACTTTCAAATTCGTGGAAATTCTAAAGGCACAGTGGAAAATTATAGAAATGCAATATGTTTGCATCCTGTTTCTCTAGTAACAGCTTACATTTTTATTATCACAATGTACATGAAAATTAACCCTGTAGTTTTTAGTTTTCAAGACGTTTTTCATCCAAGATTACTTTCTTCTTCCCTGTTCTCCATTTGTTAACATAATGTGCTCTAAATAATTCCAAATTAATGAATCAAGACTACTGCATACAGCTCATTATCCAAATTTGAGATATTTACAGGTGCTCTGTGAGTGAACCACTTATGGCTTCTAAATCCTCACAGTACGGTGAGCTTGGAGGCTTCCCCTAAAAAACAGCAGTAGAGCTGCCTTTGTAGTAACATAGAAAGCAGGTGCAGACATGCAGGCTTTCATCTGGTCCTCAGTGAACAAACAAAAGTTTGCTTATGCTCCTTCGTCTCTACAACCCATAGTCTCTACATTGTTAATCCCTCACCTTTCTGCAGCCCATCTCCTTGAAGTTACTGCACCTTAACCACTGCCACCTTCCCACGCATCCCCCTTTCTGCCTGTTGCCTCATGGAGGGGCTCAGAGAAGTACAGACAATCTCTTAAGATTTTTTCTAAGTAGGAGATACAGTACAGGGTCCAACAAACTGCACTGCTGTATTGTATGTCTGAATCTCTTTTCTGTTTGCTGTCTGACAGCATATACCTCTGGGTGACTTGTCTGCTTTCCAAATCAGGCATAAATAAAGCAACAGGCTTATGCTGGTTTGGCTTGGTTTTTTTATTTTCCTCCTTCACACAGTTTATAATTTATAAGAGTGAAAGTCCATAAAGTGAATGCAGACATTTGTTTTATGATTTGGAAGGGGAGCATTGGGTTAAGAGGTTTCAGGACCTGGAAAGGAAAATAAAGCAAAAATGCCATTCTAGAGGAGGAGATTCTCTCTCCTTGTTTTTGCTGCCAATATCTTGAGTATTACTCACTCATCAGTCTAAATACTCAATTGGCCATTCTCAATTTCCTTAGCTTCTGTCTATTCAGCTTAACACCTGTGGCCAGTAGCGAATATTGTGACTCTGCTTTAAGCAGATACAGGTCATTGTGAAGTAAGATGAAAAATGAAGCATTACATATGCCCAATATCAGCAAGACAATTCAGTAATTTTGGTCCTACCGTCATCTCTCATGTCTCAATTAGAGTATTAGAATAAATAATAGCTCAGACTCTCCAAAACTTGAGATTTAGTAAAGCACTGCAATGAGACCATTATGAAAACTTCCAAGAGTTCAATTTGTTACAAGATGTGCATATAGTTTTCTAGATATTTAATGAATGCACAGAATCAGTGAGAAAGATGAAAATAATTTAAAAATAATTACTTTCTCAGATGAACAGAGGTGAAACAAATCATAGATGACCACATGATCAAATGCATTGAGGCTAAGACAATCTGCTAAATAAATGGTCGGCATGTCCTAAATATTGGATTATTTTCTGCCCCATAATTTTGTTCCACAGTTGTAATTGCACAACAACGTTCCAACAAAGAAAGAAAAGTTCTAAATATTTATAAAATTTTACTATTTTTTCTTGAATTCTCACTTCGGGTCATTTAGGTCACCATTAATGTTCAGCTTCACATACAGGTCTCTTCCACAGTGGTGCTGCCAAGAGAATATTAACCAGTTATGGGGACTGCAACCAGAGCTGGTGGGGATTCTTTCCTATGTGGTCCCCTCCATTCTTCCCCCCATTCAGAAGTGTTTTGGTCCCAGACTAAGCAAGATCACAAGCCATATCCAAATGATTTAGAAAAAGAAAGGAAACAGTGAAGAAATTCCTGGGATTTCTTTTTTAAGAGGCAGTTACGTCCTTGAAGAACTGCTTTAACTACAGCCCCCTTTCCAGCCATTTGAGCTTAGTGACTCTTAGCAGTGACAGGCTGTCCCCACACTTATGGACCAGCTGCTTCAGGGTAACATGATGTGCTTTGTCACTGGATTTCAAAGTCTTTGCTGAAGTGCAGAAATATACAGGTCAAGAAGATACTCCAGTTCTGTTCCATGTTCTTACAGTTATAAATGTCTGTGCTCAAGTCCTTCCAAATTTCCCAGTCTAGTGGGCTCCCAAGAAAGCATTTCAGTGAAAAGGTTGTATGAATTAAAAACACTTAAAAACAAAACCAAAAAAAAAACCCAAAAAAAAAAACAACCCCCCCCCCAAAAAAAAAAACCAACAACCAAAAAACAAAAGAAAAAGCTTTTCTTAGACTTATACAAATCAGCCAAATATTTTTGCTAAACTTCCCCATAAAAGTCTTCTCAGGAAGAAAATTATGACAAAATGTTTGCGACACAACAGTCACAGAGTCTATATTACAACAGAAAATTATAGGCTTAACATAAGGCATAATCATCACAACTTGTAATAGGGAAAACAGATTTACAACTCAAAATGAACTTTTACATACATTTTACGTTTCTCTACATTGCAAGTTTGTTGTCTAACAGCTCTCTTTAGCAAACCCCAATCTCACCAAAGAGGAAATATTTCAGAGGATCAGTATTGTCTTCTTCACTAACAGCAGCACTGTCCAGATTTTGTTAGCTATCCAGAGAAGTCATTTTATAAGCCACTTTTAATTACTGAATTTGGTTTTTTCTTCAACATTTCTATTTTTCAAATATTTTCAGGGCACCAGAATTTCAGACTAAGGGGAACATAAAGCAAACACAGGCCACGTAACACATACATTATTGCAGAACAAGCAATACAAAATCCAATATTTCATCCTTCACGGGAGACTATCTATTGTTCACTCGGCAATAAAGTGTATAAATTAAACTTTGATTTTCTTGTTTCACTTCTCTTTACCATGCCTTGTGTGCTGATGTATCAAGAGAATTTTGCCTTTTTGAAGTTTTGCTGACAGCGTTACAGAACCATTTTCTCTGGAGCACCCTTCTGAAAGTAGTTCTTTTTTAAAACCCTTTTTATAATATATCAATTTTGCTATCTCTGCAAAAAATATTACTCGCCTGAGGGTTTTTATTCTTCTTTCAGTCATGCTGCCAGGGGGCTGATTGTTTCTGATTGCTAAAGTCAAAACTCACTGAAAATGGACTATTTAAGCTGAAGAGCATTTCACATGAGAACGGCAGGTTTTCCAGTCACCTTACTTGTCTATATTATTTAGCAACACAGTTACTATGTGATGGAGATTATAAAATCATTTGAGCTGGCTGCACTGACACCCTGGGCAGAAAAATAATTCTATTGTTTCAGATTCTGGAATGGCAGTCATAGAATAAAGCATTTGATTGCTTAGTGAAGGGTGCAGCATAAATGATGCAAATGGATATACAGGTGACATACATAGGCCTCTAAAAGCTAAGCTATCAGCACCAGAATTTCTCATATGAGCCATTTCACCAAATTTTCTTGTTTATACTATGCAACCGGAAAAAAAATTCTATATTGAAATTGTCGTGAAGACTACTAGAAATCCTTTGTGCAATTAAAACATAAAGTCTTATCCATTAGACAAAAAAATGCCCACTGAACCATTTGCATAATTTTCTCCTCTCTGAAGAATTGATCCTACATCGTAATATCTATTGTTTCACTGCCTCAGGCAAGAGGGTTTCATTCATTTCCCTGCACCAGACTGAAGTGTGCACAATACACTGAGGTATCTGGACCCAAGACAGCGTCAGTGATCTAAGTGAATTCGAGAGTGAGTGTAAAGATGATGAGTTAACTATGCCACTGACTTCCAACTACACTTTTACTTTCTTTTACCATTTATCAGAGCTTTGGCACAACTGTGTCATTCCTCCCCTTCTTTTTCTCTCAATAATTTGCTTAACCTTTCAAAAACTTAGGGACTTTTGAAAAGAGTGGCTGGCTGCTATCTGATAGCAACTGATGTATAATAAATTATTCCTTGTATTTAAAGTGTAATGATGTTCCTGGGCTAGGCACAGTGTCTGCTGCATCATGTGAGGCTGGAAAAGGAAGGAGTAAAGGCAATTTGTTCTGTACGAAAAATGACATTGTGCCGCAGCCAGCACCTGGGACTGCCCGAGCATGCTGATTTTGAGATTTCTCGTGCAGACATTCATCTAAGTGTGGATCAAAATCTTAAAGAACTGAAGAAAACCAGACCGAGAAGAGACTGCAAAAACACTATGCAGTCAGCCCCTCTTCCCTAATCAAGGGCTGCACCAGATGTGTCATCACTGACACATGCATTTTTCTAGTCTTTTCTTACAAACTTTCGAAGATGGAGGTGCCACACATGGCCCAGACAATTTTTTCCAGAGTCTCACTATTCCCGGTATTGAGAAGCCTAGTATTGAGAAGCCTAGCCCCATTCAGCACTGCTGTGATTTGCCCATTATTGCTTTTCCAACACGTCCATAATATAGAGAGAGAATAGCTTGTTCCATTCTTCCTTGTGATGGGTTATTACATACTCATAAGCACTTCACATCTTCACCCATATGTCCCTCCTTCAACCAAACAACCCAAACCTTTCAGTTCTTCCCTTAAGCCAGGGAGCTTACCATTTTCCTGTTTTACTGCTGGATCATCTGTTGGAAGGAATTATACTCAAAAAATATTTTCTACACTTGAAAAATACTATATTATTTGGTTTCTGATGGAAAAGGTGGAAGCGACTACATGTTCTGTGACAGAATGCTTAACTGGCATAACAAAAACTCTAAAGTAAAATACCTTGAGAAAAGTTCCTATATACTAACATGGCAGCATGGTTGTCAGCCTCATTCAGCAAGATGTCTTAGTCATTTCACAGTTGAAGCAAAATTGATTAATGAGGCATTGAAATAGAGGGCAGGAAATAGAATCACATCAAAGACAGGAAGACTAGACTGAAAGAAGATTTTTGAGTTGAATAAAAACATTATGGGGGGTAGGAAAGAAATACATGACCTAGCAAGAAAATGCCAGATAAAACAAATCAAAGATAATATGGTTTTAGAAATGCATCCAGAAGCCTGCAGAAAGAATTATCAAAACATCAGTGACTGACAGAACTCTTGAAAAGTAAAATAATAAATTAAGAAATAAAAATAAATATCAGAAAAAAAACCTGGACAGACAGCGTAAAGGTGCAGATGAGAAAGAAACAGAGGAGTTACATGGAATAAACAAAGAAGTTTTACATTCTTCCTTTCAAAAATTTTGCCACAGATATCAAGAAGGAGAAACAATATTTCATGCTCATCTATTTAAAAAAAAAAATCCTGGAATGAGTAGATGCTGCCTTCCCATGCAGCATCTTTCTCTCTTATTTTATACATTTACTATAAGTATGACCCAGTCCAGTTTCCTGTTAGTCTTTGTGTCTAGAGCCTTAAAAGCAGTAACATCACATCTTTCAAAAATGCACAATGTGTTAGAGAGGAAACACCTGCCTGAACCCACATAAAAAGAGCAAGCATTTGACAAATATCTTCAAGCTTTTGGGAGAAATCTATTTAAACAAACAGAGGCTAGGGATTGGCACAGTTTAACAGTGCACATTTATGTATGATCACCAGCCCAGTTTGCATGTTTCATGTCATGGAAAATACTTGAGCTTGATAATGGATGTTCAAGTGGAAATAGCATGAGCCCCAGTTTGAGATTTGGGCTTGTGTAAAAGAATCCACTTATGCATGTTTTACTTTAAGCAAATAAAAATTAAAATATGCAAATTCATAAATAGTGATTACCTCAGAGCAGCAGTTTTCCCATTTCTGTGAGTACATGTGACCTGTCTTGTTTGATACCCAATTTGTATGTCCCAATATTTGTTCTCCTGTCTATTCTGTCTGTTACGATTCCTCTTCTTCTTAATTAACTCACGAGCCTCAGGATCCCGAACTGCCTTTTCTCTGTCCTTTTCCTTGTCTTTGTTCTTCCCTCGTTTCCTTGCTTGCCTTATTTGTCTTGAATGGGGCACCGAGCATGCACTCCATGGTCCCACGTTTAGGCTGTACAGGCTTTCTTCAACAGCGCACGGGCTGGACTGGCAGATCTGGAACTCAGTGAGGTTGGGGCAAGCTGACCCACCGAACTGCGGCGGAGCCACCACGTGCCGAGTTCGATGCTGGAGCCCGTTGCCGCAGGTCTTTGAGCACTCGGACCAGGGGGAGAATTCGGCCACGATGCAGTCCTGCCGGCACGGGATGAGGCACGCCTGCTCCTGCCGTGGCTTCGGCTCAAAGTACTCGCAGATGACATCCTCAGCTGGAACCCCATTGGACTTCTGTATACAGGTGATGTCCCTTGTCTGGATCCCTTCTTCCCCTCTGAGGCACTCCAGGGGCTTCTCGTGGCTGCGGGAGAGGACAGGCCGGCACTGGTTCCAGCTGCCGATCTGCCAGTCGTACAGCTCCTTGTGCCAGTCGCAGACCCGGAAACAGCTCTGCTGGTTGTCCGGCCGCTCTGGCTGCTTGCAGTTCGTGGGCAGCGTGGTCCAGCCCTCCACGTGGGCACACCACACCGCTCGTGTCTGGATGCCTCCTGGACCGCATTCATCTCCCATGCATCTCCCCCACGGACCTGGAAAACAAGAGAAGATGCTAACATTGCACACTTAAGTTATTCCTCTGCCATATTGCAAAAGCAAGCTCACAGCATTTCCTGTATGTCTAAGAATTTCATCCTTGAAGAAACTTAAACTTAGAAAACACAAGCATGGGATTACTCTTCATCTACTGTTTTTATGATTACAGATACACTTCACTTTTTATCCCAGACAAACTGAATATTTAATATTGAGTAATTATTAATATTGAATAATTCCCAAACATACACATGAATTAATCACATTAGAGAACTATGAACTAAGCAATCACATTCACTTATTTTTTCTGCCAATGTAGGAGCCAAAGCTCTTCCCTTGAAGGCATGAATTGGATCTCTCTCATCCACTTGAATAACCTTTCCTGGACTGTTTAATTTTTTTCTTCACATTTCTACTGCCCTACACTTTATACCTTGATGCCAGTTAGTATCGTGTTCTCTTACTTCCATATTGCATACAAAAACGAGAACAACTAAACAATGCATTTTGAAAAATAGTGGTGATTTCAAGTAGGCCATTTCTAGTCTTTCCTTTATTATAACCAAAATAAAAATCAAAATCCAGTTTAAAAATGGTCGTTCCACACAATCCGTGGTATTAAAGCTCTTGAAGACAGAGACATACCAGCTGGTAACTCTCCAACGAACAGAAGCTATTGAATCAGAGAATCGTAGAATACTGGGTTGGAAGGGACCTCAAGGATCATCTGATCCAAACTTTCTTGGCAAAAGCACAGTCTAGACAAGATGGCTCAGCAGCCTGTCCAACTGGATCTTAACAGTGTCCAATGTTGAGGAATTTGTTACTTCCCTGGGGAGATTATCCCAACTTCTGATTATTCTCATTGTAAAAGTTTCCTCTTTTGTTCAATCGGAATGTCCCCAGGAGTAACTAACACCTAGGAGTAACTCGCTCCTACTGTTTTCTTAAATATCCAAGGTCTATGGTAAATATTTGACATGCAACATGTTGTTATAATAAATGTCAACAAAAATAAATAAAAGTCTATATCTTTGAAAGATGATGTAGTTGCTTTTTCCATTATTAAAAACTATAATATTCACCCAATTCAACTCATGAAATCCACAAATCAGAGGTTAAAAAATCCTATATTTGTCAGGTTTTTTAAGATCCCCCCTCATACACACTGTGAATTGACTTACTACATAAGAGCAAAATAACAGGCAATTCAGAAAAAAGCCCTGCAACTATTTATCAAAGAAAATCTGTCTATTTGCAGACACTTGATGACACAGAAGAGATTTTCTCCGACTAAGGAGTGCTCTGTCCTATGAAGAAATTGGGGCCACGTAATCCTCATTCACCTGAATGACCCCCGTACGAGACTATTTGTGTGAGTAAAGCTGTTGAAGAAGCCAGGCTGAGCCTTTGCTATTTTCAAAGCCAGTTAACAGCATAATTTTGGTACTGCACAGGAATAAGTGAAATGAAGTATGGCAGATACAAATTATTTACATCTTCTTATTGAATGATTGGAAGGAATATGTGGCCACATCTTATTACTGATTCCCATGAGCTTTAAAACTCTCACTGGCTTCAACACAATTTTCATCTGTTCATCCAACATTAACTTCAGTACCAGTTTGGGAATGGGCTGCTGATAGGCTATACATTTAGCCTCTGCTCCTCATGGTCTCTTTCTTAAGTGAACACTGTGGCTGAACAGCTCAGTTGGAGCTCTAATACCCTGAGAATGAATACCAAATAGGAATGACAGCTGGCAGATTCATCCCATGGAAACTCCCCCATATTTTTTTGCAAATTAATTTTGAATTATAGTTTCCCATATCTATCTAGCTATCTAGAAAAATGAATGTATATTAAATATAAATACATTTCAATTTCCATTTCAGTAAGACTGCACTACTTACCTCTAACCAGCCTTCCACAAGTGACATAACCATTGTTGTATTTAATTTGGGTGTATTTATACTGAGTTGAGAGATACCATTTCCTCAAAACACCACTTTGAACACCTGCCATTTTTAAAAAATAAAGACTATATAAAATCTTCAACTAGAGCAGAGATACAAAAAACAAAGCTCAATTGTTCATCTTGCAAACTACAAATTTCTACCTTACCATGTCACTGCACCTGGCAGTGCATAATGTGTATCATCTACGTGTTCAATGAAGAAATCCCTCTTTTTAAAGATCAGGTCTTTTCTGTACCCCAGATAAAAATTTTGCCCACTTGGGATTCTATCACATCTCCATTCATGAATAATCAAAAAATCACATTATCCCTAAAAATCGTGCTTGTCACCAAAGGATCTTCAATCCAATTCTAAGGCAGTTTTACAGTATTGAAAATGATGAACATCTCAGCCTTGATGCAATAAATACTGCCTTTGGAAATGTAAATATGAACAAAAACTCTGCTACGTGACTGTGGTAACTGGGCAAAAAATAGCTTTTTCATTAGATTACAAATATGTTGTTTTTAGAACTGAATACAAAACAGTGATGAGATGCACAGATAGACTCATGTAGTAACTTGCATTATTTTGCTTGCCCTGTGAAGTAGTAAGACATTTTATAAAATCATTACAGGTCAGTACCAACAAACCATGTTTACATGACCCTTTGAGCAGACTACTGCTCAGTAATTCTATGTTCATGTGCATGTTGACACAGAGTTCTTAGTGATGTATCTGACCCTCCCTCTTATCTACATTAGGCTGATTTTTAAGTTTAAAAACAAACTAACCCACTTAGAGAGCAAGACTGCAGGTACACTAAAAGCTTAAATTTTCACTCCACTGCACACTTCTTTATATGACTATAACAGGGTGTAAAAGGGAACCACAGCTTTGGGGCAAGGACCTGTTTAGGCTTTGTCCTAAGTGAGCTTCTTCAAAAAACTAAAGTGCTTCCACATTTGACCAAACCAAATCTGACTTGCACAGAAAGTTAAAATTTGTGGAAGGTGACAGGTGTTAAAGAAATAAAGGTGAAAGGAAAAGCATAAAACAAAACAAATAATAATTTGCGTAATTCTTCCTTGCCCTCTAAGCCTCTGTGCATCCCTACAATACAGTGACTTTAAATGGCAGAAAATTGTCCTGTGTTTTCTGGCCTCCAGAAATCCCTCTGGCCCTGCAGTCCTGGCCACCTACTCCCTGACTCTCCCTCCTCTCACTCAAATGTTTTCTCTTTTCCATGCCCAGGATCACAGGATATTCTGAGTTGGAAGGGACCCACAAGGATCATCAAGTCCAACTCTTCAGTGGATTATCTGTCTGGGGATCAAGCCCACAACCTTGGTGTTATCAGCACCATGCTCTAACCAACTGCTTGTTTGTGCTGCTTTTAACCTGGAAAGCTTTAATCACAAACCAAAAGAACTTTTTTTATGTGTAAGTGATAGAATCAGGGATGAATGTTTATTTTTTAATGCACGCTTTAAAATGTACAGGAGCAAAAAGCCAACTGGTACCATTCTTCACAACTAGCTACATTTCCCTTTGGGGTTATGGAATATATAGAAAAATAAAAACATAAAGGAAGAAGACCCCAACCCTAACACTTCCATACTCAGTGTTTATTAAGAACGAGAGTATCAAGCAAATTTCCAATGAATTAATTTCAAAACACCTATGAATAGCTGAGCAATTTCAACAGCTTAATTAATTCATCTTATTTAGGGTGAAGAAGGGGAATTGGCATTTTTTTTTCTTTCTTTAGTTTTTAAAGAATAAAAAAAATAATTTTATGTATTTCTAGCTGTATTAACAAAAACTTGCTTTGACCAAAATTATTCCAAGAAATACCTTTTTTTTTCTTTTGAAAACAATTTCTGCCATCCACATTAACCAGTATCCCTGTTATTTTTCAGTTGCGCACTTTGCAATCTTCACTTATGTTACCCACATTTCCCTGTACCCACAAGTCACTGTAGTTACCTCAAGCTGAGGAATGTTGTTGCTAAACATTTGTATGTGTATGTCACAAAAAGAGAGAGAGATGTTTCTCTCCAATTTTCCTTACAACTACCCATCTCTCTCTCACAGTTATCAAGAGCCTACAGTAACTCACTTCTAACTTAAGTGGCCCCAAATGCATCGCAAGCTTCAAGGTGAGACATGGTTATCTTTTGAAATTAATCACAGGAAAACAGGAAAATAAATGTCTCTGAACTGAGTAAAGCGGCTTTGTGACTTTTTCCAAAAAAGCAAAAAAATGAATCCTAAAGTATTGCTAATCCACTGTGAAGTTTTGAATGACCCTCAGAAGTATGAGAAAATCACATACAGGTTACCTGCAACATACTTATTATATTATATCATTATTAGGGGTAGTACATTTACCACTGTACTTGTAAATATGACATTTTGGGATAAAATTAATTTCACATAAACTAATGTAGCCTACATATGCAACTCAGAATGAAAGAGATCAGCGGAACACAGTGTAGAGTCTCACCCACCATTACTTAAAGGCTGCAGGGGGTGGGAGGTGGCTGCCCTTTCACAAACCTTCAGCTGACAAGCACTAGTAACAACAAGAATGTCTTTAGGAAACCTGTCAAGCCTAATCAAGGCTTCATATGATATTTTAATTTGGGCTTTATGAATATTCTTTAGGTTCTCTCTTTCCCACTGAAGCAGTCTTCACACAGACATTCTGCGGTCCCTGCTGTGCGCTGATCCAGACACGCCTTGCCAATGGGATGTACGTGCACTCAAACCATTTCACACTGGGGAAAAAAGGCTACTGCTGTGAATGCGAAATAGCTTTTCTTTGGATATGTTCTAAACATACTTAGATGAACAAATCATAGTTTGCCTGTATTGTGCTGAACTTGTTTCATGAAAATACTATCGTTTATCCACTCTTTATTTAATCAGTGTTTTACAAATGGCAGCTATAGAAATAAATAAGAAGTTTGCTTCTTTTTCTTCTGGGAGTTGTCACTGAAGTGTTAGTGAGTACAAAATGTCATTTGTAATTCTTTGTCTTCCAAAGAGATTACTTTAAAATACAATATTAAGATTCCCTCTAAGCTTCTGAAGGATTAACATTTATTTTTTCAGAGAGCAGGAACGTAAGTGAATTAACCATTCCTGCAAGTTTATTCCGAAATTTCAGGGACTGATCACAATGGAGTCAAAAACTGAAAACTAAACCCCCACTAAAGCATTGACAGTTTTGCAGCTGAGAAAAAAGTAAGCCAACATTGTATTTAATATAGTGTATTTAATATAGTATATTTTAATATTGTTTCAGGTATTAAAATTCTCTCTTTTTGAAACAGAACTTACTGTGAACTTTGATCCAGGACAAATCAGGCTATGTGAAAATCCCTTGAGCTTTTCTTCTCATACACATACAAAGAAAGACAAAATAATCCCCCAACTATCCTCAAACATAAAACTCCAAACGCATCTTACAGCATTGAGCAGACATTGCTCACATTTTCAACAAATGCACCACTGATTTCAACTGAATTTTGCTGTACTTTCCATGAGAATTGGTTTTGACCCATTTTGTGTTACTTGTTTGGTGTCTGTAAGTAGCATTAACAGTTTAATGCCAGGGAGAGAGACTCAGACTGCATGAGAAAATGAGCAGCTTAGTTTTCAGTATTTTGAGAGGATTGTACTTAATGGGACTATTGAGAGACTGATTAGCAAAAAGCTACTTTTTCTAAGTTCAGAAACAAGCTAACCTTACCTAATATTGGAGACCTCAAATTTCTTTGTGTCATGAAAAGGTTGTAAAGAGGGCAAAGAAGGTTAACTGGGTGATACAGGGCTGAGTCAGAAGGACATAAGTATTACAAGATAGAGTTCAATCCTAAGCAGTAAATCTCAAGAGAGGTCAAAAAGACACAGATCAAGAAGTATTTGAAGGACTCAGAAAATGACACTGACTGTAAACTGCAGCTCCTGATAGCGGAGCTGGTCAAGGAGCTGAGTGAACAGCAGGTCACTAAGAACACAGCAGCCTCAGAGCTTTGCCAAAATAACTTGCAGATCCTCTTGGCTAAATTAAAATATGATAAGCATGTCTGTAACTTGGTACAGTATACCTGTATTATCTATATTTGCTTTACACAATTACAGTGACAAAGGAAAAACAACCACTGCTGCAACAAAGTATTTTTATCACAGGCAGTAGCTAATCGTAGAAGTCTAAACAGGGAACAGAGTCTCATTGATACAGACACATAGCCTATTACACTGGCAAAAAGTAATAAAGCAAAATGCTGTAATTCTAGATAAATTACTGATAACTGCTTTTTTTTTAAATACAGAGTCTGATATGCAGCCAACACCACATGCTGGCCACATTTGGACAAACAGATTCTATAATTTATACTATTGGGAGTGCCAAGACAGTAGAAGAGCACTGATAGACAAAACCTTTATTTTATTTTCACATCTTTCCCACCCGTGGCAGGACTCCCTGGGTGCTGTATGACTTGCTGCCTGCTCTGTTTGCCAGCAAATTCTCCCCTCCAGGAGTGCTATGGATCACCTTGACTGTCGTTTCTATTTAATGCTTTTGTCTTTCTTGGCTCCACTTTCAGAGGTTGAAAAGAACATGCAAGGCAGTGTCTGCATCAAAGAAAATGGATTCAGGATACAGAAGAGAGATAAAAATGGAAAGGATTCTCAACATAATAAAACATAATACCTGTGATTCAGAGGATTATAATGAAGTATCAAATATGCCTGCAAATTATTTGACTCTTAGATCAAATTTTAATTTTCTAATAGCAAAAGGGAGAGTGCAAGCCACAGTGCAATTCAAAGAATTACAGAATCTGAAGAACAAGTTGTTGAAATTTCTCAAACTAACAATGAAATATATAAGAAAAAAGATTAAAAAGTAATGCAAATTAAACTAATTTATAAATGGCACATTGTTTCCCCAGTGTTCCAGAGCACTTCAAACAGCAGAATAAAGGCAAATCAAAGCATATAAAAATCAGCCTCTTAGTTATCTTTCTAGGTGTTCACATAATTATTAAGGCACTTAATAAAGTATTGGCCCTTTATTCTTTTCCTCTATAAATATCCATTGGGAAAATACATTCACACATGCTCCTGATACTATTCACGGTATTGTAATTAACATCATCCATCTGTTTCCAAATTTCTCTAAAAATCATGAATGTAACATACATGGTACAAACATAGGAGTAACCATATAATTTTAAATTCTGGCATCAACATCAAAAAAAACAGAACACTTATTCAGTGTTCCCCTAACAGCATTGTCATATTACAACCTCAAAATTACTAGAACCAAATATTTCTTTTCCTCCAGCAAAGAGGAAAGTAAATTTTATATATTAGAAAACTGGTGAGTCTAAGGCGAGGTTGTGTATTCCTTAACAAAAGTGCTGAATGTAACATCCTTTCCCAGTGTTGATGTGGTTTCTTGTGCTGTAATTCACAGCAGTTTTAACACCACATTTCAATTGGTAGAGAGGTTATTTGGCTGCTCTGTGCTCTTTTCTGTGCCTTAACATTGTGACAACTATAACAGATATTGACTCTTTTTTTTCCCAGTTTTTATAAACATAGGATGAAAAGTATCTACTTCTACAAAAAAAAAAAAAAAAAGGAAAGAAAAAAAAAAAAAAAAAAATTAAATGGTTNTGTGCCTTAACATTGTGACAACTATAACAGATATTGACTCTTTTTTTTCCCAGTTTTTATAAACATAGGATGAAAAGTATCTACTTCTACAAAAAAAAAAAAAAAAAAGGAAAGAAAAACAAACATAAAGAAATTAAATGGTCTCAAGATTTTTCTCCTCTTTTTAATATAATGCTAATTCTTCATCTGCCCTAGACAGCCAGGCCTGAGAACCAAATTCAATATTTATATTAAAAATCCCTCAACCACCTTCTTATATTTGTCACTGTTTAATATTTATTTTGTTGCTCTGGCTGTACACATTCAATTTTTTAAACAAACTGCATGAGGATCTACACTTTTCATAACACATTTCTGCCCAAAGTAATTTGACTGTGCAGCGGCGTAACACCCTGAAAATTGCTATCTGCACCAAAGCTATCAAGAGCCTTCAGCTTTGCAGTAGTAGTGCAACATGTTTATCTGAAGTATATGCTGGCACATAGACAAACACGAAAGGCTGACACCTCACAGTGCAGAACTATCTGGCTTTGTGTTGTTGTTATCACCTGGAAAGAAATCCTTTCCTTTAGGCTTATTATAAACTTTAGCTAATCCCCAAAACATTATTCAGTTTTAAAACAGTTCTTCCTCCAAAATTTTTTTAGCTTAAATTCCTCTCACTGTTCATTTCCCCTTTACATAGTATAGCAGTAGCAGACAAAATGAATATTAAATGAATACGCAAAAGGAATATTTAATTGAAGCAGCATGCTTTAAAGAGAAATAGAGCTTCTATGTTCTACAAAGCAATTACATTGCTTTGAGCTTCTAGTCATGTTGGAATAAATACTTCTGATATTGCATACAGTTTCTTCTAGCCAACAGTCTGTTTACATATAAAGCTGGTTCATGAATGTTTCTTAGTTTCATTGGAGGTGGTGTTAAACCATCCTTACATATTCCTCACATTGCTCTCCTTATGTTGCCTTTCTAGTCACACTGCTGGCTGAAAAGCCAGATAACGCTCTTCTGACAAAATGATGATTCTCATACATAGCAAACACTCCTGCAGGCTTTGTAGTTTGGATGAAAGGTTTTATTAACCTTTGCTAGTATCTCTGCCACACGCCTGTTTTGGTTTTCTTCTGATTCCCCACAGCTGAAAGCTGCTCTGCCTCTCCCCTGTGAGACAGCTACACTGAGTCAGGCCAAAGACATACCTACCCCAGCAACAAAGAGCAGGAGCTTGAAGAAGGTGTAGAAATATGGTGAACATATATGATGTCCTCCGTGTACCCTCCGAGCTTCCCACAAGTTCCAGGTCCCACACCACAGCAGACATGTTGGTACAAACTTTCTCATATAAATAATACTTACACATGGACATCAGATAAAGAAATCCATGTGTTCTTCAACCACCTTCTGAGTAAGATCAGTTTTAGAACTCTTATGAGAAACTCCTAAATTTTCTGTTCTTTTTTCCATGCTACCAGAGTGTAATGATAGAAATGTATAGAAATACCAGAAATGTAATGATAGAAAACACATGGCATAAACCTATTTTTTCTTAAGCAGTGGGAGAAGAAAAACAAACCAAAAAACCAATTCCATGAACAGCAGAGCCAATTACAAGTAAATCCATGAAATCAGCAGTTACTCCCAATTATTATTCAGACTGTAATCATGAGTAAATATTATCATTTTACAATGAAAGCCCTATAATAATATGTGTTACAAAAAACATCAGCATGAATTATTCTTATCTGTGTCCCTGTAGACTTTTACAGCTTTGTCTCCGTCAGAATCTGATTTTAAGAGATAGGTTATTGAGAAAATCAATTCAGAATCCAATGCCTGTTAAAGAGGAGGATTTGATTTGTATAGATTAAGATGAAGTTTTCTCCTTGGTTTTGAACAAAGATTCACTGTTTTCTTCCTATTGGCATTTTATATTCAATTTGCCCACAAATCTCAAAGCAAATTTTAACTGAAACACTGCTGAGATAAAATCTCACTCCCAGTAAGTGTTCTCACAGACCATATCTGGAAATGCAGGTTTTTGCACTAAGTTAACCAACAGCAGCTTGCCTCCACTTTTCACCACAGTGAATCCCAACAAGATCTACTGAAAAAACACAACTAGTCCTTGTCAGGACACTCGGACATCAACCTGTGCTGCAGTACCAGTTTCTTGGTAATGTTAGGAGAGTTTATTTCTGTGCAGTCTCATGTAATTTAATAGTAATTAGTAATATTGAACAGGTAACAGAGACTTTAAATCAGATTTAATTTCTATCATAAATAATTTTGCAATTCAGTTTGTTAAATGTGGTTTTGTTTGGTACACACAGACTGACGCCTTAAAAAAAAAACAAAAGAACATTTCTGTTTCATTTTTCATCAGGACCAAGTCAGTGATTTTAATTTTCTGCCTGTTTCGTTTTCTGCCTTTTGATTTCTTTCCCTTGCTCATCATAGCCTCCTGCTGTGGTGCTGATGGCCAGAAGTGCCAGTTGTGAGGCTGCTGTAACCACAGGGTACGTCCATCAGCACAGGCCATCACGCTTGTGCCGGCCCAGTGGTTTGTAATCCCAGGCTCTGCTTACATTAGCCAAGGGCAAACAAGTCAAAAACCTCCTTCACTGAGAAATGAAGAAATTCACTTCCACAGCTTTTCAGAAACTGGCTACAGCTTTTAAACTAGGCTACTAGAACCAGAAGTCAGAAATTAAATGTAATGTCTTTGCACACTGGCTTGTTTAAGAGGTCAGACTTCCTGCAAGGTATGATGTCAGACAAGGTAGCCGGAAGCTGGTTGTAAGAAAACACTACAGTTCAGTTGCATGAAGTCAGAAAGTGATTTGGGTTGTACCCAGCTCCACTGCTAGCCTGCAGGATGATCTATGTACACCACTTCTGTCATCTTGCACTTCAGCTTCTTCAGTGTAAGGCAAGGACAACAAAATTAATTTTTAAAGCCCATCAGAGGTATTGACGAAAAACAGTGTGCAATAAGTAAATAGCAGTAAGAATACATGTTCTGTCATTTTCTCTCTGGAAGCACACAGTTTACTCAACATCTTTCCCTTGAGTTTTGCTCTAAATCCCAGTTGTGTTGAATGGTGTGTTTTAATAAAAAAGCAAGAAGCCCAGGTAATAAACTGACACTTTTTCTTACTCTTGACAGAAATTTTATTCATAGAGCACAGCATGCATACTTCTCATCTGTGTCTTCCCTCTGACTCCTTGGCCACAAGAGAGCTAATACAGATTTTCAAAGATCAAATAAGAAGGTTTCTCATATCTCTGGATTCTTTATACCATTCTTTGCTGCTAATGGAATGAAATAAAATAGCAGATCTGAACATAATGAATATCACTTAAATAATGTAATGGACCTGTCATCCTTTTGGCTTTCTTCTAATTCATTGGAGCAAAGAAAGTTTAATGAAATTGCATCTACAGAACATTATGCAAAGGGTCAAATGTATATAATTATATTTATTTGCCTTTAAATATTTCATTATTTAAATTGCCTCAGTATTGGGCTGAAATAACAATCCAGTCATAACTCTTTTGAAGTGCACTAAGACTTTATGTCTTGCTGAGATACATTCTCCCAAGCATATCCTCTGTTCATTTATTATTCATTATCATCTGCATTTTGCCAAATTCCTTTGAAACCCATTTCCCATTTTAAATGGCAACTTTCCCCTAAAACTGTGGTGCATTCATTATACAGACATCATACTTAAAAGTCTGTGAAGGCAAGGCAACTAAGCTTTGTGGATATGCTCAAAACACAGGTGCCACTGTGCATCAGGCAAGAATAGATATATATTAGTTTTGAAGAAATCTTATCAGGACCATATGATATCTGTCACTGCAATGTACGCAAAATAAGCAACATCTTCCTCTGAGTGCCCTGTAATCAATCATTTTCATTCAGACACAACTGGGAGAAGTAATTAGTTCAAGACTGTGACTTGTTACTTAGTCACTTACTTCCATCTGGCAAATGTGTTGCAAAATTGTATTAAATAAGCGGTTTTGCCTATTTTTGTGATGTTGGAAATACACAATCTAAAAAACCCTTTTGTGTAAGTACTTTTCTCAATTTTTGTTTTAAAAATAAGTACTATGAAATATTAGTGTAGGCAGTCAGGTCAGTACCTTAGACTATATCATAACACTGGCTCTTAAACAGAACTCCCCATTAATCATGGCAGGGACTGCTGCTTAAAAATACATGAACTTGAGCTGATATTATCACACTGATCTATCACAAGAACCCAAGATGTCCTATTTAAAATGCAATGAATCACTATTACAGAAAAATTAAATGTACACAAGTATTTTAAGGACTTCATCAGAAGAATGCTCTAAAGATTTCTTAAAATTCCTCTCATCCATCAAAGAAACAGAGACAGAAACACAGTGACCAACCTTTGCTTTAGTCTTCTCTCCTAGCACAAAACCCACTTACCTGTCCACTGCTAGTACTACCTTTGATTTTTAGAGTTACTTCACAGAGGTTATTTTATAAGTAAAAGCAGAATCTTTTAGCAGACGCTAAAAGATATTTTGCTCTTTCTCTTGACAGGTAACTTTTTTTCTTTAGCATCACCTTAAACCTTCTGTAGACTTGGAAGGATTTATTTGATTACTATATTGGGAAGCCTCCAATTTATTAATTACTAAATTTACCAATTTAATAAGCCAAGTTAAGAGAAGGTGAGAGGCAGAAAATGTATTAGGCGACTTCACACATGCAAAGCTACATAGTATCAGCGCAAACTGCATCTTTGTCTCCAGAAAGGCAAAACCAAAAATTAATTGTCTATTAGAACTACAAAGTCCAATAATCTGCTGCTTCCAGTGTGCTAAAGCATGGAAGTTTAGCAGTGAGGAATTTCACTGATAAATCCTCCAGTACCACTTTTTGTCACTACTATTGTCCTGTTATCGAGATCCTCATTCAGCCTTCAAGAAACCTGCAAACCTTAGATTTTCATCAGACATTGTTAAAGTCTCTAGAAAGTAAAATTTGACAGAATACGTACGACGTGGCAGTGATCAGATATTTACCAAGGCAATTCCTTCAGGTTTAATTTTTGAAAGAAAAAAAAAGAAATTTTATTTAAAAATTTTGACAACATGTAGGTCTGGCAGAATTCTTGCGGAGATTAAAAAAAAAATCTACAGGAAAGAGAAATTCTTCCAGAGAATTTAGCATAAAGTACAACATAGTAGGCAGGTGGCAGTTATAACTGCTATCAAAATAAGTAGAGAGAGGGAGGAAGGAAATAATCCTTTGGCTTCTGCTCTTCCAGAAAGCCAGCCACAATTCTAGAAGCTCATCCAGGAAAGATGATAAACCACACAGTATTTCCTCTATCAAGTATACCTCTGTGAAAGGCATGCAAATGTAAAGCAAGTAAAATTCACATTACTGCAGGATTTTTAAAGGTACCCATTATACTTAAAAAAGAATATTTTAAATTTGATCTTGACGGTTGCCTAATTCTCACAGTCAGCAGAAACTTAGGGACCATTTCATCAACTGCTGAGATAAAACCTGGCAATATTTAATGTTCCACAAAATATGAAGACCTGAAGCAAAGTTGTAAAGAGGATGGAGCCAGGCTCTTTTCAGTGGTGCCCAGTGACAGGACCAGAGGCAATAGGTACCACCTGAAACACGGGAGGTTCCCCCTGAACACCAGAAGGCAGGTTTTGGCTGGAATAGAGTTAATTTCCTTCATTGTTCATAGTAGTTCACATGGGGTTATGTTTTGGATTTGTGCTGAAAATAGTGTTGATAATCCAGAGATGTTTTCAATACTACTGAACATTGTTTACACAGAGTCAAAGCCTTTTCTGCTCATTACACAACCCTATCAGCAAAGAGACTGGAAGCGCACAAGTTGTTGGGTGGGAAGACAGCTGGGACATCTGAATCCAACAGATCCAAGGGACATTCCACACCATATGGCATCATGCTCAGCATTAGGAGCTGGACTTTGATGATCCCAGTGGGATCAACCTTCCGTTTCAGTATATTCTATGATTCTGTGACATACAGCTGGGGAAGAAGGAAGGGTGGAATGTTCGGAATGACAGCGTTTGTCTTCCAAAGTAACCCTCACATATGATGGAGCCCTGTTTTCCTGGAGATGGCTGAACAAATTCCCACCCATGGGAATAGGTGAATGAATGAATGAATTCCTTGTTTTGCTCTGCTTGTGCACGTGACTTTTGCATTACCTATTAATCTGTCTTTATCTCAAGCCATGAGTTTTCTCACTTTTCTCCTTCCAACTCTCTCCCCCATCTCAACACGGAAAGCGAGTGAGCTGCTGTGTGGGCTTAGCTGCCAGCTGGGGTTAAAGCATGACACTCAAGAAACTTTTTTGTGAGGGTGACTGAGCACTAGAACAGGTTGTCCAGAGATGACATTGGGTTCCATCCTTAGAGATATTCAAAAACTGGGCAACTGACTCTAAGTAGCCCTACTTGAGCAGGATATTTGGACAAGGTGACCTCCACTGCTCCCTTCCTTCTTCATCTGTTCTGCAATTCTGTGAAATACACACATCAATCTGAAACTCAAAAGTCACAAAGGCAGTATTTAGTCATGTATTTTCCAGACTCTCCTAAATTTTCTAACTTCACTATGCTAAAGTTTAAAGCACTATATGAAGACTTAAAGACATTATGCATTTATGAGCCGATACATCCAGAAAGTAGACAGCAAGAAAATGCTCTCTGTTAAGGTTTGGAATCCATGAATCATAGAAGTTCTTATAAAGTCTGTACCTTTCTAGAAATGGCTATTTAATTCCATGCCACAAATTCTGTAACAGAAAACTGAGCGGAAGAACAATTTTTTATGAAAACCATCCACAGAATTTAAAAGTTTAACTAATAGACAATTACCATAAACTTAAATGTGTAACATGAATTCACGCTTCCTAAATATTTTTTATAATTATTACATCCAGTTCAGTAGAGAAAGAAATGTGACAGACATAAAATGGCAGAAAAGATTTTAAATTATACTTTGCGAAATTTTTATAATGCACTTTTTATGGATTACCACAAATGCTAAATCTTATTGTTTAAGCTTCATTGAACAACGTATACTTATATTCATTCTTAAAACTCTCACTCCCAGTACTTCAAAGTATTAGACAAATATAAATTCATTTTCTAAATGGTGATGCAACAGCTCTTTTGCAAGTTTGATTTAAGGGAGAAAATTATTGAGATAATCATTTCCACAGAATCCAGGTCATCAAAACTGCTGAAAAGATGCTATCCTATGAGGTTGATCAAATTACTATTTAGGTAGCTAAATAGTTTACTGCACATTCTTCAGTTTTGCTGATGATTGATTATACCTGAATTCCTTGTGTAACTTAAAACAGAACTTCAAGAAAGAGAGCAAGTCCAAGAGTGTCTTTTTATGAGATAATAATATTCAATTAAAGGCCATTCCAGAAGGCAACAGTACTTTAGTGGGAAGCTATTGTTGCACACCCCAAGAAGTCTCACCAAGCTAAATAACAAATCTTATCCTTTTAAAATACTGAGATAACATTATACCACTTTAGCACAGCTGCTTTGGCTACATCACTTAGGAAATTAGAAATGTCATTCTCTATTTTAATTCACCTTCAGGAAAGAAGGTTAACTCATTGGCAAGGAAATTTCAACAGGTCAGATCTTTCAAAATCAATAATGAACTGCACTGGAGATATCTTTCCAAAGGGATAACTTCAATTAAAACAGCCCTCACCAGAGATAATGAGTAGAGAAGGAAGGTTAGTGTTGGACAAAGAAACACTGGCCCCCTTGCCAAGTACATGATGCAAAGATACTTATCAGCCTGAATTATGCTGAAAAATCTTCAAAAGACTCTGAAAAACAGAAAGGTCATTTTGTCTCAAGGAGACTCTCTACAAAGGGGTAAGAGTGACTGAGAATCTTTCCTAATAATTTTTTAAAACTCATCAACATCAAAATGTTCACTGGGCTAAGAAACTAAGAAAAAAACCCATTATGGGAATTTCAATATCACAAAGAACATTGACAGTAATCATATGGCACCTGTTTATTTTTCTGGAGGACATACAATAGGTCCATTATACATTAGCAGCCATAAAATCTCTCTCACCTTCTTTACATGCACTGTGGGAGAAGCAATGTGTCCAAGCAGGGACACACAAGTCCCTGCCTAAGTCTCCATCACAATGTAAAATTTGACTCAATTCCAATTTTACTGGAGAATTGAAGAAGCTCTTGCTTCCTTTTAAAAGATAAAATTTATGATTGGATAACAACAATTGCCTCATAGAGAAGCATAATAAAATAATCATAAATCAAATGCAGGAGCCTGAATTTGTCTACCTTGACCTCATTATTGAATTGTCAATCCCAATGCCTTTTTGTCCCTCTTCTTACCTTGTAATAGTACTATTTAGAATGCTTATTTTCCTTGCAGTGAAAAATAATCATCTAGAGAATGGTCGCACTTTAAGAAGAGCACATGTATTTGTTCAACAGCAGGTTAATGTAAGTAAAGAAAAGCTCAACCCAGTATGGCCCCACTGAAAGGCACAAAAGTCAGCTGGGTAGTAAAGACAATAAAATATACTCTCAACAACATGCATCTCCTTATTATATGCAAGTCACAGCACTCTGTTTAATTAGTAAGCTCTGCATTTTTCCTTCCAGTTTAGAATTTTAAAGGTGATACAGATATTGCAGAGTAGGAGTTTAAGCAATAAGAAACCTGACTTCATGCCAGTCAACCAGAATTTCACTAGTACAGCATGGGACCACGTATATCTATCTTATCAGGCAGGGTATTGTAAAATAGAAAAGGAATTCAAATTGGAAAGGAGACTTCCTTCTTTCAACCTGATGCCTTAGGATTTTAGGGTTTATATTTTTCATATCCTGTAATTCTTTAGTGTATAATTCTAAACTCCATATAGACTGTTGCCTACTGTTCTCCCGTTCTGGTCAGACAAAACAAATCCTCTCTAGGCCTGAAATTCAAGGACACCTTATTGTCTCAGGCCCCAAAAAATATAAACAGAAGTGGGTTAGGGGGGAGCAAACTTGGGGTAAGTGACTTCATTACCTGAAGTTGTAACTGGAGGATTAACCCCCGATTCTCAAATGGACCAAACTTATATAAGTATGAAAACCTGTGACCCTGCTGTCTATTTTGGGTGTAGCCCCTGGGGGCTTTGACTGCCCTAATGTACCTTGAAGGACCTTCAATAAATGTAACCGCTTTTATTCTCTTAATTTTGTCTAGCCTCTGTTTTTAGGTAGCCCCATCAAGGCATCAAACCATTCAAAAAAAATCACCAGGAAGACAGAATTCTTTCCCTAGAAATCTTGAGATCGAAACTAGATGCTTTTCTGGAAGATGCACTCAATTACTTATATTCATTTTATTGTTCTAAGATCCAAACACATCTGACCTTACTGTGCCGGACACTGTGTGACTTCAGAGACCTCGAGTGTCCAGGTGCTGCCCCACAGGGCTCACAAGCTGGGTCGGGCTCAGGGGAGGTATGTACAATGCACACACGGAATAAACAACTTGAGGACTGTAGGCATGTTAGTTGGACTAATGTTTTCCTTTGACTGCTTGCTTTGCTGGGTTTTCCTGGGAATGTTTATGTCAAATAGAAAAAGGGAAAACTGTAGAGAAGAGCCAATAAGTAAGTGTGAACAGAACTTAGGTACTGCAACAATGAAGAAGGCAAGAAGAAATGTCTAAACAGTCAATCAGAAAAGGACAAGAGCTAAAACCAGTGGATTTCACAAACAAAAACCCCCTAACTCAGCTGTTTCTGAAGCTGCTACTGCCGGTAGCAGGTCTTCAACTGTCTCAAAACCTACTTGCTTTGGTTAGGCAGGAATTTTTAATCATTTCCCAAACAGATAGTAATTGTGCGATCCGCACAAATTAGCGCAATGGTTTGTTTCAGAACACGTAAAGACATTCACACAATTAATTGCTCACTTACACCTGACACCCTGCTAGCAGACACCCCACCCCGACAGTGCTGGCAGTGCAGGCAGACTGCCCACACCCTGCCTGGCAGCAGCAGCCTGGGTGGAATGCTGCTCACACTACTGACGTGAGATCGGATTTCCCCCAATCACACTGGCACTGCTAGAGCCAAGGAGCATCCCGACCCTGACCCACAAGCCAAAGGCATTTGCAGAAGTGGCTGTTGCTGCCAGATGACCCGTACTCCAAGCATCCCTGGCAGTTTGCCATGGCCATGGCATCACGTATGACCCGTGTTAGCTATCGGTGATTAAGTGAGTGGCCATATGGGTGCCATGCTGCTCATCTTTCCTACTGTCTCCTTAAAGCTGTGATTTATAGGGTCTTGTCAGATCCCATTACTGTTTGGACCACAGCACCTGACCATGCATTAAAATTAAGACACCTGCTGCAAATCCAGAAATAAATTTAGGTTAGATATTAACTCAAAGCACAAATACCATTAATGGAGCAGGGGGCATTTTTCCAGCATAAATTCATTTGAAGCACTCTATTAATATTACCCAAACAATCTGTTATGGTTCTATGTTAACAGAGTAAAATACGACATAAAAACCTGTTTGAAACACGCTAGTGGGTAAATTTGCTTTCTTGCCTTTTAAGGGAAGATAAAATACAACATATGCCGTCTACAAATCATTATTAATTTAAAGCTGCAGAGAGCACCATTTTATGATGCAACTGAATATAGTTATACTGATTCATAAATTTGAATTAAATTTATTTAAAGCAGTAGCTTTTATTGAATGTATGTTTTGGTTTTTAAATAAGGAGATACACACTACAGTGAGAGATTTGAAAAAAAGCCCAGCTATTTTAGTGCTTTGCTTTTTCAATAATTCAAACACTAATAGCTAAAATCCAATAATAGAAGTTCAGACAGTGATTCTACTACTCCCTTGGTGGCCTTTAAGACCTTGGTTTCAGTCACTAATCAAGATACTAACAGACCTTTCTCTATTATTAGGAACGATATCAGCTTTCATAATTTCTCTGTTAAGAAATGGAACACTTATCCAAGCAAATGTAGTATTAATAGCATGTTTCACTTCAAACACTCTTTACAGCCAACAGGATTTTCACTACCAGCATCTACACAGGTCAACTGTATTACACAGCCTCAGACCAGAAATAAGAAAAAATCTCAAAGGCAATGCAAGAATTTTTCTATAAAATTACCCTATGTTTTTTTTAGATAATAAAAATTATCTGGAATGGCTTGTAATAAAATGATGTCTTCTAATCATTATTCAGCTCTTTTTTTTGTTTCTCTGAAACTTTCCAAACATAAAGGTCTGAAAACAGAAGAATAATTAAAGCTGTTTCTCTGACAGGGAATGTCCATATTTCTGTTGTGCTGCAAAAAACCATCAGGCCCATGTCTTGATTTGGGTTTGCAAGAAACATTTGCAAAGCATAAAACACTTGCAAAGCACAGAAAGATGGACCCACTGTCATCACATAAAACCCTAGAAGTTTCAAGAACAAAATTAAGGACATTTTCCTCCCCACCCCATTATTCAGGTATATGCTCTTTTATCAGACGGCACAAAGCATTCCCAATAAACGTACTGCATGATTTAAAAGAAATCTACAAAGAATAATTCAGTCCTCACTGAGGCCTTACATCAACATTTCAATATAAATTACATATATTTCCCCTCTCCTGGACATTAAAGGGTTGATTTCTATCATACGTATAACCGTAGCAAGGGAGGAAGGCTATTTCTGTTACTTTGTGGTAGCCATCTGTTCAGTACATGCAGTCTACTTCTATCCAATGATGTTTACTTATTCCTGGTATTACTCTAGCCTTTAATGAGGTTTTAATACATATGGACCTCCTAGGGTTTTAACTGAAAACATGGAGAACAGTACAGGGAATTATTTAAAAAATAGGAATGGAAGTGTTTTGGGACTACAGTGTTTGAAAACACTGAGATTGCAGCTTGGCAACCTTGGTGGGGAGCAATGAAAATGACTTGCCCAAAGACAACTATGTCATCCTGAAGAACACAATACTATTTTTCCCTTACTCCCACCTACATCAACTAGAAGCAATGAAAAAAGGTACAATTGTACATTAAAAAATCTATATTCTGCAAGAATACTGTGAACTAAGAATTTATTACTTCTAACAGCACAGCACAGAACTGGGTCCTGAAAATTTGCTTCAAAACAGAGAATTAAAAAAATCAGTGACAAAACCAAGAGCTTTCACATTACAGCTCAGTGCATTTTTGGTTCATGGGAAATACATAATGCATTTGTTTGACACTGCATATGTGTCAGAACTACTTTCAAAATGGAGATAATACAATAAAGGTTTCCATGATACATACATATTGAGAACAAACATTTCAAAAGATGTTTCATTTACATTAATGGCATTTTCAATTGGTTAAAAAGATCATTTTCTCAATCAAAGAGAATTCCATTAATATATTTCAGAAGAGGCACAAGACCACAGCTACAAACTGTTGATTGCAAGCATCAAAGCCTCACAGGAGCACACACGTATATATGTGTGTGTGTGTGTGTGTGTGTGTGTGTGTGTGTATAACAATTTTACAGTCTAGTTTTCTTTTGTCTGTATATTTCAAGAGGTCCAAGATGCTGCGTGATTAATACCCACACAGGGAATGCTTTCTTGATCTGAAATCACATGCTTGCAGAGTGCTAGAAACCAGCTACAAAACGCATTTTATTTTCCAGTAGTTCATGGAAGAGGTGGACAAAATAGATAGGTCAATCATGTTCTCAGAAGTTAATCCCAAGCCAATAAGTACACCCCTATCTTAAATACACAACTGCATTCACAGTGTGACCAAAATGGAATTTCTTGAGACTGTCCAAGATGAAAAATGATCTAACAAGCCTTTGCCTCCTCTATACACATTCCTATACCACCTCATGCTATCAAAAGACCAGGGGCTTCAGTGTTCACATAATTTTCCTACTGAGGCATCTTATGACAGACTAACATTCATAAAATACATGGCAAGAGAGGAACTGGAGGCTTTGCACAGAGAGGTGATGCCATTCAATGAGTTTAGCTTTAGAGATATTATGCTAGAGGCAGCAAACACAAGTCAGTGTGAGCTACTCTCTAGTGACTGAAAATTTCGTACCAGTGCAATATTCTGGGCCCTTGATTCACAACAAGCTCTTCAGGGCACTGAGCCACATCTCAAAGATGCACACCCTCCCTCAAATCCCTACCCAGAAAACATGCTTCTAAACATACATCTCAGAGAAAACAGGCCATGCTGTTCTCATGCATATGGAACCACGACAACTTTCTTTTCCTTCATTCTTTAACATCCCAAACAAACCCCTTTTCAGTAGTCAACATTTCATTGCAGATCTTGGATTGAATGAAAAAGCTTCCTTCAACCCCCAGTAAAGAGCAAAGGAAGTAGCTGAGCTGAATGTATGCATCCCAGGCTTTCCCTTCACTCTTCTGATCCCTTAGGGTTCACTGTTACATCACCATTTAAAAGTTTGGCTCAAAACAGGCAGATCTCCAACACCCATTGACTAAAGAAGTTAGCACTTGGGAAGCTCATCACCCAAACTTGCCTTATCACATTAGTGGTGATACCAGCTTTTGAACTGCTAGCAGAAAAATCCCAGATGAAGTCCAAATTTGCAATCCAGACAAACTGAGCCCTAAAAGACAGTAGCAGGTGACTGGACAGGGACAAACCACGGCTAAGCAGCAACTCCAGGTAGAGGCTTCCCTGTATATTCTGCTGATGTCCTCCTCCAGAGACACTAGAAGGACTGCATGCTCCTCTACCCTTGTTATTTTAGAAATGCTCTGATGATAATGCCAAGGTCAGAATTTTGACCTAGGGAAATCCTCCAACACCAGTCCAACAAGCACAGTAGGAGCACAGCTAGTAAATCAATCTGCTTCACAACTGTAAATTGTATCATTGTCCTGGAAGCTGTGAGCTAAATAAATACACTAAAACTGTGGGGAAAAAAAACAACCCTAAAAACCTCAAAACCAAAACCACACCACACCAAACCAAACCAAACCAAAAAAGAAAACAAGAGTTAAAAACCAAAAAACACCTTGGGGACAAGAGACTGTGTGCATGCTCAAACTGTCCCTGTCAGGGTGCTGTGATGTTCCTGAGATCTGTTCTCAGTGAAAAGCCAGATTACTAGCTGGTTATCACCATGTAGCCTTTAACTTTAGGTCAGCTCTGAAGTGGCCAGGCAGTTAGAATAGATGATTTTTGTAAGTCCTTTACAACAGAATGCTTCTATTCTATTCTATCTGACCATATTTTACCCATGGTTGACCTCCTTAATACCTATTTATATAGGTATATATATTTATATATAAACACCTATTTTTGTGAAATCTACTAAGATTTTGACCTCAACAACTTTATCACTCTCTAATGATCTGCTATTACAGAGGAGTTTAATGCCTAAAGAAAGGAACTTTAAAAGAATTTATTTATTTTACAGGTTTCATAATTGCACAACATTCCTGTGAAAAACTGCATAGATCTGAGGTGCTGGATAGCCGCACTGGGACTAGCATTTCCAATTCTGCATACCAATAAGCTGGTGGGGATCCATGATGCTAAGATTTGGACTAGCCTTGTTTTTCATGAACTGACTCTTTACAACATTTTCTAATAAATGAAGGAGGGTTTTCAAACATAAGTAGAACAAAATTACAATGAAAATAAAAAAAAACCAGGATGTTTCTCACAAAACATGTAAAAACATCTTGGAAACTTCTTGTTGTCGGTGGTTGTGTGCAAAGAGCAGCAGGACACAGCTACAGAGGAAAAAATTCACAGAAGTTATTACACAGAAAGGGATCACCATTTGTTTAGAAAGACACAATTTGCTGGAGGCAAGGATAGTATTAAGAGGTGGTATCTGTACATAATTGTCCTCATTTCATACTCTGACCCCAGAAACAGGCAGGGCCACAGAAAAGATATTCTGTTAAATTCACCTTTGTTTTGATTTTATATGAATGCTCTCTTTTTTAATCAACATGTATAAACATCCACGCTGATAGAATTCTTCCTTCTATCCCCAAATTATCATGTGTGCTTTCATCAAATCCAGAAAAGTCCATGCTGTTGTGTGTGTCCCAAAGGTTACCACACTTAACACAGGGAACTCCATAAAAAACATATTCTTACCGAACTGTGAGTGTAAGAGTTACATCTTATGAAGAAAGTATTGCTTTAGAGGAAAAACAGATGCATACAGAAACGCTAAAAAAAGCCTAAGAGAAAAAGGGAAACTTCCTGAAAGTTATTTGTTCAAAGGGAAAACAACCAGAGCTACTCTAGGCTTTCTTCTCCTGTAGTTCTGGATATTCCAGTAAATCATAAGCAAGATAAATACTTGTAGAGCAGTTTTCTTCATTATTATGCAGAATTAGATTAAAGGTCTTTCTATGATGTAGAAACAGATGACATTTCCAGAGCTGCTGCTTCCTTTTTTTTTTTTTTTAAATACATTTACACATGTGTGTATATGCACCTATCAAGTAATTATGTGATCTGTTGGGAAAATGTATTTATGCTATCAAGTTTTGATAAAAGTTTTTTACTTTTAGTGTTGCATACACAAAACACTAAGTGGCTTTATACATCCTATTAATTAAGGGAGGGAGAGGCAAAAGAATGAAATTTATGTAGGAAGAAGGCAAAAATTCCCTCAGACCTAAATATTGCAATAGTTTACTATTATTTACCACTCTAATCAAGAAATATGAAAATAAACCACATATAGCTCTATCTAGAATCAGAATCTTAAGGTTTTATAATCTGACAACATTTTGCCTAATTGTTCCCTACTCAGAAAATATAAAGCAGCTCTCAAGAAGAAAATCTTTAAGGAGCCTGAATATTTTTCTGTTTGAAGGAAATAAACCTCTCATCCCATGACAGCCAGACCCCATTACAGAATGTGCTAATTGGCTGCACCCTTTGGGAGCTCAGCGCACTCCACCTTTTATTTCAAGGTTGACACTGCACCTTAGTGTGAGGTTATCACATTAGTCAGTCCCTGTTGTGAAACACCATGTGTGAAACTAGAACGTAAGTGCAAAATGACCGAGATTCACTCTGATTTCAGTGTCAGCACAAAGTTCCTGTCACACGCCACTGAGTGCATGTGATGTGTCTTTGCCCACCTTACTTATACAAGTATCATCAAAACTCTACAGTTTCAATGCTGCTGTCACTTTATGAATGCCTGCTGTTACTTCTTTCATGTTAAAAAGTGACTACCTCTTAGCACAAAACAAGGTATCATCTGTTTGAATTAGAATTTTCTTTCTCAGCTTTAGGAAGGCAAAAATCCCTGCAACAGATCATAATTTTCACAAACCCTGCAAATTTAAGTACAGTGAGTAACATGGAGATAAATGTGCATTTGAAAGGTATTCCTGTGCTAACAGAGGATGCACACACTGTCATTTTGAAAGATGCGAAAAAGATGGTTGGAGAAAATCAGGAAGGCCACAATTTTGTTGTCCATCTACAAACTATTGTAGAATGACTACAGTAAACAATAATAAACCTTGAGATTCTTCACTGTAACTGCTTAATGAGAAAGAACTAAATTATACACACACATCCAAAAACCTAAAAGAATGAAAAACCACTGTCCCTACTCCCTCAACATATGAAATGCCAGCCAAGTCCATGTGTGAAACCTGAGCATAAGCTGAACAGCATTAGTTCTACCTGCACTGAACCACCCAGCTGGTGCAATGAGATGTCTGATTCTTGATTCATAGTATTATATCAGGAATCACAAATACATGAATTAATTATATACAACCTTTCTGAAAAACATCTAATAGATTTTTTTTATCAAATACTGAAGCATTCCTTCTTTCTTTAGCTACATAGTCTGACATATGCACACACATTCCCATTTCATCAAACAAACAAAAGTAGTTGGGGCAAAGTAATATTTTTTAATACCTATTAAATCTACCTAATAGTATAAAAGCTATACACATAGAAAGAAACCAAACCAAACCCCTAAAATGTGAATTTGCATCTCACATTCTCTCTTAGTCAGTTCTGCTATCGTATTATAAGACCCAAATATTTCTGTTGCTTCTTCTCAATTCAGGATACTGAAAAAAACCCCCAATCTACATAATCAATTTTAGAAGCCAAACCAAATGCACACTCATTTTTCCCCTCTTCTACAGGCTTCTGAAATTCCAAAATATTGAAATATGGCACAGAAATAAACTTTTGCTATGAATCATATGAAGTAAAATTACATAGTTAAAATAATGGAAAAAATTACCATTGACAAAATCTTTTATGACATCTTCTGATTTATTAAGAAGTGATTAGTACCCACTGTGATTGAAAATGTGACTACCTCTAATGAACACCTTGTCCAATACTTGCACAATGCCACTGCATGGGTGGCGTTTATGAAAAACCCCAGATATCAATCAGAGCATTGACATCAGAAATATATGCACCCATATAAATATTTTAGATTTTTATTTTTCAAACTACCATTTCATTCCATAAGGAGGGTTTTTTAAAACTTCAGATACTTTATTGTATTAAGACAGAGAGAGGAATATAAATAAATATATATCTATCAGTCACAGCCTTGGGAACAAGATGAAAATGAGGCAGCTGAACACATTCACAGGTCAGTGGATATGTCAGGCACTACCAGCCCTTAGATCTTGGTTCAGTTCATAACAACTCAGAGCTTCTACTTCCTAAGCCATAATGACATTTCTGATAATGTTCTCCAAATTTTCCTTTTGAATTCAGGGTTCACTACTTTTTGTGGAAAAGTAGAACTCTATTTATTTTTTGCAGAAAAAAAGCCTGCATTTAAAATCCCACTTCAGAGTGCCTACGTACTTGTATTTGTGCAAAATATCTTTATCCCCTTTCTCAGAATAATGATTATTTGCTAGATTTGACTGCAAGCCTGTAACAACACTTGATCTTTCACGATCTTATAAAATTTATACTGATTTTTGCATATAGCTTCTATTCAAAAGCATTAATAAATATATTTGTAAATCCCAGATCAGCCATTTTCTTTTTGTATTTAAGAAGGCTATTTCTTTCATCGAATGTTTCTTTTTTTCTGAGTGAACTTGGAAACATAAAAGTTGAAAAAAGAGTGAGAAGAAAACAGTTACTAAATTGGTCTCTAAAAAGAATGAATAAATAGACAATAAATTAGCAGATTGTTATATCTGAAGAAGAGATTCTTCTTTGGATTAAACAGGAGTTTTGTCTATAAATCCGTATTTTTTCATTAAGTTGCGATGTCAAAGAATCATATGTGGGGGAAAGGGGGAAATTATTAACAGTTCTGATGTATTTGGTCTCTAAAAGAAACTCAACCCCAATGGGATTTCTAATATAGAAAAAACGTTAGCCATATTAAGAAGAAACACTTCATGAACATGTTTTGACAGTAAAATAGGGACTAATGAGATTGTAATTAGCAACAGCCAGCGACTGTTGGAACAACAGAATAGATTTCTGAAGTTATTAGTGTATTACTTAATTAGTGGCTTCTATGAACCATAAAAAATGTTGATACTTAATCTACACGAGAAGAATTTAGAGGATAAGTCTAAGTGAATCTGCTGATTTGTTTACAGCATTACTTAAGCCTATTTACAAAAGATCTTTGTACAACTGTAGTGAGGAAACCATAAAAAAACCCAGGTGTGTTTAACTGACATTTCATGCCCATTATACAGCCTTGAAGACAAAATATAAATCCAAGATTTTAAAAACTCATCAGCTGAAGCAAAATGTATCATGAGATACATAAAGGAAAACCATGAAAGAAAACAGTCATGATAACATTCATTACAATGAATACCACGGATCAAAAATAATCCTTTTCTATGGAATTCATCTATTTCTTGACATTTATGAAAGATTTGGGAACTTTGTGTAATGCTTATGCTGCTACAGTTTTTAGAGGGTTTGTTCAGAAGGAACAGAAAGGAAAAAGAACCTTTACAGGCTACTTCAAAGGTAAGGAGGATGAGATACTACTCCTCACGTCTGCACTCTGAGCAGTAGCAGAGGATTGTGGTTAAACTGCAGCATCAACCAGCTTACATTTTAGGAAAAAAAAATCTTGCAAAAAAGGTAGAGAAGTACTGAAATACTTCACCTCATGACGTCACAAGATTCCTAACTCTGGAATTCCTTAAAAACAAGGGAAGACAAACAACCCTCAGGATGCCCATGGTCAGACTAGAGCAAAAACTTACTCCGAACATCATAATTCTGTGTCTATGCAGTGTAAAATTTCTGTGTAAAATGTAATTCCTGTCACCATGTGATTCAATGAGTTTAAATAAAACTCACCAAGGGAGAGATACTGGGAAGGCAGGTACGTAAAGCAATACTGACACAAGCACGGGGATCAAGGAAGGGATCAGAAACATGCAGTTGAAATAGCAGTTAGATGAGTTAGTTTACCTGGGAACAGAGCTTAAATCATTCTGAGAAATAAATGAGGAAATGCAAAAGGCACTGGGACAGTGCCAGAGTGAGAAGGGCCAGAAGAAAGAGGTGCTGTTCAGTACAGCTGTGATGGACGATGCTGAAGCTGTTGAGCAGATGAAAACACAGAGAGGAAGAGAGAAGAGAGAACATGTCAGAGAACTGCCTTGTGACAAATGCACTGCACTGAATCAGCCTCTTCAATACTCTCTTAATTCCCAATGTCATCTTCCTTTCAAAAAGGGCTCTCTCATTTGACAAGCTGGGCAGTGATATTCTGATAGTAAGAGACTCTCCCAGCCTTTGCACAAGGGGAAGGAGACAGGCACACAACAGAGCAGAGAGTAAGTCCAGATATATTTGTCAAAGGATTTCTTTGTGGTGCTATGGCTTAGCCTATATGGAAGATGCAAGCAGAGGCAAATGGATTTACTTGGAAAAAGTACTGCTGATAGTCATACTGGGATTCTTGTCTGAGTGGGTAGGGTAGCACTCAGCAAAGCAGTGACAAAAGATGTAGTGGGGAGCACAGTTTGTGCTTCAAAGCAGTTACAGAACTTGAGAGCCTCTCTAACCCGACAATTCCCTCAAAATCCTCAAAATGTGAAATCTGATGCATTTATACAACATTTAAATGACAATTCGTTGCTTCTAGTTAAGGTAGGCACAGATTTGCTTGGCATCCAAAATAATTCTTTTTTCAGTCCATAACAAGGGGGTAAGAGAGCTGAAAACAAGCTTATGTGTGTCATCATTTTAACTCTCTTTTGCTTCTTCCATTTTGCAATCGATACAGTTATTTCTGCAACGCACACATTCCGCACACATGGGCACAACAGCCTTACAGCTTGGATGCTATTAGGGATCAGCAGACAGCATGGGCAACGTGAAGCCTACCAAAAAAAAGGCAAACAAACAAGACTGGCCCAAAAGACGGAACATGTCTCTCCTAGATAATTTGCAATTATAGTCACATCTTCTACAGGTATGTACATCCACGCCAGAGAGATAATCAAATTTACTTTTTTTTCCACAGAGCAGTTTGGACAGCACTGCAATACAGATACAATTTTCTGCCTTTGGTCTTTTTTGACAATGACCTTCTAAAACAGGAATGCAGCAATTCCAGCAAATACAAACCTCTGCTGCTTTAGGTAAATACTTAATGTATTCTCTTAAAGAAATGCCTTTCATTTGTTCTAAAAGATTTCTGAAAATCACGATGTTTTCTTAAAAGAATTAGTTTTTTTACCCTAACTGCTTCTACTGGTATGAAAACTGGAAACCTGTTTCCAAGTCTTCCTCTCCATTGCTGTTTGTTACCATACATACATATACATATATATATATGTATTTTTCCATCTTCAATCAATCTGTTCATGCACTATTAACTGTTTCTTTTCACACAAATTGTTCTGATCTTTTTCTTTTTAAATGTGTTCAAGGATAACATGAAACACATTTGCTTTAAAGTTTCACTTTCTGATTGAGGAAAATAGCCTCATTTAAGCTCTTCCTGCAAGGCAGGCTGAACATCCCCTTGATGCTCACAAGCACATGTTTTATGCACCAGTCTTAGATATTGAATGGTTTCTCTTGGTTTCCTCTGTGAAGAAAGAGCCTCATTAATACAACTACATTGCCACAGAAAATAGAAACATTTTTACCACCATTTTAATGTCACATTTTTCAGTGGCTACATGGAACCTTCAAGCCACATTCCTAATATTTTGTTCTTCCAGCCATGATCCCGAATTTGGCAGCAATGAGACAAAAATCCAGCTACATAATACATTCAGAAACTATTCAATGTATAGGAACTTTTCTTATATTAAATTTTACTACACTTCAAATTTTTCCTTCCTTGAATAGCCAAAACCTCAAGCATTATTCTTTTGCAGTTGCAGCATTTAACTCTATCAGATGTGATATCCGATTAGATGCTAAAATGTCATAGCTGTGCTATGTAAGATTTTATTTTAAGAGCTTCACAAGTTAGTCATTTTGTATTGGAAAAAAAGTTTAGATCACTAGACATGCCATCATTTTTCAAATCTTATTGTGACCTTCTCAATTCAAAACCAGACACAATATCAGTCATACCACAATGTCATCACATCCAGAAGGCTAAATAAAGCAAAAGCAAAAATGTTCTTTACACATAACATTCTTTTCTGGCATTTTTTTACTCATTAAATATTGTTGCTTCCATTTACTGCTAGCATTTTGGGATCCCAACTTACATCTTTGAGAAAAATATTCTGTGATTCATGTGGCAATCAAAATGCAGATCTTCGATGGTTTACAAGCACTGCCAAAAATGTGGAAAACTATGCTCGTATCATAGTTAAAAATGCTGAATTTGGGAGCAAAGAAGGGTAAACAAGGGAGTGAGTCATATATCAGATAACAGTGTTTGTGCAGCTTTCACATAAACAGTAGTGCTGTGATCACTCTCGAGCTGTGCGTCAGCCTTATGTTCAGAAAGCATATATGCATTCTTTCTAACCAAAGAAAAATCTAAGCTCAACAACAATGTTCAAGGATTTTTTTTTTTTTTAATGTTAAACAATGCTTCAGAGCTCTAGAACAGTACTAAATCTGCACAAGAGTTTTTATTGAATGTATGTAATCTAGAGAGACTTCAATTTCCAGAAAATACAATCCATAATATGACTGTCACATTTTGATTCGACAATCTGACTCTATCCCAAAGGCTATGCTCACTGCACTTGCAACACAAGTCCAATCAAATCTGTACCAAGCTAAAAAGTAATCACCTTCTGTGAAGACCATTAGCAGATTAAGCCTCGGATAAAAAAGAAAAAAAAAGTTACATGCATTTATCAAAGGGCAGAAAAACAATAGCTTGTACATAAGCCATCATTTCAATTGCATTTAGGTAAGTGATTAGTCTTCCTTTTATCACTATCATTCAGTTATTTGACTTCATCATGGCCATACTGTGACCCAAATACAGTAGATACATCAACAACGAGATCAAGTCTGATTCCAGCTGCAGGCTTTTTATGTCTACTGATATATTAGGCATCACTGATAGTAGCTCTCTTGGTTTTACTTACAAATGACTTTTTTGAAATCAAGTGCATCTATGATAGCATACCAGATTCCAGAAATCATTTTGTTCTACCAACTTTAACACTCAAAAGGAAAATGGATTGTGTGAGTGAACATTCATAGTAAGGATTCAATTCCATATTGTTATCATACTTTCAAAGGCTGCAGCATTATGAAATTATGTATTTCAGCAGTGGGTTGGGAACAAAAAACTGTTACATTACTAATAACTTGATACCAAATTTGGATATTCTGGAATGAGCAAAATTTGCAGGGCAAATGAAAGGGGTGAATAGTGCAAGGTTTCCCTGAAGATTTCCACTGTCATTTTGTTCAAGAGAAGCAATGAGGATTTTCCAAATGAAGTAGGCAATGATTCAGTGCCTAAATCTCTTGATCCTGTGAACTCTTTGAAACATGAGGCCATCTGCCACAGAAACTTTGTTTCCACCACCTGCAGTATGCACCCATTGCTAACCATGCCCTTTGATTTACATCATGCTATCAGAGCTTTTTCCTGCCATTACTGTGAAAATCAGAAAGATACACTTCTTGATTAATCAACTTGAAACCGTGAAGTAAGAGAATATCTTTCTCTCTCTAACTGTATTTTTACAGTTGCCTTATATTCCTTGGAGGCCTTCTTTCACCCTCTAGTGAATATGGTAAACTTTCATTTATTTAATTCTTTACAAGACCGTCATTTTTCTCCAGTGAGATTGTTGATCCGAGAAATCTTTTATTTTACATACCTTTTTTTTTTTTTTTTTGGCACCTGGCACAAAGTTGGCTTTGACTTTGCCCTTTTTTTTTTGTACAGTCAGTATGCTTACTCCATATGCAACCAAAACCTATTTATGCTTTCTTCTAGGGCAGATATTGTTACTGATTTCCACCACCCCCAGTCTTGTAAAATAAGTATCCTTTCATATTTTCACTGGTAAGAGCCTCAGGACCTTGCTCAAGCCATGCCCATTGACTTTGACTGTTACAGGACAATAAGAGTTCAGCAGACAGAAAGGTATTAATTTCTATCTTTTTTCTAGACTCTATCAACTGATTGAATCTAATTGATATGGATGATGGGTTTGGAGTCCATGTTAAGGGTTTGTACCATTTTTTACTATGTCCATGTTTGTACCATTTTGTGCTAAGGTTATGAACCCTTAAATGCATTCCACCCATTCATATCTTCAGCTTTCCTTAAGGATCTGTCTGTGTCCCAGTCTCTAAATGTATAAGTCATAGACCCACAGGGCTGGTGAAGTCTACCACATAAACTATGTATTTGTTTTGTACTGTTGTTACCATCTGGGACACCTAAGTGTGCCGGTTTGGCTAAAATCTAGCAATATATCCTCTGAGAGAAAACCAGGTTATAACCACCCTTCCCCCCACCAGGTTCGGGAAAAAAGGAAATTTTCCTCGAAGGAAAGTGAAAGAGATAAAAACTATTTAACAAACACACAAGAAAAGGATAATAATGCTAAATAATGAAATCTCTCGCTGTAGAGAGAAACCTGGGAAGATTTCAGAGTCCTTCTGTAGATGGGGTCTCTCTCCTCCTCGGAGCTGGGTGAGGGCCCACCCCCTCGGGCCTCGGGGAAAATTCTCCTGATGTGTTCTGATGTTGTTGAAACAGTCCAGAAGAGAAGAAGGGAAAAAAAAAACCAAAGTCCCAGGAAACAAAGTTCAGCTTTCCGTCTCACGCCGGAGAGAGAGGAAAAAAAAAAAGCTGGCTGAAGAAAGCACGCAGGATGCTCCCCTTGTGCTACCGCAGCCAGAGCACACAGAGGAGTGTAATCTCCATGTCCTTGAGACACTGCTTTGAAAAGTTTGCTTGGTCCCTTTTTTTTCTTCCCTCTCAAACTCAGTTTAAAGACACAGAAAAGGCACAAAATCACTTGTTTGGCATAAAGCCGTGATAGGGGATATACATGATGGAGTCACCCCAAGACACTAAGTTAGGCTGTGTTTGGATAGCCATTTTGCATGTGGAAAAAATGGACATTATGCCATCTCAGAAAAAGGACTGTACAGACCAGTTTATTCAGGAGCTGTAGTCAATGTCAAGCCCTTCGCCCTGCCGAGTAGCTCAGACACAGCTACATTTCTGCCAGGAGTATTCTTGTCTCATGATTCAGATCTCCAGTTTGGGTAACAGCTGAAGCACACACATATGCCCACATGCAGCTATAATTAATACTTAACATAGCAGATACAGAAATTCAAAGAAACATTAACACTTAACACTTGCATTTGTCGCTGATCCATTATTTCTCTAAAGCACTTTCCACAATGAGCTCAGGAACCCCAGACACACTCTCTGGTTAGCTATTGGAGCCACCCATGTCAAAAACACTATTCGCTTGGTGTATTAAAGGATTTGTCTGATCCTTCTCAGAGCCTACTGTACCCCTTCGCTGACCTGTGTGTTTGCTCCTCTCACAATTCCTTCTTAAAATATAACTTTGATACTTTCATCCTATTTTCCAGATTACACAATTGCAGTTCACTGTGGAAAAGTCAGGATAAGCAGGCTTTGGAATGGAGTTGTGTCACAAATGACACCTGAATGGATAAACTACGAGTATCTGACAGATGCATAACAACACTGTTATTAATTCATGCTAGGCTTTCTACATGTTAAAAATTTTAGTCCAAAAGTAAGATGTAATACGTATTACAAATCATTTACTTCAAATATTTAACAGAAAGAACAATCAGTAAATCCAATGCAAGAAAAAGTCCAAGCCCTCAGAAAAGCAGCTTGGTTGTAGGACATAAATAAGACCAGAAATTAAATTTATAAAACCAAACAAAACCCATTGCAAAATAAACAAAAACATGAGACCCCACATCCACGGTTCAGGTTGAATGTTCAAGAAGATCCAAAAATCCCAAATTCCGCAGTGGCCTTATGCAGCAGAGAACTAGCCAGTACATCATCCAAGTGACATACGGATATATGAGGTCTAGAGTGGGCTTCTGGAACTGTCAATAACAAGGAGCAGGCTGTAGCAAAGGAGGCTGAGGACTTCCTTTTTCATTGGAATCATCCTAAGGACTCTTAGGTCCCAAAATCACCCAGCAACCCATTATCTCTTCCTATTCTTGGGGTATCTCCATCCTTCAAGGTATGAAACACATCTTTCAGCTCTCTGCTGAACAGACATTCTCATTTACTTTGTGTAGAGACAAAATTATTGTTCACTGTTGCTCAAAGTTCTTATTCTTAATATTAAGAAGATGCTTAGATTGAAGGTTCATGGTAATCATGTAGATGTATACATAAACTGATATATCAGTGTTTAATTGCTACTTCAATACTCATTATCAATGTGGAGAACTCCAGCCTTGACACTGATACTTTTCAGATGCTTAAGTGTGGCGTATAGTTAGGGATCACATTCCATGTGTATGTAGTTCTCAAGGAAAAGGTTACACAGCCTCGTTGTTACTCTCTGCAATTCACTAAAACACTGAAATAAGAATTCTACTTAGTCTAAGATGAACCAGTCGACAGTCAACAAAATTCTTGCCTGAACATCACCAAAGTGTTTCCTTGGTCCTCAAAGGACATCAGTTGTTTGTACGAACTTTTCTAACCTAAATGATCACTTTTAGGTTGGTGAGATGGAAAAAACACAATTGTAGCTAAGGAAGAGCAAATGGTAGCCAGAGAAGCACATTCACTTACATCTTTATTTACATCCCATATATGTGCAGCACTTCTAGACTACATGATCACACAATATTGCCACCCACAAAGTCACCAAATGTTTGATGAGAAAGAACGTGTTATACCTGCACATACATGTAGCTCTGAGACCAGGGATGAATATGCAGAACATGCCTCTATAATTATTTTTTAATTATTACTTTCCTATCACAGCTTGAGCTATGAAATAGATAATTCATGACTTAACCATGATGCCAGTTGGATTCGTTCTAAGTTAAAGTTGCATGACAGAGGTTAAAATTATAAAAGCTAAAGGATTAATTATTAGCAACAACAGAAAGCAGTGGTTATTAATGGAAAAACATATAATATATACACTTTATGGGCAACAAATATTAAATTACTCTATCTGTCTTGTACCCCACCTGCTAGTAAATCTTCCAAACCTCTGATAAAGAGTTGCTCTCAAATATGGAGTTTTTCCCCCTCTCACACTCCTACAAAAATTAGATGACCCAAGGTCAGTTATGGGTGTTAGTCAGTACTGAGCCAAAGTCCAATTTATAGTACAATATATCATAATTTTTCAGTGTCAAAAAAGTCGGTACTGTCATTTGATTAGCCGAATCCATTCCAATCTGAAAATGCCTCTGGCTTCAATATTCTGACAACATCGTCATCTCACTGAACTCTAAACAATACAAGCAATGACCCCTGAAAGAAAAGGCAGTTTAAGTTGTGTGCATGTTTCAAGGGAGAACAAAACCAGGCAGGTAGCATATATATACCATTAAAATTACCAGACTATCTTTGCATGCATGTAAACAAATACCAAAGCTTTCAGACTGTAGGTATCAGAAATATAAGTCTCTTACCAGGAATGTATTTGTGATACATTATGCTGCAACACATCATTTATTTCACAGCAAGGAACCTGTTTTAGTGAATTTCATGTATACAGCTCTATTAAAATTCAGGTTTAGAACCATTCCCAAGGCACGCCAGAAGGGAGGTGTACAGGCTTCAGCTCTCACTGTAAGGTACAGCAGAGGACACAAAGGTAGCTACCTTCAGAAACGGGTTAACCACCCATTACCCTTGCCTTCCAAGCCTATTTGCTCACCTTTTGTGACCTTCCCATCTCTGGGATTGGGAAGGAAGGCCAACTTGCCTAATGGGACAGTTGTATCTAAACAATAGCCACATAACTGAGCTTTTCCACCAGTAGGATCAAACCAAGTTTGTTTAGTGCACTGATAAATAGCAATGGTAATCAGACTGAAATCAAATAGCAGCAGATTTGGCATGTGTTAGTCCACAGTTTTTCTGAAACTAAGATGCCTGTTTCAAAGCATCTCATATAAAACTTTAATCTAGCACTGTAGTTCAGTTTTCAACTATTTCAGTCTTTAGACAAAATAATGAGGGAGAAATGTTGAATTTCTTTTCTTAGAGAAAATACAGTGATGAGGCACTCTCTCAGATACATGGGGTCTCATAACACTTGCAAGTTATACACTAAAAGGAACTGGTAAGCATTTTTCAGCCTACAGCAATTCCGAAGAATCTGATCCATGCATATTTGAATAACTTTTGGAGCCCTGCCAGACTGACAGCTACAGTTAAAGGAGGCCAAGACTGATATGTTAAATAGCATCATGATTACTTTTTATTTTCTTTATTTGGGATAGACGCAGAATCAGCCCAGCTGCAAGTCAAGCATGACTTTTAAGTCACTGACCAGAAAAAGAACATGCTTGAGTTTGCTCTTTCTTTTCAACTTGAAAGACTTTAAGCTTCTATCCCAAACATTATCAATAGCAACTAGGAAGAGAGTTCATCTTTTTTTTTTTAAATCCAGCTAGCTGAAAATAGCAACAGTCACATAGACATAATTTTTCCTGAAGCGTTAGTGAAATATTAGTGGATTTTATAACAGTGGCCTAACATTTCAAGTCAACAGCAGTCCCTTTGTCAAAAAACCCAGCACAATTTTAAAAGGTGAATGTGGTGGCTGCACAGAATGCAGAATCATGAATGGAATGGGAAAGATGATTCTCTAATTGAGACAGGACACTGGACCATCCTCTTCCTTAAAAAGAGTACTAACTGTAGCATATACAGCAAGGTTTATGCCCATTGTCCTCCAAGTGAAAATCTGAAGTTTGAAATCAGTGTCAAAGTGTGTAGAGCGGTCTAGTATTTTCATTTTTTATAAGACAGATTTATATTGCATTGCATTTTTTAATCAAAGCTACAGCAGACTCTGTCACTTTCCCCCTATATATAAAAACAACCATCCTTTGTCCTTTATTCACATTGTGTTGCAAAATACAGCTTTGTTTTGGTATTGGGAGATTGGAAGGTGAAATGGAGGTCACCCAGTTCCCCGAGGTCAGCCAGCACTAATAACACCAGCCTCTGGGGAACGCCAGCAGTGTCCCGTTTCTCTCAAGGTCAAACAACTGCTGTAATCATCCAATGAGAGACTAATAAGACAGTTCACAAGTCTTTTTTCTTCAGGGGTAAAGGACACACATACATCCATACTGTTCCAGTGATTTTAAAATCTTGTGAACAAATTTTTGTTCACAGAAAGAGATTTAAAAATATGGAAAATATGTGCAGTAACTTCAGTAACAACCACTTGGAAGCAGTATTTTTTGGTTTTCAATAGAGATCAACTAATAATTATTAAGTACAGATAACATACAATGAAATCTGTGCACCTGGGCCTTAATCCAACGTGAGGGAGTAAAAAAGAAAATCAATGAAATGTGTTACTTTGTTTGTTAAAACTATGCATATGTTCCTGCCCTATCCAGCATCTTGGTTACCTGCATACATGCAGACCCTGGCCCGGCACATCACACAGCCTCTCCTTCCTCACTTCTTGTGCAGATCCATTTGAGCCAGCCTCTTCCTTCTCAGGGGTTTTCCCATCTCTGCTTTCCCAAATCTTAGTGCAACATCCAGACCTAAACTGCAGACTCCCTTACTCCTCCCAACACATTTTACCTTCAGCTTGACCCTGATCTCATCTCATATTTGCCTCCCTATGCACACGATATTCAGATCCAGACTTGTCTTTCCAAACAGCCATGCGCAGACAACAAAACAAACAAAAATGGAGTGTGTCCATGAAGGAAAGAGGCAAATAGTAGCCTGAACTTTGGATATCAGTAAATCCTGCACCCACTTCTAAGCCATTGAGGGTAATGTAATCCACTTCAGTAGAAGTGGGATCAAACAAAATCTCTGCACAAATGCATTTGTGTCCAAAAGTTTACAAAATTCAGAAAAATGCCCAAGTTAGTATCAGTACCACTGGATCCAGAAGTTTGTGCAACTAAAACTAGAGAAGCTTAAAGAAAACAAAGGTATCTTCTTGCCTGTTTGATGGAGTTACCAAAGTATTTATCTTGTTAGTGATATCTTACTTTTGTTTTACAGTACAGTACCTCTAGCATGACTACTGCTGAACATGATGTTGGACAATTACTAAAACACCCACACTTAGATATGAGAATATTGCCAAATTACTATGCTATATTTTAGTTTAATGTACGTACATATCAGTATGGAATGTACCATCCTGTTACACAAAAATATCCTGCAATGACAGAATCTGGCAATAGTACTCTGAAGCAATGCTGCAGGAATCCTGAGCAGGCATAGACTTGTATATTGTATGAATTGCAATAAAACCCCCGAGTTTCATTACATCCTTTTATGACAGAGGTGTCACAAATCACCAGGACTTATAAGCAGCTGTATGTCAAAACAAGATGCTGGTATTATAGCAAGATGACTCAAATTCGGAGCAAAATTGCTTAATTTTCTTTCTCTCTTGCAAAGTATTTTGCCTCTTATTTCACCAATTTACTTGAAGCCTATGGAGAGACTTCTCAGCATCTCTGTCAGAAGACAATGACTTTACATTTCTGCTCTGAAGAAATGTATTGCATGGTAGAATGAATTATTCTAGTCAATATATGATTATTTGCTCTGTGACAATGCAACCTTGCAAAAAAGATTGTCTTCATCTTTTACTTTTATTTTTTCTGCCCCAGAGTAGATAGCAAATCACATTTTTACACTTTCACTCTTCTTAGTGCAATGTACTTGTTTAAAGAGCAGCAAAGAAAGCTCATGTCAATATGTTAAAATATATCCAAGGTCTGCAGATAAAGGGTTTTTGCTCTTCTACCTCAGATACCTCTTTTGAGATTTTTTGTAATGATGGACATAACAACAGTAGTTTGAGTGTTTTTCAAACAAAATGGTCAGCACAATAGAGAAAACTATACATCAAGTTTGTGTTTCTTAAAGGAAATTCTAAAAGGACCAAACTGTGTTAAATGTGGGTAGAATTAACTATATATCTATATTTTACAAAAAGAAAAAAGGAGGGAGTTAAAAATTGTGTCCACAATATTAATGATTTTTCAAAAGGAAATGCTATTATTAACACTGTTGTACATTATGTCCACATAACCAGAAAGCACAAATACTCTCTGAGACAATACATGCCACAATGCGACAACATACTATTTACAGCTGGAGTTCCTATGAGATGCTCACTTAACATGTTAAAAACATGTTAAAAGCATGTTTTTCAAAGCTGTGCATCCTTATTAGGATAGCTAATTCTGACTCCCGGTGAAGGGGGGTCTCTCCAGGGCAAGGTAATGGGCCAGATACTCTGCTACTTAAACTCTGCTTGTTAGGACTGACTCTCACAAAGTCAAGGTGATACACACCATCAGCACCTGACCTGCCTATTTGTTGATTTTAAATCTTAAATTGCTGTTTGTCTGCCTGTTTTTGGTTGGATAAGGAGAACAAACAAACAAACAAACAAACAAAAATTAGTGGTATGGTAGGTTGGTATTTTGGGGCTTGAAACTGGGGGCAGGAAGGTGTTGTATATGAGGAACAAACAATTATTTCATTGTTTGGAAATAATTGAAAGCTTTTTTGGTTTTGGTTTTTTTTTTAACCTTTGGAATGGAAAGTAGGGGAGCAGAATGGTACTATAGAAATATCCATCTTCTAAAGTATGAACTAAAATGTTCGGAAGATATGCTTTCTTCTTACAGAATAAGTTGAAAAAACCTCTCATCAACATATTCTATTATAAAAATTGTGCAATATAGCTACAGAAAACAGTAGAATAAAATTGAAATATTTGGGCACTATTAGGTCATGAGACTAGATAAGAACTTGCTTTTCATTTCACCTTCACTAGCAATTTACCAAATTTTAAAATGCTGGGACATTAAGCAAAATGAAACAACATTGAAGCAAAACAGGTGAATACTTGTCACTACTAGAAACAGTTACCATGGGAAAAATGGCTTATACTTAACATATATTAATTTTATCATTTTCAATAATGCAAAGTCGATGGTTAACTACAAAGTTTGAGCTAAAGCTCCTGTAAATGTCTGATTAAAAATCATTCATTGTCAGCTTCACTGATAATTTGTTAGTAAATTACATCCTTCTATATATTTTTTAAATTCTTTCATAGTTAGATGAACTGGACAAAATGAGAATTTACATTTCAAGCCCAAATATTCCAGAGACTAATTTCCACCAGATGGCTGAAAGATAAAGCTATTCTTATTTTACTGCTGGCTTTGGATCAAGATTAACCATCCAGTTTTGAGAACTTGTTTCTGTTTCTCTGTACTTGGAACTAAAATAATATTTACACTCACAGTGAACATTTCACAGTTGCTTCTCAGTCTAAACCATTTCTGATTATCAAAACCATGTATAATTGTGATTCAGACATCAAGCTGCAACTGTAAACATGCTAATCCCAAATTAAAGGTTCATTACTCACATAACAGAAGACAAATTGAAGCATTTCATAATGACACAGAATTTCCCTTTTGTCTATTTTTGATCTTCCATCTATTTTAGCCTGAGGTCAGCTGGCAAACAGATACCACAGATTGATTTCTGTGTATGTGTGTGAATGATTCCCCTTTCCATCCTTTGGCTCCAAATTGTCCTAAATTGGCATTGACTATGATGATATTCAGAAAACAAGACTTCATAGAATTCTCCCAGTGCTGGTTATAAATAAAATTTAAGGTTCAAAAGAAAAGAGTTCTTAATACTCCAAGGGATTACTGAAATTGATCCTAATACTATTTAAATATGCATAGTTTAACTGGGTTCATCACCTTTCATTCACTGCATTCCCCTTTTGTAAGCACAGAGAAACTTACTGTTCTAGCAAATCCAGATTTTTCTATAAATACTGGATTCTATTTCCCTTGCAAAACCAAACACATTTCACTCTGAAAGACACCAGCCTAGGAAATTTGAGCCTGAAAAGGCTGGCCTCTTTCTCTCTTAGGATCAGGCAGTATCACAGAGAATGCTTACTCATGCAGCACAGAAGTTGCTTAAATGATTCCTTAACTTCTGACAGTGTTTTTTCCTCTTGCAACATTAACCGAAAAATCACCCCTACAGAAATAACAGGTCTCTAGCAATTAGTGTGACAGAAGGTCTGTAAGGGAGCGCATATACAGAGCTGGCCAGAATAAAGTTTACTCTTTCCAACAGCTATGAAGAGTTTACTCTATGGAACTGCAGAATAATACCAACAGAAGCATGTGGTCCATGCCCAGATTCCATAAATCTACATGAACCAAATTACAGTCCCTGTGTGAAGCCTTCCCTCAAGCAAAGAACTGCTGCGCTTCACCACAAGTAGTACAGGTGCCTGGCTGCTGGTGGCCAGAGAGCTGTGCCTCTTTTCAATATTGTTTTTGCAACATTTGAAATTTTAAAAATGGACTACCTGACTGTCTGGATGAATAAGCAGCAAAACGTGTGTTTTTCTTACAGCAGCAGGCAATTCCTTCATGTTACAGCAACCTGGTCTGTGCTTGGAGATTTTTGAGACACAGGAAGGCAAATTTGATAGGAAATTACTCATCTGAACATAAAGCTTCTTAAACTGCCAACTCCTGCAATTTTTTCCAGAAAACAATTCTCCTGTACTGTAAGTGAAATAGCAAACAAATTGAACAGAATACTTAAACAGTTATAATTTAAATCTTGGGTTCCCCTTCAGACTTAATCAATTTTCTTTTCTCATTTTATATTGAAGGGCACAATCTTCAGTCTCCCTATATGTATCATAACATATTTAGGCATTCTCATTTCCAGATTCAATCAGCTCAGGCATATTTACGTATTTATTAGGAGAAAGGTTAATACAAATCATTCTGTTTGGATTCTATTGCAAGCTTTTTGGGTAGGAGCAACATAAGTCAAGTGCAGCCATTGCTAAATCACTAATAACCTCCTGAAAGCTTGAGTTTTACTGTTCCAGCTTCATATGCTGAAATAATTACAATGATAAAATGAAATGGAACCTTATAAATGGGCTTATTATTCTGATTTACAAATGAATAGAAAACCTTTGAATTCATTGTTATATAGATTGTAACAATAAAGGAGTTTTACTATCATTACTCAAAATCTGAGGAACTTCATTCATTTCTTGAATATAAACCCTGCTCATCCATTTTCATGGACTTGTCAAGAAAACAGAATTATGCAACTGTCACTCAAATTAAATGAAATTAATATATTACTGTCCATAAGAAAAGCAAATGTTTACCTAGGAAGCTTTTCAGTTTGTAAAGAGACAATACGAGACCTGCATGACATTCAAAATATTATTGGAATGATAAGAGAAGGAATAAATTATAAAAATATTAATATACCTTTCAAAGGAGGTATACAAGAGAAATATTGCCCTAATAATCAAGTGAAATATTACCCTAATATTCAAGTTCCATTTAGTGCTGAGTGCTGGACATAGATGCTATTATATTGTAGAATTGGCTGAATATACTGAAAAACACTCACAGATTTCCAAAACAAGATGTGCTCTACACAAAGTGCAGCCCCACACGAGTAGGCTGTGTATGTCACATCTTTGAAATGCACTCATTTAAATACATTGTCAGCAGCAACAGCAAGATCAAAGAACTGGGTGGGCTGGATGTGGGCTGGTTAGTGAAGGATGATACGGCAACGACCAACGCGGTTCAACAACTTCATTGTCTTATTCTTCACAGACCACAACAGCAAGGTTTGGAAAGTGTGACAGCCCAAACTGGAGACTAGCTAGAAACTACTAAAAGAAACTGGAAATATGAAAACCCATAGAAGTAGAGATTATTTAGGTGTGGGTGCTGAACACAAGCTGCTGTGCCTTCAAGGCCACTGTCTATGATTAAAAAAACTGGAAGAGGAAAAAGGGAGAAGTGGTAACAGCTGGGCAGACCCAAGGACCCAGAGGCCTGGCCAGCCCCAGCACACTCATGGCCAGGGTCATGAAGCATATCTTCTGAGAAATTACTCACAACGACAGGAAGGGTAATAAGGCAGTATCATGAATGCTCAAAATACATTTACCAAGGGAAGATCATTCCCGTACATGAGGAGAAAACAGTGCAATATAACTTGATTTCAACAAGACTTATGCTCACTCCAAGAAGACTTTTTACATTGACTCCTGCAGTATCCTCATAACAAGATGAGAACTGGACAGACTTCTAGGCGGTTTGAAAACTGTCTCGACTACTGGGTTCAAAGTCTGGCAAAGAGTAGCTCAAGATGTAGCTGGTGTTCACTATAAAGCACAGTACCTCAGGGACTGATGCTGGTGCTCATATTGTTCATACTGCACTGAATTTGCCATGATATTAAATGAAGAAGACTGCTTGATACACTGAATTGCAGTTTCAACTCACAGGCACCTTTAGAAACTTGAGGACCATTCGGTGTGTTGCCCACCCTTTCTAATTTACCTAAGTGTACTCAGGTGAGTAACAACGTTCTGAATCTGCAAGTTTCTTTTTTTTTTTTTTCTAAAAGAAATTTAATACAAACTAAATACTGTTTGTGCTCATGCATGGAGCATAGCTGTGCTAGTGGTTACATCATTATCTGATACTACGGAAATGACAACATTAGATTCCCTACCGCAAACCAGCAACTCAGAACTTAGGAATTTTCTACTAAAGTTTTCAGCCAATAAAACCTGTTTCCCAGAGCTGCCCCTGGTCTATGTATGCTTTTGAGTCGACTAAAAGGACATGTTTCTAGTGAGTGAATTTTTTTATTAGAAAAACTGGTCCTTTCCCATGCCAAAGAGGCAGCTAAAATCAAAATTGTAATAGAAATAGCCTTCAGTTTTGGTTGTTAACCATATTTGAGTTCCACATTGGAAAGGAAGAAAATGATCACAAGTCTATAAACTGTGGTGGCATCCTTTTGCAATCACAGATGAACAGTTACACAATGAAGACAAGAAACCAACACAGACCAACTGGAGAAGGAAGTAACATGTTCCCCAGTAAGCACAACTAGATATTTTATGTGTTCTACATAGTAGACACTCAAAAATTTGCAAGAAGTGACAAGAAACATCTCAGAAACTGAAGAAGTCTACTGTGATCGCAGAATTCCTCATTCCAATCCTGTATAAGCTACTGTTATACTGTCAGGGTGGAACTGAGGTTCCCAAGCAAGTGGTGTCAATGCAGCACAGAAATCCAGGTTTTCAAGGACTAGCTCTGGTTTGGTTCCATGAACCAAATTCCATTTAGAAGTAGGAGACAAATCAACTGCACTTCCAAACAGCACAGTTCAGCTTAGTTTCACCCAAAGGAATCTAATATGCACCCAGTGATTGCCAGCATGAAGGCAAGCATGGCAAATGGAGATCAATGCATAATTCCATGCAAAAAACACATTCCTGTCCCAAATTAAAACACTAATGCAAATGTGCCTCGGGTATCCTGTAGTCCCAGGCCTGGCTAACAGGTATTCCTCTCAAGAAGCCGAGGTCTCCCAAGCTACCGTCCTCAAAATTAAAAGGTTAGGAAAGGTTTACAAGAAAACATAGGTAAAATCAAAATTGCTTATATATTTCCCAGAAAATCTAAATTTATCCTATTTAGGTATCTTCTGTCCATTTCAGAGTCTTTGCTTGAAATTCTCATTGCAGATGTGGGCGTTTTTCAGAAAAATAAAAAATGAGTGCCAACAAAACCTAGGGCTTTTAAGGAAAAAACAAACCTTGCACAAACCAAAAACCAAACCCACATTTTCTTTCAGTTTGTCTAAGAAATACAAGGGTCAGATCATTAACTCAAAGTTCAATCACAATTAATTCTCATCACAGAATTACTGCCTCACATTCCCTTTTTCTCCGATGTCCATCCAGAAGTGTATACAACATGCCTGTAACCAAAACCCACACCACTCCCAAAGCCAAACCAAAAGATCTAACACCTGAAAGGTCCCTTCAATCTAGGCAAATTTCCTAGCTAGCAGGAAACGGAAATCTCAGATTTTTTAAAAATCTGCATTTCTACAGTGTCATTTGCATTCAGAGTGATTGTAAAGAGTGCTGAAGTTTATTTTTGATAAGGAGTTGTTTTACTCAGTGGCTTATCACCTCCACATCGAAGAAGGAGGAGGTCAGGCCGCAGAAAGGAAACAAGTCATTCAAGTTGGCATTTCTCCTTCCATTTTCAGCTGCTGAAAAAAAATTAGCAACTTCTTGTTACTTAATGACTAGGTAAAATGGCAGCATGATCCTGTTCAGTCAGGCTCACAATAAAACATGCTGCCCAGAACATATTCTTCAGAGAATACAACCTTCTGATATGACTGATCATTCCTCCTCAGTCTTATCTCCAACACATACCAGTAAATAATACTTAATGTCTTTTATTTTATAATTTGTACAGAATTATGGAATTTCATAATCCATATTACTGCTAGAGATGTTTTTCTGCTAGATTACTGCTAGTCACATGTTCTGTGACTTGAAACACTTGGATAGCTGTATTTATTTATTTGCTCTTGTCTGATAATTGTTGTGAAAGCTGACCAGTATTTTTATGGTGCTGATGGATGCAACAGTCAGTAATCAATCATATTACCAACTGTATAAAGCAATTGAAAGATTAAATTTTACAGTATTAAAATACAATGCTGAATTGACAAGTAGTACATTGCCTATTTTTCTAATGAAATGGAAATAATTAATCCTTCAAAGCATAGCACATGTGTCATCCTATTCCTCTTCAAAACATTTTTTCATAAATCTCGCAAGTTTTTCACTCAATACCAGTCGAATTTGCAAAACTCTCCCTGACAAGTTTTGTTCTCTGCAAACGGTGCCCAACAAAGGGGAATCTCCTCATAGTCATCTAACTGTAATTTGCTCCATTTTTTCCAGCCATAGACCTTATTTTCCTGTTAGGATTATGGGGCATTCCCACACAAGGTGGATGACAAAGTGAAACACAAGATACTGAAAAGTCTCATCTTCCAGAGCAAGCAAGGAGAATGGTTTCTATTTCCTGTTTGTGTCACTCCACTCCCCTTGACAGCAACATCATCCAGAGCATGTACTGGTCTCCCTCCCAACTCTAGCTTTATTTTCCACTCTGTTGTGCTTTGTTGGAGTCAGTTGTCTGCAGTAACAGGAGATCATTTTGGGCTGGTACACAGCATTGCCCACAAGACTCTTAGTTCTGACAGAAAGGCTTTGCTCATTTTTATGTATACATTCAGAATATCAAACCACATTAATTATTTTGTTTTGAAATGTCTCAGAATTATGGCTTTGATTTCTGTACAGAGTTATTTCATCAGCTACCATTAGAAATATAAATCAAATTACATCATGCAAGTAAAGCTTATTTAGGACTTCTTTCTACCAGAGTTATTGTACAGAATCAAGAGAACAAGGATAACAAGGGCAATACTAAACAAAACCTACACAAAGGACTGAAAAAAAAAAAATAAAAGGGTATCTTTGGTTTTAAAAAAGAGATAATTAAGGCAAAACACATTTCACAAAGGAAAAAGTTTGCTTCATGGAGAAAATTAAAAACGCGTTGAAATAATTAATTTCATTTGCTTTCCAGAAACTTAGCTTAGACATTAGGAAGTGAAAGCATTATGAAATTAAAAAGACATGTAAAAGAAAGAAGGTTGACGTAATATTAGATTGCCCATGAAAATCATGAAACCTCTACCGACATAGGTTTAAGACAAAGCAATCTTTGCGAGGCTGAACTAAATGTTCCCTCTAATTCAATTTTCTACAGTGCTTTGACTTTGCTCCCTAGAACTGCATGTTCAGAGATTAAAAAAGAATACATTCCAAATGTCAGAACTGCCATCACAATATATTTTTAATGAGCTAGAAATTAATATACTGAGCTTTGTGAAGCAAAAAAAGTCTCACCAGCTGAGCTTTCACTGTAGTCTGATAAGACAGCTCCCGTTAAGAAGTATTGTAGAGAAGGGTTTGACAATAATAGGGATTCCTATCTGTGCAGAACAATACAAGAGTGATGGCTGACACAAGCCAAACTTCAGACAACCCGGATAAAAGATGTGTTGTCACAGTACAGAAGGATATTGAAGGAACAACAAAGCAGAAGACAGAATTGACGCCTGCACACATTTCATTAGAAAGAAAAATTTGATTGAATACTTTACTAAATGTAACAGATCTTTCAAACCACAAAGCTTACAATTTAATTAGTCTTATCTCAAACAAACAAATGAGAAAGATTTATAACCATACAGAAGAATTGTAACACTGACAGCTGATAGCTTACAAGGACAACCAAATGCACTGGTCAGGAAAACAAAATGTATTAAGTGTTGCCATGTGTGGCCATGTATGTATATATGTGCTATACATAAGGTGTCTAACATACAAGGTATTTTTCATGTTACAAATTTCATACAAATAGTATGTTGTCTATAAAATATATTTATTGTATTGGTAATATACAAAATAGTAATGTGTTATATAGTATGTTATATTGATGATATATAACTCATTCTTAATATGTTATTTCTATGCATACATATATATGCACACCCATATTTTTGTAATGTGCATCAGAAAGATCTCAGATCCAGAAGAAAACATTTCACTAGATTCATGAAACTTGCTTAGATCAGCTACAGCTTGTATTGAGAATGAATCCTTTGTTTTCAACTCACAAGACTACAGTAAGTAAAGCAGGTAAGGCAGGGACTTGAGCATAGATTTGCCATATCTCCAATGCCCTCTACACATCTGAGGTGACATCAATACTTCAAATATTCATACTCCTTATTTGTAGTTATTATGTCTGCTTTTAATGGTGAAGTAAGTTTTTTATTTTATTAACGTACTGCTAAGACTCTGATCTAAAAGTAGTCCTGCTGTGCTACCTATAAATGGAGATTGTGCTTACCTTCTTTTAGTCTGCAGCTGGGGAGATCTATGTCATTTCTTGTATGAAAATTTGAGCACCTGGTAAAATAGCACTTGGGCTTCTCGAAGATGATAAGAGACCAGTAAATTTGGAAGCAAGCTGGTTACAGCAAATTAGAAATAAAATCTAACAGCAAAACCTTAACCTGTGCCCTGGAGTACAAATGCAACTTGCAGTTACACCCTTTTTATATAGAAATGCACATACACACATATGTAAAGCTACATAGCACTCATTTACAGAGCATACATAAACTATGTTTGTCTTCTTTAAATTCCATTTAAAAACAGCAGTTAATAGACTATGGACTTAAGGAAGACTTTGTGATTGACAATAACAATGTTTTTCTATTCATATTTTCTCAGCTATAGTAAACAGATTTTCCTTACACTGCTTTGAAAAAGCACCTTTCTAAATTACAAAATAAGATACAGTTACTTTGTTATCCTCTGATTTTCAACACTGAAAAAATTTAACAGAAACTCCTTGAAAACAGGAAAACGATTACATTTAGTGTATTCATTTTTTTCCAAGGCAATCCTTTTGAGCTGCACAAAATCCCTTTCAACAAGCATTCAGTTTTTCATTGAAAAGCATCAGGAACTGAAGCACAAATCAACAAACAGCAAATACTCTTCTGAGGATTTTCCTACTGACATATTTTTTGCAAGAAACACAGATATGCAGTATGTAGCAAAATAGGAGATGCATGCATTAAGGAAGGTTGTCATAGAGGAGATGCTCCAGACACTTAATCATCTTTGTGACCAGAACTGGACAAAGCACTCCAGGTGAGACCTCACTGGTGCTGAGTAAAGGGGAAGGATCCCACTCTTCAACATGCTAGCAGCACCCTTCCTGATGCATCTCAGGGCACTATTGACCTCCTTTGTCACAGGAGCACAGTGCTGGCTTGTGTTCAGCTTGGTGCCACCAGGACCCCCAGCTCCTTTTCTGATGAGCTGCTTTGCAGCTGGGTGGCCTCAGCATACATTGATGATGCCTGGGGTTGTTCCTCCCCAGATGCAGGATTTAGCACTTGTCCTTGCTGAACTTCTGGAGCTTCCTGACAGCACATTTCTTCAGCTTGCCAAGGTCCTCTGGATGACAGTGTGACCCTCTGGCATACCAGTCACTCTTCCATGTCAGCTGTAATCAAAAAACTTGGTGAGAGTGCACTCTGACGCATCACTCAGATCACTAATGGGCAAGACTGGACCCAGTGTTATCCCTGTGGTACACTGCTAGTTACTGGCCTCCAATTACAGGCCACAGGTTGTAAACATAATAGTGTTTCAGGATCCTCTGTTGCATTATCTTTGCAGTTGCACCACAGAATGCTATAGATATCATGACATGCCAATGGTGCTATTCCTGTATTACATGACAACACAAAGAAAATTAATTTATCCATACTACAGTAGAATACAGCACATCATATGGGTATAATTTCTACCCAAGAGTCACCTAATTCGAGTCAGTATCTCCATGAAGAGAGCTAAAATAATTTGCCTCATCACAGTATCCACATCAAAAATCCAAACACATTGGGATTGAGAATTCATCCCTTTTTCTGTACCTATCACAACAAAGCAACTCTAGCAGCCTGAGGGGTCAATAGACTGAATAGTAAATTTTTCATTAGATTTTTTTAACCCTCCTCATTCTCTGTTTGCTCTTCTTTTTGTATCTCCAAATTCCTGTTTTCCTTTGTATCTAGATTTTATCTTTCAGCAATCAAATCCTTTCTTTTGTCCCACTTCTGATTCTCTCTCATTGCACTCCCATATTTCCCCTGTCTCGTAGATCTGCATGTATAAAACATTTTACTGGCTTCACGTTACATTCAAACATTTGGATATCTGATTTGGGTCATCCTGTGAATAAAAGTCTGTAGGATAAAAATTTTGAAGTCAAAACCACTGCATTAAACAACACATTCAGTATTAAGAAGTATTTTATATGTTACTCAGGATTTAAAGTCAAATGTCTTCTCATCTCTCTTTCTCCCTTCTACATGTTTCATTAGTGGGACCATTTTTTGACAGCATTTTTCTCACATTCTGTACATTGCTGTGTATTTGTAGAAATGTAGGATGCCAAAACTTGCTGTTTATAGTCGATGAATTGCATCTTAAAATCAGAAAGGAAGACACGACTTGTTCGAACATCCCAAATGTCTAACAAAGCAGATCACTTGCCACTACCATCATTGGTCCCCTTCACTACCTGTGGTCCCCTAAGTAGAGTTTAGATTTTTGGAAGGTGAGGTAGAGGAAGATGTCATGCCACTGCTGCCAGAAGTCTCCTAGCAGTTGCTTGCCACGTCTCAGCAAAACCTGCAATTTCTGTAAGCGGGTATTGGAGCTGAGGGCAACAACTCAAGCACGGAGGAAGCTTTTCTTCCAGAGCAGCAGCAATTTACCAGTCACACAAAAGCACACAATATGTCTTGACAGGGCTCTCCCACTCTGCTCACAGATTGTTGAGTGCCCACTATAACTATTTAAAAGCTTGGCTTGCACCAGATTCTTAACAGAGCCTGAAAATCTAGCAGTCAGTTATATAATGGCTCAGAGAGGGAAGAGAGATGCTCTGCCCAACGCAGCCAGCACAGGTCCCACAGCTACTGACAGATTTTTTTTTTTGAGTAATTTCTTAGCCCAAATGACACTGATGTGTTCATGGTGCCATGCTCACTCAACAGCCAGCACCACTCATCATCATGGACACAGGGCAAGGACAGCAAGGCTCCTCTCTGAATTGCCATTTTGCAGCATCACAGATTGAGGATCAGAATGGACCCAAAACACTGGGTTAATTTTGAACCAGGTCATACACTGAAAAGAAATATAAAAAAGTATTAGATATAAACTGCGAATTTAGGGTAAATCCTTTATTCCAGTTGTAGGATGGAATTTAGAGACTGATACAGAAGTGTAATTGGTTTTGAGTGAAAAATGCAGAAGAACTGATGTACAACTGAAAGAGAATGCTGACGTGTAGTCAGTACATAAAAGAGCCATTTATCTGATTACCCTCAGTGGGGACAGTAATTTGTGGGTTTCCCTCCTGGATATTCCCATTTACACATTTTTTAGGAATATTTTAGTCTATGAAGTGTCTTCCAGATTTAAATTTTGCATTTGATTATTTAATGCAATCAGGTGCAAAATTGGGGAAATGGATGACAACAGAAGAAACACATGCTACAAGGAGTACTGGTTTGAGGAAGGAAAGAAAAATGTCAAGGAAATAAGAGTAGAACCACAGGGCATGGCAGACCCATTTGCTTGTCCCATTCAAGGGCTTGTCTTTCTTAGCACTTTCTCATGAAAATAGAAATGTGCCCAAATACTGGTTTGAGATCCAGCATGCAAACACATAGCCCACAATGGCATTGTGCTTTTATTTTTGTCTAAGGATTCACTTAACATACATTTTAGGTTCTTTAGCCTTGGATATTTAACTCCAACATGACCAAAAAAATTAAAGCTTACTAAATATTGTTACTTGAGGAGCAGTGTAAGGGACAGACAAGTTTAAAACCCCATCATTTCAACATTTGCAACCAACATTTAAAATAAGTTTCAGTAAGAAATAATAAGTTCTGTGTGTTATTACTATACCTGTGCACTAAATTTTACAGCATATGCTATTTCCTGCAGTACCACTCATTATTGGAGTAATCTGTTACCAAACTCGTGGTAAAGCCTGCCTGTAAGAAAAAGAGCAATTCCAAAGACTTGGGTTTTTGCAAGGGCTGGATGCAGACTGGTATGTTAGGAGTCCTATAGTTCTATTCTGTATCACCAACACACAGACATTTCTTATTTACTACATTATTTTAGCCATACAATAAGCAATTAGATGAATGTGAGGAAGACAACTAAGATACAATTACTAAAAATAATTCCAGAAGCCCTTTGACACATGGCACAAAACTTTGCCCTTCAAGAGACCTTGGCTTCATTCCTAGCACTAACAGGTGAAAAAACCCAACATGTAACAAAGGAATGATACTCATTTTTCCGTTCAACACTAAGCTGCTCACTAACAAACTAATGAGGCTCCACAGAGTGTCGAGAAGCACCAGCAGCACAGGACCTTGAAGGTGAAAGCTGCAGAGTGCACCTTCAGCTCTGTAATAAGGGTGACAAAGAAAGGCAAGGTCAAGAAGCAGGGCAGCACAAGCCTGTGTCAGAGAACAGATCATGCCAGCTCAAAGAGAGTGGGACCATATAAGCGTAAGACATTAGGACTAGAAGGCAAAGTCTCCTAAATAACGCATTCATATACTCCAGACCAGTCAAGGAAAACATCTGCACAGCAACTAAGGAAACACAGTCTGAAAGAAAACCATTCTAATTTAGATGATGTTAATGTTGCACTAAATGTTGTTAATACTGCTGCAAGACTGTGGCAAATTTGTGACAAATGGGGAAGGAAAAAATCCCTAGAGTGTATACATTGGGACTAGAAAACCATCAGAAAATATAAAATTTAAGAGATTTAGATAACTGGGTAAAATAATAATGTGTGAATATCTAAAGATATTTATTTCTTTCTCCTGTTTTTTTAAAGCCATAAACATGTTTTGAGAGGAAAGCATGAGAATATACCTCTGTCATTGGAACATTTAGCTTCAGATTACAAAAGCAATTCAAACAGCACCAAAGCAATCATTATTTTTCCATTATTTTTAATGTGACTTTTTAAGTCGTATTAAAAAATACCACTTATGAATGCAAACTGAAAACACAAAGCACAGCAAAGACTGCTGGCTGATGCAGAGAAAGGGACAAAGAAAAGTTTTTACTGAAGAACATTTATTTATAACAAAGCAAAAACTATGTACAAAATTGAACAGGTAACAGCATAGTTTTCTGTTTAAACATTGTTATATGCGGGTTCATCACCTATGAAGTTTAACTCATTATAAACCAACCTCATATGTTTGTCGATCCATGGTTAATTTAAACAGGGCATATGATTTTTCAAAAGATGTTCTACTTTATCTTTTACAAGCTCCTAATATGCCAAAAATAGTTTCAAATTGCCACATCGCTCTACTATTAATAGATAAAAAGAAACTTTTATTGGCATTTACCTGGAAAACAGTACCACTTGATTTGTCTTATTCACCAACTTTTAAAGAAAATGATAAAAACAAACTAAAAAAAATCTGAATCGTATGTAATTGTATTCAAAGTGACATAAAACAAGGAATAGAGGGATAAACCAAAATAGACATTAATATTCTTCTGAAGTGAATAATAGTAAATTTAATAAAATTCTCAGTTTTCAGACAAAACCAGTGATGTTGCACTGATATACAGGCATTGGCAGCAGTAAAAGTTTGGATATTGGAACATCTTAAAATTTCTAGTCTACAGTAATAAACAGAAGATAGGCAGACAGGTTCACAGGAAGCATATTTTCATAAATATTTTCATAGCATTATTTTAAACACTGGAAAAATACTGATAATTTCTTTTATAATGAATAGGTAGAATCAAAATTAAAAAAAAAAAAAGGGTTTTCAACAGGGAAGTATTTCCTTGAATTACCCATTTGCACCTACCATATGCTTTTGCTTTCCACAAAATTATTATCAACAATATTTTCTAGCATGCACGTTGGCTCACATTTTCTTTCCCTCCTGGAAACAAAACCATACCTTTATGTTTCAGTTTATTACAGAAGATGCCCAAATGTTCTCCTGTGAGCATACATGTAATTCTCAGAAAGAAAACAACCTTGATGGAAACGATGTATTATGTATTACAGGGGTTCTGCTTTGGAACTGAGCTGGATGTTCTTCCCACACTTCTGGGGGAATTATTGGCAGAAGTAGTTCTTCCCAGATGGAGCAATACTACAGCTGTCCTTTACAAAATGGGAAAGCTTTTGATCCACTTCTAAGATACCAACTGTCTCCAGTCTCATTTCCCTTCTGCCCTATTACTCTTAGGTGAACTGCATAAACAGACATTTTAAAGACACATCAGTAGGACTGCTTCTCAGTCTTATCAACTTTCTTTGCCAAACTCACTTCAGCATCAAAGATGCTCTGTACAGGTTCAGAACAGAGAGTTATATACATGTGTAAAATAATAGATTATTTCCATTTGAATTAAATATGAACAAAAACTTACGAGCAAATTCAGACAGATTACCTAATTGGAGAGCAACTTCTAATATTTTGACTGTTAACTCCTACCTCCTGTGACAGGATCCTTATTAGAGTTATATTTTTAAAGAAAAAACACCCCAATTCACACATCTCCTATGGTGGTGATTCATCATGCAAGCTGCTGCCTCATGCTTGAACGTTATTATTGACAGCGGCCGATATTCCAGAGTGTCAGCAAAAACTTTAAAAAAAAAAAAAAAGCTACTGCTAATGCTCAGCACGTAATGCTATCAGTGATAGAGGAGCAACTCTACATCACAAGCTTGGCCGTACCACTGGCCCTGACCCTCCAGGCCCAAGCGATCGCAGTTTTTATGATCGGATTGGTCTCTGACCCAGATACCGCACCGACTATTGAAGCTTTTACTTGGCAGGAGTAACTCTGACCTACTGTGCTAATAATTTTGCTGATGGGAACTAATTAACTACCAGACAGTCTACACACTCTCTTTAACCTAGCTGTTAACAAGCTTGTAATGAAACTTCAATCAAGTCACACTGTGCCCTGGGTAAATAAGCTTGTACACACGCATGCACATACATGTGTCTACACTCTAGGATGATGACTACAGCCCTAGGGAATGAGTGAACGTAAAATAAAAACATGGTAAAACACAGACTGAAGTGCCCTGTGTTTATGTATGTCTCATTGACCAAGATAAGGATGAAAAATGAAAGTGGCTGCATTTCTACCTCTGGGGGACCTCACACAGGTCAATTTAGGACAATCCCAAGGAGACTCGGATCTCAAAACTATGTAAGTATAGCCCTTCTCTGCATTACTGCACCAGTGCTATGAGAAACGCACACTGACCTTTACCTAAGTAAGTACAAAAAAAAAAGTTTATTACACGACCTCAATGTCGTGAAGTAATTTGATATCCCTAGTTACTGTTCAAACAGACTAACCTCTAAAGACATTACAAAATTGGGTGCATAGAGTGAAGAGTTGTGCATACACTCATGTTAGACCAGACTTGGTCATTTAGATGATTCTGAAACAATGTTTGCATCTATTATAATATTGGTGTCACTGTGCTAATCCCCAGGATTCACAACAGCCATGGTTAAGATTTAGAACTAAATCTAACAAACTAAAAATTATCTCTCTATTATTTCTTTGTCGAAATACAAAAATAAAATAAAAAAAAAAAAGGGGAGGGGTGGATTATGATACATGGCAAAAAATCCCAACATAAAATGTAATATTCTAAGTAGGCAGGAAATTCCTGTGCACTCTGCATGCACACATCACAAGTAAGGGACCAATGTGACAAGATTAGCAGAGAAAGCAGAAGGCAGTAAAATCATTGTGTTGATCTCCTCATGGTAAAACACTCCAAGATTCAGAATAATCAAATAGAAAATAATCTTTGTGGATTAGATCAATACGTGTTGAAGAAAAGCATGCAGATTGATTATTCTTAATTTCTCTTTGATGATTTTGAGCTTTATCATAGAAGGGGTAGTTAATGCCATTTGAATGAGGCACGCTCTGAAACAGTAGAAACTCTTCAGAAAATAGGCTGTATAAATTAACCTAAATATCACATTTTAATTGATCACTATCCACCAGTTTTCACTAAAGATAAGTAATTGCATCTGGTTCCATGAAATATTAACCACGTGTACACAAACATTACAATATAACTAAAAAATTAGACGTCTTCTGTTAAAATTGAAGAGAAGTCTAAAACTTACGTTTTGTTCTGTCTGACACCTATAAACTGACAGCCTGGGTGATGCTCTTTAAAGTCTTCTATGCTACTGGTTGGCTTCCACCAGACTCACCTACACAGGACTTAGACACTTGGCTACATCATGTACTTTTACCTCCGAAAAAGAGCACTAAAATTAAACAATCTTAAATCAGGCTCTTTGACCTTTTCTGATCATTGGTGTGAACTCAACCTTTTCAGGATGAATGGGAGATATCTTTGTCCAAGACAGTTTATGCAGCAATCACAGTACTTCCTCTAAGTTAGATAAATTAGGTGGTCACTTAACAGGGAGAAAGGCCAACATCAATTGCAGCAAAGGTCACTCAGTTCAGTTATCATGTACTGTATTAAATTGTCATCACATCTGAACAGCAATTTCATCAATAACCCATCCAGCTAGAATGACTGTGAATGTTTGAAGCCATCCACCCCCTCTGTGGGGAACAGAGAGCAGTCAGAAAGCTCACACATACCTGTAAGGCCGTGATACCAAAGGCCACAAAACAAACACCTGAAGGGAACAAAGGTTCTCATCCACCAGTTTGGGGCAAAAGAATATGGAACAGACACTAATAAGCTAATGATATACAGTATAGTCTTTCCCATAGGATGACGAATACCATCCTATCTGCTACTACTTAAGAGTACAAATTCTTTCCTTGAATATTTGCCTCTCAAGATTTTTGGGTGTTCTAACACTCTGGGAATAACCTGCTCTATCCAGCATTCCAAAGTCCCTGCTTAGTTCTGCTTTCACCAGAAAAATGCAATAGAAAAAATACTTACTGGAAACTTTAAATAAATAAATAAATAAAAATTCTGTCCAAACTCCGACACAGAAAACTATTTTGTTATTTGATCCATTTACTAACAAACTTCTAAATGTCAATAAAAGCCTCTTAGCTTTTATTGTAACTAAGTATTTATATTGATAAGAAAAGCATTATTTCATTATTTTCATGAAATAAAATAATTCAGTAATTCCAAAATCCCAATAAATGTGAAGCATTCAAGCACGAAAATTTTATGCAATGTAGCATTTATGCATTGTATGCATTCATATTATAAGGAAATGCAATACACGTAGCCTGACTCCATACACAGGCTAGTTTTCTAGTTTACTTTTTTTTAAAGAAATACAATTGATTACTTCTACTTCTGCAACTCTGCAAAAATAACAGCAAAGTCTATGCATTACAAAAATGCCAGGCAACGCTGTGCTTTTATTTTGCACATAAAGTTTCAAACTGCTAACTGAAAATATGCTTACTTTTAAACAATATCCATATTTGGATGTCTTTCATATTTTCAAATAAATCATAATGTAATTTTCAGACAATCCATCCTGAAAACAAATATGAAAGTGAATGCCTGAGCACTTACAGATGAAATCTATATAGCCTACTCAGGAATCTGCAAAGTAACAGCTGGTGCTACAGCTGTTACATTCAATCAGGGAAGACAAGCAATACCATATGGTGTGTTTTTCTAATGCAGTTCTAAACACTGAACATCCAAGATACTATACTTAGGGGGAAGAAAGAGGGAGTTGAAATGCAAACATTACTAATAATTAGTCCAATCCATCACAAATAATTACCAAAATTATTTACCATTAATAAATCCTTACTAAGGGAAGATTGCCCAAAACCATAAAAAGAAAGACTCATGTAAGCTTTATATTTTTCATTTAAGAATCAGTTAATTACTTTTCATTATGTAAAACAGTGTTATTTCTAAACACAAGGAATAAATCTAGAAAGTATCATTTCAAGTTGCACTTTCAAGCAGGAATAGCATCAAGAGTTTTGAAGAAAGATACTTCAGGAATCAACATCTATGATGATAAAATTAAGTCTCTTACTTGAAGGCATCAAGGTATTAACAATGAAACACACATAAAAATACAAGTTTAATCAGACAAATGTTATTTTTCTTCCTGTTACCTAACAAAGCTTTTCTTCCTGTTTCTAACAAAAAACAAAATCCAAACTTCTACAAAAATGTCAGGAACAAAATTTTCTCTACACTTTGAGAGAAGAAGCTAGTTCTGGTTGACAGAGATATGTATTTATAGAAATCATGATTTTATATCTATATTCTGAAATGCAGTTATAACAACCTGTCACCAAATCCACTGAACTAATGGCAGAATGCTCTGACACAAAGAGAACACGTTGCATGAAAACAACATGGTGATAAAGTAGTATTAATAGTGCTGTGAGTTTTACTTATAACCTACCATTGTATTGACAGCTTTACCATATGTGCTTCTCAAAAAAAAAAAAAAAAGCAAAGCTCCACAAATCTCTTTTTCAGCTAAGAACTTGGCATATATAAACAAATACTTTTAAGATGTACTTTTGTGACAATGTAAAGTCTTCAAAAATATGTTTTAGAGAGTTTGTTTTAAATGTTCAGAGAAAGTTTAATACAAGCAACAAAAATATTACATAACGTGTAATTAAGTTGAAAATCCACATGAAAGAATTTCCTTATTTAATATATTTATTGCAAAATTCAGATATCTGTTTCCTTATTTGTGCTCAGGTGCTCATTTTTTCTTACATGAGGTTAGTTAGTTGACCTCCCTTTGAAAATTGTAAAGGGCTTTGAAAAAAGTGGAACAAAATTTGTCTTTTTCATAAATGAGGATTTTAAAGACATCAAAACTCAAGTACAACAATCCAAAATGTCAGCAGCACTAGCTGTACTTCACAGCAACATTCACTGTTCCAAAGAGCACTCTTTATGGCACCTTCACTGAACAGGGTGAATCCATCTGCCCCACTATTAGTCCATAGCTAAGAATGAAGCAGATAAATGCCAAACTTTCAGTCTGAGTTTACTGATTAAAGTTCAAGTCTAAGACCATCTGCTGAGTTACAATAATCTGTCAGGATGTCAGAAATCCTGATACTGAGAAACAGACAGCAATGAAAACTACATTAAGTAATTCTGTAGCATCACTACAATGACAGAGTCATTTCCAAGAATCTACTTAGAATCACCACAAAGTATTCAGGAGTATTCTAAAAACACAGAAGCACCAGATTGTGCTTATGAAATATGTTGTTACAAGCACATGAGTAATAATAAAATAAACTAATAATATGCAAAGAAACTCTTAATTGCACTAGGCAGGGAATAAATATTACATTTCAAAATGCCTTACCCAATTTCCTGTTTGTAGGAAAACAAACAACTACAACATTATCTTGTTAGCTGGTGTGAATAGTTGGATGGCATTGAAACTGCAGGCAGTCTTAGAGCTGGAAGAATGCTTATACATTCATTACATCCCTGAAGTAGAAAGACTGTCCCAAATGGTACTGAAAAGCTACATAAGGATACTAAATTGGAAAAGTAAAATCATCTTAATACTTCACAAAAACAAGGGCTAACCAAAATTATCAAAAAATAATGACTTAATTACTAATTCATCAAAAGGCATTGCACAAGCATGACCTGTAAAGTTAAAATGGGCGTTGCTTCTGTGCTGCTGGGATCAATTTCTGTATCTTTACCAGCACTGCAGATTAATGCATTATTATCAAGACAGAAAAAAGCAGAAGCTTGGAACCATATTGAACTATCTCATAAATGGCTACCATGAAGTAAATTTCAGTTTGAAAGCTTTTCCATTACAAATGATGTTAAACAGTATGTTCTCATTTTGAAACTCTTCTTGAAACCAGTTATTTTTAAACACACATAACATTCTCTGCTTTGAAAATGTAATAGCTACGAAAAGCTTATTTAGATACAAAATCACTGCCAACAGCCAAGCCAAGGGTACTCATTTACCAGATTTCAAAATGATGGGTATTATACTTGAAAAATTTAGTTTGCAGGGAGTTCTTATTGCAAGGAGTAAACTCCTTTTTTACCTGCACTACACTGAAACTTGATTTTTTAAAATTATTATTTTTATTTTCCCCACAAAGCCAAAGCACCTCAGAGGGGGTAAGAACCACATGAGCAAGTAGCATTTTCCATTACTTCAATTCCATAGATCATTTTTCTTCGTAGAAACAGAAAGGAGTCAGAAATGGGCTGTGCACATAAATCAGAACTAAACAAAGATCTTGAACCATCAACTACAAATGTACAGTAACTATTAGAATTATCAAAAATCTACATTAAAACTTCCCCATCACCCCAAAAATACGTCCTCCATTACAACTGAAAAATTAAAGGATGCTGGAATATCTTATGTTAATCTAAAACTCATATATTTGTTTTCTTACCAGGTCTGCTTGATAAAGCTACATTGGCATTATGCTCAGAATAAGTCCTAACAGGCACCCATATTTCTGAAGGATAAGGGAGTAACCTTTTCTAAAAATGCTTCCAAACCAAGAGGAAACAAAGTGTCACGTAACACAATTTCATCATCTGCTTCCCACTCCTTCTGATTCAAGGATCAGGTATTATTCCTTAAATAAAGCATATAGGCTAATCTACCTAATAGCCAAGAATCTTCTGAAAAGGAATTAAGATCAAAACACACCTTATAGCTTTTTTTTTTTAAGTGGATTTTAACATGGTTGTTTAAACACAAGACAATTGGCACTGGGCATTTTGTTTGAATGGATATTGTGTCAGCAACAGCAACTAAGACATATTCCTTTAAATAAAATTGAAAAGAAAATGAAAGTAAAGTGCATGAGCTTCTGAAAAGTTAGGTGTAATTCCAACAAGACAGAAGGAAAAAAGTTTAAGGATGGTGAGGAAAAGCCCCATCATTGTGATCTATATTAAAATTTAAAGGATTTAGCAAAGGAAGTCTCAGTGTACTGAGCTGCACACAAAGAAAGTGATACTACAAAATACATATTAAAAAAGAAAGATGGATTTTTATTTTAAAATATATATTAAAATGCAAAAAAACCCCATCTAGGAACGTCTCATGGAGGCTATTTCCTCCTTTAGTATCCAGTAAAAATGATGAGCACTTGCAGTGTTACTTTGAGGCATGACATTAAATTCACAGGATCTAAATGCATGTAAGGTTGGACCCCGAAATTTTATCTTCCCAAGGGAAAAACCAAACAGATGTACACTGTTACTGCAACAGTTAATTAGCTGAACTAAACTTTCTGCTGGAAAGATTCAAATTTACCTCTCTCTTTACCACAATGAAAAGAAAAAAAAAAATCATGGAGTTGTTGAATGAAATGGAATTAGGTAAAAAGCAAAAATTCCTGTTGAGATCTTTTATAGATATGCGTCATATTTTGTTTATTAAGCTTACACTACAAGCTTCTCACTTTCTTAGGAAGTGAGGAAAAACTTGTGATCTCTCAATGTCATCTGCTGGATGGTATCACGAGTATTCCATGTGACAAGGTGGCTCATAGCCTGGGAAGTAGAGCACAGCAAGCCATTGACAGCTTTATCAATTTCCTTATCTGGCATTCCAGGTTATCTTTGAGGCCGCAGGCTCTAAAGAACAGCAGCCTTCTGAAGCACCAAATGTCTCTACGGAGTGTAGCTGAACATTAAAATCCAGTTTTGCACTGCCATCATGATGTGCCTGATATTCAGGGCTTGTAACTCATACAGATCTAGAATATCATTAACAAAAGAACCCACCTGGTTCAGGATTTGTCTTCTAGCTTCAATTCATCTTTGATAAAAATTTTTAGATATTGACAGCATGAGATAAATAAGACCATCTTCGTAGATCATCCTTCTCTTTGGAAGCGCATTAACACAACGTGACAAAAAGGATGAACCACTATTTCTTGATGGAGGTAGAGGCCTATGGCAGTAAAAACAAATTTCCTCTCCAGGGTACTGAGCAGTTATTGAACAGCAAGGTAAAACAGACCCAGGTCACAGGGACAAACATCTCATACAGCACCCATTAGCCCACTGAAACAAAAGAGGGGTAGAATATGGAAGTGCTAATACAAGCCATGTGAGGAGCTGGGATGAAGACCTAAAAACTATCATATCTACCAAAAAAACCCTGAAAAACAGTAATTGTAGATGATCGATTTGAAAAGTCAGTAAAACCTCTGTATTGTACAAAAACTTACTGTGTTTTAAAGAACTAGTCTATGTGTTTCATTTCTCATCTACCTGTACTTCTCATAGAATTCCATATATTTAAGAAAACAATGCATATCATATCAAACTGATGGCAACTCAGATACCAGAAGAAAATGTCCGCAATGTGGTTTTGTGTCTTTTCTGTTTGTGTGTGTTGTTTTGTTCTTCTTGGTTGTTATATGGCCTTTTTTTTATAGATAGGTTCTTCATGAAAAAACTCCCATATGCTTCCTAACTTTATTTAATAAGTGATTAGGAGTCAACTCAGTGACTGGAAAGTGTATGTATTTGGGCAGTGATCACATTTCAGAAGGAAGTAATTCTCAATCTGAGGTTAGAAGTCACATTAACCCAATTAGAGTAACCACTATGTAAATGGCAGAGCCTGTGCTGCTTGGTGCAACACTAGTCAGTGGATTTAATCAGGAAAGATTAGACTTCACGAAGTACAGCTCAGCTGAGTCATAGTTGAGGGGCATGACAACTGACAAATAGTCTACTTGAGTAATCTAGCCATGAAGGTAGAAAGGATTACCGAAAAAAAAAAAGCAAACTAGCTATAGTGTGACATACAGACAATAGTGTAGTCTATTACAGTGAGAGAAACTCTACTGCTTAAAATATTTACAATAAATGTAAAGCAGAAATTGGGAAAGACAATTTGGGAAGTTTGGGAAGAAAGAAGAGAGAAGGGGTTAATTATTCAGCCTCATTAAATTTTTCATCAGAAGCAGCAAACTATCATAGTTTGAGCATTTTCTTTTTCATTAGAGTGCTTTTTAATATTGACATCCAACCAATTATGTTCAAACTAATTCCCAGAATGCTGCAAGACTGTAGGTACTTTCAGAAGTTTTTCCACATTAATGAACTGTATTATTTTTTCATTAGAAGCTCCAGTGTGCTCTGAAACATACAAAGTGTGGAACAGAAAACCACCCTGAACAGAACATTTTCTCCAAAAAGTCTTTGCCTTTCTTAATGAATTTGTATATTCAGGGAGCCTTCTTCAGCTTTACTTTAAAAATTCAAAACCAAAAGCAGCACTTCTACTGCAAGTGGACTCCTCCTTTATAACCAATTGCAGCAAAAACTCTGAACTCTGTGCCTCTTAGCTACAGACACAGGTGAAGTGATGGAACACAAAAGATTTATATATTTTTTTATTTGACATGCTATCTTTTATGGTCTACACTCCAATTTTTATATTTGGGGTTGTTTTTTTCAGATATGTCTGACTAGATTAAACTACTTTAATAACATTCTGAAGATTTAATAAGCCTTAGCTAATGATAGTTTGTTTCTTTTTCACATAGTCTCAATGAAAAAACATAGTTAACAAAAAGGCATTGTATTACCTGATTCATTACACAAAAAGCAGGGCATCTTTTTTTATGGCTCCTAATATATTTTGTCTTTTCTTTCCAAAATAACTCTCTCTGGTAACATTTGCATAAAATGTGATGAATGTCTGTCCTAAAAGGAAGAGAAATTACAACACTGAATTGCATTAGCAACTAATATAGGCATGAAAAGACTGAAAACTAATTCTTTGCTCTTCCTTTTAATATTTTCTCTTTAATTAAGTTGCACCTTTTCTTCATCTCAACTTCTCCTTAAACCCATATTTTGTTAATAAACACCTGCCTCTAGTAGTGCTACTCATCACTCCCACAGGATTATATGAAGACTGTATTCCATACATAGAATAATTAATACTACTACCAATAACAATAATAAACAACTTTCTGCATAACAGTGTGTTACTGTCCGAGGAACAACATACTTAGAAAGTTATGGGCTTATATACTGAAGAGTGTCTAAAAAATTTACTAAAACAGCAAGTTCAGAAGGCACATATACAACCTTTGTAAAAGATACATAAGCTACTTGGTAAGCAAATTATCTACCATCTTTCTTAAAATGGCTTACACCAAATAATAGCATCTGTATGTGAACGGTGACAACATGTCATTTCCTCTGAGACACGCATTCACTGGTTTGTCTCTTTCTAGTCTTGTAATAACACTCTTATCGATAGGAGGAAACCTATTTCTTAAATGAGAGTGATGAAGACATTGTGAAAGCAACAGATTGTTATTTTGAGAGAGTTCGTTCTGCATGCATGGCAGTAATTTTTAGTTCACTGAATTGTCACTCCATTTCTAATCATCAATTTCCTTTTATATGTGAGGCTTCAGCAAAACACACCTATTTTAAATGCCTTCTTCTGCATCCAAAAAGTACAATCTTTACTACCCAATTTTGGCTTCTGAGGACCCTGACCCTTAAAGATTATTGCTTTCCTGTTAAGAGAAAAACTAAGTAGTATACTGTTCAGAAGAAACTATGAAGCATGTAATCTAGAATAGTCAGTGATTTCAAGAGAAGGCATTCACTACATCACATCCTCAGAGCCATAAATCAACATCTTGCAAAGTTAAGAAAAAAACTAAAGTGATACTATCTCAAAAAACGAGTTGTACTATAGTTATACAACTAACTCACAATTCTAGAGTTACTTCCATCACATGTAATTGGCAGTATACCCAGTAGAATAGCTCAAATCTGTACTATTACAAAAGAATCAAGACTCAGTCATTATCAGTACATATACTCATCATCTGGATTTCCTCCATAAAGCTTTTAAAATATATTTAACACAGAGGGTGAGAAAAAGCGCTTATCTCTAGTAAATATATAAATCACTTATACAAATCTGTCATGATATGCACTTTGTGGAGTTTCAGAGAACTCATGTTTTTACAGCACAGACCATAACATTCTCCTGCAGCTCCCTACAAAGACGTGAAGTACAGCACAGAAAATCACCTGAATTTCCTGGCTTTATGGTTCAGGTACCCAAACTACTCCCAAGGTGTTGACGCTCATGTATCAAGTTGAAATATGGATAGCCATAAGTCATTCATCCACATCAGGTTAAAGACTAAAAATCTTCCTTGCATGTTCTGTCACTTTATCATTCTTCCTCCTCTTCCTTTCATTATCTCCTGCATGGCGCCAAGCACATCTTACAGGAACAAGTCAGTCTTTCCAATGCTGCCATCTAAAAAGCAGTGCTGACTGTGAACTTCATTTAGGATTACAAAAACAAACAAATTAACAGGCAAAAAAAAAAGTTTCAATGACAACCTTCAAAGTATGCCTCTTAAAAATAGGAAGCTCAGCAGCCGTGAAGGTGGAATTTCTAAAAAGGAGTTAGTGGTATAGAAAAAAAATCCCAACATTTCATCAGATATGACCACAAATTCAAGCTGTGCCACTGTTCTAGTCAGGAAGAAGAAGACAACTTAGATAATCTATTACTTTGTTAATTTTAAAGTAGTTCCATTGGAATCATACAACAGTGTTCAACAGTATGCTGAATATACACATCACACATGCAAGCATGCACACAGAGCTATACGTATTGCTGGAAATATTGCATGAAAATAGCTTCCAGACTGATTCATTAGAAAATTCATGTTAGTTTGAAAATTTCCATATCTGTTCATGCAGGAACTTGCCCCTTCTCTCAGCCCCCTGAGTTTTTTCAATCTCACAATCTATTTTAAATATTTGATTTCAACAGAAAAAAAAAAAAACAAAAAACCTGCTGGTTTCTTGCCCCAGGCTCTTCATGTCTGTATTCTCCACTCATGTTAAGTTCTTTCTTCCTTTCTCTCAAGTGTCCTGGTCTTCTCCACTACATCCATTTTTGCTTGTATATGCCAATTATTACGAGTGTGCTAAAGCATTGGTTCCTTGGGTACTGTCTAATAACTGTATCAAAAATCTCAAGACTCAACGTTTCTTCTATTTTGTCTTTGCACAGACCTACAGAAAACTGTATTCAGGTAAATGGCACTCTATAGATGAGCAGATTCCCAGCGTCACCACTGCAAATCATGTGCAGAGCTGAGACTGGATCCAAGATCCAGCCTCTTTACTAGCTTGTAATGCAACTTTTGCAAATTAGGGTTATGTTCCCTGTTGCAAGTTGTAGCAGTTTTATGACTACCTTAATGGCTTTTTCCCTTCTTGCTCCACCCTACTCCTCTAATCCAGGAATTATCTTGACCGAAAACCACAAAAAAATTAAGTCAAGCAGAATAAAATGGGACAAAATTCCTCACAATGCATACTTGATTAAACCACCAGTAGAACACTGCAAAACAAGCAAAATTTTACATAACACAAGTGTTCTTTTGGGATAATAAAGCACATCTATATAAAATTCAAAACAAGAGTTTTGCTACTTGCAAGAAGAAGGGATGACTGCTATATCTGTGAATGCGGAAATGCTAAGTAACTTTTAAAAACATTCCTCTTCTCCCAATGTCTTCTCCCAACAATGCATTTTGGAACTATCACACAGAGAATTCGCTTTCCAAGGCTTTTTACAACACTCTTTTCCTATGAAAATAATTCTCTCTTCCAGTATCCTCTAGTATGGCATCCTGAGATCAGCTGTTTGAACTACTTTTGTCACTTGACGTTATTTGGATGCTGCTTTAGAATGTTAATAATTTATCTTTGTATCTTTGTAAACAGCATCTTTAACAAGTCTTAACTATGTTGTTTTGTATAAAGCTGTGGTATATAGGAACACCAGCAAATGAAGATAATTCAGTTGTGCTAGGCACTGTACAAATACAAGTCATTATAGAACAATCTCTCTCTGTTCTATTCTTTATTTCTCTAATGTCTCAGTGGTAAAATAGCTATTCCCCAGCACACATAAGGAGAGTTGCACTATTGTTCACGAATAAAAACATTTCATTTTGCATAATACAGGAAGTAGAAAGTAATAACGTCTCTCATTAAGAAATTTCTCATTGGATTAGCAGATGTCATCAATCTTAAAAACGTTTGTTTCATCACATCAGAAACCCTTTCCAATTAATACCCTCAAACTCACTTTATATAATAAAAACAGACTGTGAGGAATGGTCACATAATCTCTTTCCCCCTCAAAATGTCTATGGAAAACTCTTAGTGGTGTTTGGACATTTAAAGCTTGCTTTCCAGAAACATCATTCTCAAGGGATCGTGCAAGAAACCTCCATCTGAGCCAGTCAATAAGGGCTGCATCTAATGGCACTCCTCCCCTGAATCCATGCAAACACACTAGATTCTCCTTCTCTATTCCACAGACATAAAATCACCAAAACAATCTTGGCAATGCTCACAAAGTACAGAAAGCAATTAAAAAAAACTTCTAGCTATTGTGGTCTACTGGTGACTTTGAGCAATGTCAGCAGCACCAAAAATCACAGTGCTACTTAATGCTGGGAACACGCTGATTGCTACAGTAAATGGCTGCTGGATTTTGTGTGAAATCCCACACATTGATAAGTTTAACACTGTACAGCATTCATACGAAAATGGAAAACAATGGGATTTCCTAGGGGACAATAATTTGTGCTGGTGGTAACAAAACTGCTTACATTAACTTTCATTTGACTAAGTTTTAATATCCACACAATACAGTTATTTTAATTGTGATTATTTAGGAAACTTTTTACCCAATAATATGAATTTTTAGGATTTCCGTATATGGTTCTCTCTTCTAATTCTTCCATTACTTTAGTTACTCCATGTATTTTTTTCTGCCTTACTAGACAGAAACAGACATAAAAAGAAAGAAGAATCCATAAATAGAACCCAAGCCAATGCTACTGCTGCCTCCCACTGCAGGCTCTGTCAGCCCATTGCTTTCTCTGAGGCACTATACAAACCCACCAGATCTTAAACTTCTGTTACCGAGAATTTTAACATATCCTACCTAAGGAACCCACCACTTTTTTCAGTTTCACTAGGCTAAGAAAGAGGAACAGAGACTTTGACTGGACATGCATCTAGAAAAAGGGTCTCTCTACCCTGTTACAAAGAGAGGACTTGTCTGTGAACAGACCACAGAAGACTAGAAGAAAAAAAGACACATGAATCCAGGATGTAAACTTCAATAAACAGGATAAATGTATGCATTGTCCTTTACCCCAGAAATTACTTCCTCACAATACAAAGTTTAATACACAATTTAATTCATACCATAGCAAGTTTTAACTCAAAATATTGATTCCTACTTGTCTTTGATAATACTATACTTTATATTGTGAGAACTGGGCTTTCTGTTAACTAGAGTTATTGTGTTTAAAGATATTCTGTTATCTGAATAACAGAGTGGACAAGCAGGATAAAAAATGACATCAACATCAAGTGAAATAGGGAACTGTAAAGTTAAACCCTGGTCTATAAGGTATTAAAAAACCTGAATTAATTCAACACTGGATACCAGCCTCCAGAATAAAACAACCCCTAGCTTTTGAGGCATTCTCCTATTTCAGCATCCCTATGAGCTGAGGGATTCAGCTGATCCAGTTAGCATAAGCACTTCAGGGCACTTGCTAAAAACAACCAAGACATACACTGCTACCAGTACAACATTACCAACTACCATTTTCCACTTTTCTGACAGCTTCAAAATGTCATCCTACAAGTGAAATCAACCATTACCCTAGCATATAGTACTTGTTTATCTTAACTAGAGGTTTATAATACCAGCCACACTTTTTTTTCTATTTTCCAACTTCAAATATGGCAAAATAACTGCGTAAGAAAAAGAATTTCACAGCACAACAATTTTATCCAAACAATTAAATATTTACCTTGACTTTTTTAAATAAGGACAGAATACTAAACAACATCTATAAATAATTTCCTTAAAGCAACCATTTTCTGCAACTCTGCCAAATATTTTGTTGCCAGGCTGTGCTACAAGTCTTTTGCATTAGTCAAAGATTTAATACGTGTTTTGCAAAATTTTTTCTGAATAAAAAGTCTGAAAGGATACTTTATAAATGGGAGCAAAGAGCAACATTGATGAACATATCTTATGAAAATTAATATTTCTTTATTCAGGACCCAGATAAACAGGCTCCATTTGACTACATAAAAGTCAGATTTAACTAGGAGACAACACCAAAGAGCGTGGTTGCTTAGATGCACATAACAAAATGTAATAAAAGTGATAAATTCTAATTAATATGAATATATGCTGTGTATGTGTAACCAACACTTAATCACACTCTATCCTAGAGGATCATTTATGTTAACAGTAATGTTTCTTTAGCACATTTTGCTTGAATAATTTTTATTCTTTGAAAAGGTGATGAAATACAGTTTTTATTAATATTCCTTTTATCTTATTCTGTAACGGAAGACCAGAGAATCAAAAAGATGAATCCCCAAAAACACCTTTTACAATCAATGACAGTTAAAAAATCTTGACAGACCTCTCTCCTCGAGGACATGCAGGCACCAGCTGAAGTTCACCATGCTATAACTAGGGCTTTATTTTCCCTTGAACTGGTCCTCATTGCCCTCTTTCATCATCATATGTGAATTCCCTTCCTGACAGCTAGGCCTCAAGATAAAACATCTTTTTCTCATTTAGGATTTTCCCTAACATCTAATCCTCTTCTTCAGATCATTTCTTCATAATCTCTTTAAAATCAGGAATTTCCTAGTTACTGACACAGGCTTATCTGTCTCCAGTCTCAAGGTGCAATTACTGCAAAAAGTGTTTACTCCAAAAAAAAAAAAGAAATACTGAAACAAATGGGGAAGTTTTGCCAATGTAATGGAACAGCTCCAACAAACAAGATGACACAGCTCTTGAAAGGCAAGTGCTTTAATCAGAGGTCTGGTTAGGTAATTTTTCTCTCTCCCTTTTCCCTTCTAATAATTCCTGTCAGTGTGTATTTAGGTACATTTTGGAATGCCTGCTGGACTGTCAGTTCTAGGAAGGACTTCTGTGCTCCTCAGGCATTGATATGAGACAGGAACACTCAGTGCAGTGAAACTAGGACAGTCCTAGGGTCATACATAGGGAAAATAAAATAAAGACTTTGTATTCAGTGATTTTATGGGTTTTAGGCACCAAAGATGTTAGAAGAGGAATTTCAGAAATGTTGAAAATTCCATTTGTGGACCCAAACTATTTTTAAAATAGATTTGGCCCTCAGAATATAAAACCTGACAAGGATGCAATGGTACCGATGTTGTGATTGTTCCTCTCTCTGGGTAAGTAGGAAACCAAGAGGCTGAAAATCAGAGGAGTGTTGAGACCCAAATTCATATCAAGCAGTGAAGTGTGATTTGGTTACAAAATCCCAGAGTAACACCTTGAAACAGAAAACATTTGTTTATAGGCTCTGGAAGCAGAAGGCCTTTGTGTAGCCCTCTTCCCAAGGCAATGGAACAAGGATAAACCACATACAGATGGTGTTGCCTGAAAAAGATCAGAAAGTGATTAAGGAGAGCTCTTGGACCACAGAGTTTGCAACACCCTCTGGACCCAGTGGAAACCACCTGGCCTACTGGTTTCACTCCAGGCCTCCACTACCCCAAAAGTGCCTATGGTCACCTGTATGTTGCCTACACAGATATTATTTGCTTTCTTCTGATTCTTGACTGCATCAAAGGTTGAACAAGTTATCGTCTAAGGACCAATTCTCATCTAGGAGATACAACATAAGCTGGAAAATATAGATACTTAATCATTCTCTTCAGGAAACAATGACTTTTTTCTCTTTCCACTTTGATGTTAAAACAGCACTGTTACCCACAGAAATCCTATTCAAGTTCTACCCTTCTTAAAAGGAAGGGAAAATGTCCAGCTGCAATTGTTATACCATAGACCAAGTCTTGGTATCAATATTTGCAGATATCTCAAATAATTCTGTAGAGCTACACCTATCTCTACTATCTGTGATCTGATCAACAGTCTTTAAAACAGATAATGATAGAAAAGGCACTGCATCCTGGATTTTTTTCTTAGGTCTTTTTTTATCCCAGCGATATTAATCCAACGCTGCATGTACCACTTCAAAGGTGTAATGTGCACTACTTCAAGATGTTGGAAGATACAACTTTAATGTGATAGAACCTTGTTGATTTTGTGCATTCTTCAGTAATTAACCAGCATATTATATATATATAATCTCTATATATATCTCCGTAACTGTAGGCGGGCATTACAACCAACACTGGCAGCACATCACAAATCACCATGTCAGTTCATTTAACAAAAACAAATGAAGGATAGGGTAGAAAGAAACAAAAGAGACTTCTGATGGGGCAAGAAACACCTATGCTTAGTCAGCTGTGTAAAGAAATGGTAAATATACATCCTGCATGATGAAATGAGAAACCAAGAAAAACATGCATCTTCACGTAAAGTGAAAAAAGTGAAAACTTTATGGGTGTCTTCATTTAGGAATCAGCAGTCATCACATCATTCACTACAAAACTTACAGATACATCAATGTCTTAGCCCATGGTGGGCAGTATCACAAGATTATAAGGTGTCTTTGAACATGATAATCACAGAACGGGTCAGGTTGGACGGGACCTCACTGGGTCATCTGGTCCAACCTCCCTGCCCAAGCAGGGTCATCCTAGAGCACATGGCACAAGATTGCATCTCGATGGTTCTAGAACATCTCCAGTGAGAGGGATTCCACAACCTCCGTGGACAATCTATTCCAGTGTGCGGTCAACTGCACAGCAAAGAAGTTTTTCCTCGCATTCAGGTGGAACTTCCATGTGCATCAGTTTCAGCCCGTTGCCTCTTGTTTTACTGCTTGACAACACTGAGAAGAGCCTGGTTCCATTCTTGACAACTTCCCTTCAGATACAATTCAATAATATCCAGTAAAATTCTAAAGCAAATCGTAAAAGTTCAGGTAGAATAAAAATGGCATTTAAGGAACTCAAAGAAGTTCAATGTAGCAGTGTAGAACCTGAAGCAAACAACTGCTCATTGCAAAGGAAATCAGTTAAATCAGAGAAAGGAAATTACTCATGAACAAAGCATGCCATTAAAAACTTTTTTCAACATAAAAAGTTCAATGCTTGGCAGTGTGTGTCAACCTCACATCAATATAATCACCAGTCCTCAGTACCACAACTTATCTTCCATGAGTTGCTAAAAGCTGCTCTTTTCTAGCTCAGATCATCGAGCAGATACACACCATGACTCAACTCTGGGAATCTTGCTGTTTCATCACTTTCCTTTAATTTATGTTAAAAAGCCAAGACGGCTTTCTCAGTGACCACACAAAATGAACCAGCCGTGTATTTGTAACTGAATAAAATGCATACACCAGGTCTGCACAACATGGAATGAGAAATTTTGGTGAGAAACCTAGCTTAATCACTTGTAACTATAATCAACTATGTTCATTTAAATGCCATTCAAAACTCTGAAGGTCCATTAAACACAGCAGAACACCAAATACTCATTCTCTCAAGAGATCAAAAAAAGTAACAGAGGCCAAACTTCAAAGCAGTTTCAGTTGGAGAAGTAAAAATTACTTGGTGATGGCACCCATATCACAGGATGGGTGAAGATTAAAAGGGACCTCTGGAGATAACTTTTAGCTCAACCTCCCTGCTCAAAGCAGATTATTCACAACATTGTCCATGCTGAATCAAAGATAATTGAACCCCCAAATGGTTAAACTGAGTATTGCCATAACCTCAGATTTTTATGGTAGTAGACAGGAGGATGGTAGTAAACAGGAAATCATGTCCCCTGAGAGCTTTTCATGTATTGGAAGCAAACACTTGAAATTTGAATTAGAACATTCCTCTCTTCTATCCAATGAAACAAAACAAAAAAACCCCTTCAAACCCCATAAAAAAAAAAAAAGAAACTATTATTCTATAGAAGAGAGCATGCCTCAACTCAACCCTCATAACCATTTTAGATTATTGTCAAGGACATCCTTAAGAAAACATCATGCAGTAAACCAGTATAGAAGACACAGAGTAGCATATACCAAGACATTATTTCAAAAACCTTTAGAAATAAAAACAAGACAGATGCAAGTCATGAACAGCACTTACAAAAGCTGATGACAGACTAAATTCAATACAAAAATAGCATGGTTCTCAAAAAATGGACATTAGAGTTCCCAAAAGGCATATAATCAAGCTGATTGCCTAGACAAAGTCTCAGACACACATTCCCCTGACCTCCCTCCTTCACAGAAGGAGAAAAATGTCATCTGAATTGCATGAGCTCACTACTGCTCAGTTTTGTTTTTCTCTCTGACACTTTCGCTGGACACTACACATCCCATACTACATATCACTTCAGACCACTGACCAGCAATTCTCCCAGTTCACTTTCTAGATCCTCCCACAAGTGGAGGGGGGAAAACAAAATAATTCAACACACAGCTAAGAAAAAGATTGCAAAAATTTAATTTGTAGCCAAACACAGATGCAGTGTCTTATTCACTGCATCTTGTCACTCATCATTTGAAAAGAGCCACTCTTGTTTTTCATTACTTGTTTTTCACTATGTTTTCATGTAATCACTGATGTTATGGCTCCAATATTTCTTACTGTAGGCAAAGCGGACAAGAGAGGTCACAGAAGGAAAGCTGAAGGGAAGAATTAGCTCTTCATCAGGCAAAGTAATTGGATCATACCTGTTCTACACAAAAGTTTCTTAAGAGCAGTCTTTGCCAGGAAGGGAGAAAAGGAGGAGAAGACAAAAGCCAACACAGTTTCCTTCTTGGTGGGTTAACTGACATGACTTCAGAGCATGTATACTATGTGCAAAGTGGAGTTAAGTCCATAGCAAACCGACTGCACGTGTTGTTAAGTAGTAGTTCACTAGAATCACTATTATCATCCTCAAACTATGTTACTATTTTAACATTTTAAAATCTATTACACTGTTAAACGGAGACATAATAAAATGCTGGAGAGTTTATTTTGCTGATGGCTAGCAACTTAGAGTAAATGTGAAATGCTTTATGAAAATGTGTTATTATTACTTCGCCTTTGCATAAACCTGTGCACGTATATAATCTCTTTTTAAGTGTGGGTTGAACATTTACAAATCTGTAATGGAACTAGGAACTGGTTTTAATTTGTCAATGGTTTAAAAGGAAAAAAAAGGTCACTGTCATTGTGTAACCCATCTTTCAGTCAGAAGTGAAAGTTGCAAAGGATTTTCCGTTCTTCAGATTTCTCTTTCTAGTGTTATTGGAAAGCTTGTCTTCTTGCTTAAATGAATTTCCTTTTAATCTCCTCTCTGAGCTGCTGGATAGATGAAGCCTCTTAAAAAATTCAGGATATCACTGTAATTGTAAATTGATCTGCTTCTGTGGCAGAAGGCTGGGTCCCTCCATCCAGGAAAGAGACTGTCTTCTCAAAGTTGTTTTTCAGACAAACGATTTATTTGGAATCTCTCTTATTATTGTATTATCCTTTAATAGAAAATCAGTTTTTAAACAAAAATACTACTTTTTGGATTGTTTTATTCCTGGCAACATACAGGAAACGAAGCTAACTGCCAAAGCCAATGTGGAATATTTCCCAGTCTGAAATTTTTAAATTTCCTAAACAAGAGTTTGACTCTACTTACATAGGAACTAAAACTGTATCAAGACAACTAAAATGCACATATTCATCACTGCTTAAGTCCTGAATTAATGTAATATATTAATAGACACAGGAAAATTCCCCACTGATTTTTGATGCAGAGTTAAGGTTGAAACACTGTTATGACTATGCAATCTTTAAAACAGACACGTAACTCATTAGGATCAAAGTAGGGGAAATTATCCATCTACTGTGGTGCTGAATCCACATAGCCTATTTGCCTTTGGCTCTTTGGTTATGAGATCTGGCATCACTTAGATAATTTCACCTAATCCATCATTAGCTTTCACGTGTCCTATATACTGTGGAACAAACCTAAATTTAACAAACCCAACTCCCCATCAATTATCACACTGAATATATTACATGTCAGCACAGGACACAAAGATTAGACATGCTGAATCACATCTTTCTTTGTGAAAATTCAATATGTTTAGAGCACTTTTAATGATGCTGACTCCAATTGTAATAATTGTTCCTTCTCATTGTGGACAGGCACTAATACTCTGATCTTTATGTACAGCACAGAGCTGCTAAACAAAATGAAAAACCTCAGAAGACACAGAAAATATAAAAGAGATCCCAGTAACAGTGGCACAGAGTCACAAATGTGGAGTTTTTTAATTGCAATATTTGCTTGGATGGTGGAATCCTGTAAGATGACCTATTTTCCCCCTACAATCCTGCCAGTAAACACTAGTTATTTAGATTAACTTTCTCCCTCCACGTACACAAAGCACACAAAAAGGTTATTACGACAAAAACTCAACACACTGCTGTTGTGTTATCACAGCATCCCTACTTACCGGTCTTCCATAAATACACTGATGAAGTTTGAAATTCACTTTGTGCACGAGCGTCCCAGATTCCCAGCAGCAGAAGCACGAGAACTCCCACGCACCGAGCGGGCACGGCAGAAACCCCTGGACCACGGCAGAGAGAAGCGCTCCCCTTGCTCAACCCCATGCCTCCAGCAGCCTGCTGCTGCGTCCAAAACCCGCAGCACCACCACGAAACCTTCTTCAAACGATCCTCCCCTCTTCAGAATTTCCTCACGGGGAGAAAGGGACTGGAAACCTCTCTCCCGCTGTTGTGCATGGCAGTTGAAAAGGAAAAACTGTTTAACACCAGGGAACAATAGAGTCCTTGCTCGCTCTTGCTGCTGCTGCAGCAGCAGCTCCTCGTGCTGGTATGGTCGCTGCTCCACGCTCTTCCATTCAGCGCTTATAGCAGTTTTCCATCAGCTAAAAGCGAGACAGCTGTCCGCAGGGGGCTCCAGCTGACTGAGCAGGTTATCTTGCTCTGGGAGGCAGCAGCAGTCATTTACACCAGCTGGAGAGAGTGAGAGACAGAGAGAAACAGGGATGAGGAGAAACACAAATAGCCCAGTGCTGTAATCTCAGCGCAGAGAGTGACTGCAAAAGGCTGGCTTCCCAGACACGTCTCTCCCTGGAATATCCCAAATGATACATACTAAGAAGAAAAGAAGAAATCATCATCAGACATGCTTCAGAAACACAAGTCATTCAACCAGAACAGATATAAACAGAACAATATACAACAATTAAGAGAGCATCAGACATTTGTCCTGATAATACTATGTATGCTGCATTAACCATTTTGTAAACAAAAAAAAATATAAGTGATTACACATGCATTAAACAGGCAATTAAGACCTTATGAAGGGAAATGGAAGAAAATGTAGAAAAAAGAAAAAAAATAAAAAAACACTACCTTGTCTGCATATATTTATCAAATCTGTTTCAGGTAATGGCATATAGCTATCTGCTATGAGGACATATGAATATGATAATGTGTATGTATGTATGTGCAAGCACATCACTTCTGTGGTAGATGAAGTGTGCACGTAATACATAACACAAGATAACATCCTTTCTTATCCAGAAAGTATGTACACATATATACATGCATAAATGTCAACTGTGTAATTTGAAATAATTTGAAGATCAAGTTATCAATCATTTTACATATGAAAGTATGCAGGATACATTAGGCTGTCAAGATGGTACAAAAACGTGGAGAGAGACAAAGCTTTTCAAATAGGGATCTTTATCTCTCCCACCCACTATGCAGTGAACAGACACTGTAACAAGCCCAAAGATTGGATTTCTGACACCTATAAACTGAGAAGCAAATGAGGAATTTTCAAGGAAACCAATATCATATTCAGAAAGTTACATTAAAAATGCAAAAAAAAAAAAAATACACATTAAGAGCACAGGACCCAGAGTTGAAAAATGATGGAGCTATTGTTGTTTAAAGAAGAAACCTTCAGTCAACCTCTCTTGGGACGCCTGTCATTTTGCACAACCTTCCCAGACTCAGCCTTTTCACATGCATTAGATTAAAATCAGCTGTGATCAAATAATTCCCAAGTCCTTGCCTGTTTAAATATTCTGACATCAGAGCAAATTAGCAATGTTGAAGGTTGCAAATTCGTCTTTGTTTACTTTCCACTCTGTTACGCCTCTAAGAGGGAATTAAAGGCTCAGGGAGCTATAGCACCATGAGGCTGTGATTAAGAGAGATAAGCAAGTGTGGATTACTGTTCCTCAGCTGTTGAAAAACAGGCAACAATCAGGAGATTATAGGTTGATAAGGGATACATAGAAAGCCATGATCTTAACAAATTTATAGCATCCTGATCCAGAACTTGTACCCTCAGCAAAAAGCACTTTGAGAGATACATTTTATTCACTTCTGCTACATCATACAGTATTCACTTTAGAAAGCATGGTTTCCCCTTCAGCCTTTGCTTTGAACTAGAGAGAACACTGTTCTAAAACAAAATTTTTTCCGAGTTCATTGATTTACATCAATTTTACAGCTATATCTGCAGTTAAGTTAATCACACGCACATTTTTTAACAGGCTGTGTAGAGGGACTTAAGAATATTTGGCATAATAAATATAATGCCAGCTTCATGATTTATGAAAAACAGGATTAAGAATCTAAGGGCTTAAAGAAGTTTTAAGAACCTCAGGAAATCTATGACAATAGCTGTATTGACTTGCATACTTAAAACATATGTAGCTCATATATTCCTTTGAAAAATTAAGAGTAAAAATGTTGGCTTTTTAACCAGAGCTATGCACCAAAAGAAGAGTCAAGTTTATAGACAGACAAGGGGAAAATGCACCCTTTTCAGAGTTATTAAATACAATGGATTCTACCTAGAATTTTTTATGAATGTATAAAGAAAGCCTCTGAGAATATTTTGTACGTGACTCAGATCATCTGGAAACATCATCAGGGAACAGATCATCCATGTAGTTGGCACAATGAATCAAAGTGGGTTTTGACAGCAGAACAAAGCAGCATCATGATAGAGGGTAAGCACACGTACACAAACACTCAAATATTTTCTTATATTTATGCAGCTATAGAACCACACACTTCAAAACCAGTAAAATATAGATTATTAAATAAAATGTCTTCACACTACTTTTTATGGTTTTACCATTTTTTTGGTCACAAAATCAAGGAACTACAAAAGAATAATTCCACCCTTTTTTTTGTCAGAAGATATAATGAATTAAAACTGTTCAGAAATAGGTCACAGAGACAAAATGGAAGGAATATTTATTATGCAAAAGTATTTTTGTGTCTGGAAAAAAAAAAAGGATTTCTGAAGAGCTGGTTTTGGGACACACTAAGTCACTTACGCAGTACATGCACTCATCTATTACTCCGGACAGGGAAAAGACAGTGATACCCCAGGCCAAAAAGTAGGCTGATGCCTGAAGACACAGACACCAACACCAACTTCACCAACCTAACTGCAGGAATTAGACTTCTGTACCAAAAGAGGGAATATATCCTGATTGGAAGTTCCAGTTGCTGTCAGCATGCCTTTCTGGGAAAGCTGTTGCTAGCCATTTCCACCCCAGCGTACCTAAAGCCCTATTGCACTCTCCTATTTGCCACGCTGAACCTGGGACTTCTGTCCAGTTAACAATGCAACCACTATAACAGCCCAACCTCTAATACATACTTAACAATCTCAATTTATCAGTTGTTTATGGCTTAGACATTCCCAAAGAAATGGTTAAGTATTTCTGAGAAGAAGCCTCTAGACAAAGCATAGAAATAAACTACAATTGACATTAGTATCCATATCACAAACTTAATATGTCATCGTTGTCCCTTAGAGCACCAACATGGGAGCCTCAGCAGATACAGTTATTTATTTAGACATAGAGTTGGCACTTGGGGATATGATTCAGTGGTGGACTCGGCAGAGTCAGGTCAGTGGCTGAATTCCATGATCTTAAAGATCTTTTCCAAACTAAATAATCCTATTATTTTATTTAAGGAACGACAGCTACAAGAAGTCTGTAAACTACTCACACAAAACATTGACAACTTAGCACCTTTTCATTTTTCTGCAAAAAGTATGACTAACCTCAAAGACCTTTATGAAATGACATAGAGTTAGCCTTGAAATATCGGAATAACTTTGCTCACATTTCCTACCATTAAAAAGTTAGAGTATGACAAAATAAGCATGAAATGCCTTTTATTTTATTGAAAGAGAAATGATAAGATAAATATTTCAATACAGAATCAATGTGGCGGTATTCCTCTGCTACCAGGCAGTCCCATGCTAGTACCCTTCTCTATGAAATGCCATGAATAAAAGCTTCAGGATCATATTATCTTATATCCTGATGATGTTGTATTTCTACATACAGTAAGGCCTAAGAGCATGCAGAGACTACTAAATATATATGGCACATTTGTTGCTAGAGTAAGCAATACACAACAAAGAGCTGTGTTCAGAATCACTCTCATCTGCCTTCAATTTCAGACTGGTTATGCCAAACCTTTAGGGGAGTTTCAGTCCATTTCTGTAGATCTATAGAAGATGTTTTACAAACTCTATAACTGTACCCCACTAAACCATCCGTGCTGCCTGAGTACTAGACTAGCACAAAAAAAATACAGAATGAGTAGTAGAATAGCCCAAATTCTAAAGAGAGAAAAATGTTTTATTTCTTGTGTAGAAAAGTCAAAGTCCTCTTCATCTGAACCATGCTAGTTTTGATTGATCTCCAAGACTTTTCCCCTTCTCTTAGGTATGAAAACGACAAATATTGCCAAAGAAAAATAAGTCACCTATTCATTTAGCTCTACGGTTATAATGAGTTTATTATAGTCAATGCCCACTGGATAACAAGAGTACCAAATATTTCTGAAAAGCTTTGTAAATTGGTAACATGCTGATCTGGTTCTGTTGCCATATGAGGTAGGATGCCCTTGGACATCTGTTTCATGGGATGCAGAGATACGGTTGCACCCCTAACTTTTAGAGAAGTTAGGAAGGTGAAATATGTTCCTTTACATGTGTGTTTCCTTGTAAGATCCTTGACCTAAATAATTCACATAACAATTAAATGAAACTTTTGTTCTCTTCATTCCCTGACAAACTCACAGGCCAAAAATTCTAGTTCTGCATTTTGTGAGAGCCTGACTTTCATGAAGGTATTTTATTACAGTCATAAGTATATTGTAATAATTCTCTTCATATGGGACCTGCAAGAATTTTACTAGATATTGAGTACTTCAGGATGGAATAAGCTGCACAGGGATCTCTTAATCTTTGCTGCACAGCATTAAGAACTCTTTATCAGACTCAGAAACAATCTCTTATTTTTCTTCATATCTATGCTAGGGACCCCAGTCAGGAAAGCCACAAAAATATGCTAAACATGAAAGATCTGGGAAAAAAAAAAAAAAAAAAAAAAAGGTTAGTTTTTCAAAATATGACAGCTCCAGTCTTTAAGTCCGAAATTGCACGTGCTGTGCAAAACTTGCAGCTGAAGTTATCCTTTAGGGATCCTAAACATATGGCCTCTAGGTGTCCCACTCGACCAGGTCATAATAAGGTATTATGGATTTCTATTTCATAGCAGGTAAGAGGCCTTGATTTTATCCTTTCTGGGTTTTTATGTCACATCCTCTTTGTAAACTTGCAACTTTTAAAACAAACCAACCAACCAAGCCTCTTTCATACAAGCTGTACAATTATTAATATTTTTCCCAGAATAACTGTTTTTGCGAACATTAGCTGTATCATGATGCCTGTCTCTCAAATTTGTTTCATTCTTTTAGGTCATGGATTTGAAGAACAAATTAGGAACTTTGAGAGTTGTGTGTGTGAGCTGCACAAAAGTCAGAAAGCATTACATGTACAAAACGATTGGAGTATATTAATAATGTGCACTTAAACTCTTCATTGCTTCCTGATTACTACAAAAAATTAGCCACAAGAAAAAGTTATTTTTGAAAAATTGATGAAGATTCTACTGACATGAATGATTAGAAACATCTTTTCATCTAGTTATGACTTCATAAATGCTTTGCTTTTATTTAGTTAAGATAGCAATTCTTGGACTGATTTATCTTTTTTTAAGGTTTTCTTTTTATTGTTTGATTATACTGGGGGAGGAAGGGTGGTGTTTGTTTGGTTTTTAATCTATTTCATATCTAGGCATTTTCTTAGCCATTCTTTCATTGGTATGGGTTGGTTTTTCAATTGTAGAAAACAAAATCGACATCCTTGGCATGAAACACTCACAGTAAACAAGCATTCTTCATAAGGAGACTACACTGGGGTACAGCCAGGAAGTGTATCTAGAACTGCTTGCTGGGAGATCAAGCTAGAGGAATCCAAGTAAGAAATCAATGAATTTATCCAGGAGGGCACCCAGCTTTGGATAAAGATACATGATGAAAAAGTGTCTTTACTATCTTTGTTTTCAGGAAAAGTGTTAGTTTTGACTTGATAATGTAACCAAAGGCTACTGGGCTAAATAGATCAATATCATTGTGAGATGTAATGGTCCAAGAACTGAAGAAGGTCAAATTAAATTACCTAATTTTACTTTCTGGTTTTAAACTCTGTGAACAAACGTTGTCCTTTCTGCCCAGATTACACCGGCTTCCATGCCAACCACATGAAGATGATTCTATCAAAAGACGAGAACTGACTGAGAAGATCAAAACTGACTCCATGACTCTTTCTGTCTTAATAAAATAGAAAAAAATATGCATGAGGAAAATGGTGAATTTTTCACTTAAAAGCTTTTGGTAACCCCTGTTTTGGGAAAGAAACTTGAACTTCACTTGTGCTGGGAATGGTCAGTGTGCTCTTCTCACCATAACCTCCAAAGAGAAGTCTGCACAAACTAGAACCTCCTCTGTAATTGTGGTATGAGTATGCACTTGCTTACAGAGCACTGAGGGGAAACAAAATTTATGTGCAAAAGTGGAACATAAAGGTGGCCTCTAAGTCCCTAGGATAGAAAGCTTGGAAAACAGTGATAGGAAGAGCCAAGGAAACAGGCTGAAATCAGGACAAGAAACCTAACCAGAGAAAAAAAAACTGCAAGGAAGTAGTGACAACCAGAATTTGTGTGGATGTGCTATATAGTGTTTACTCTTTTAATGCATTTGATGTGGCTCTACAGTTTGTAGAGGTATGTGAATAAGACTGCACAGAGAATTTAATCTTACTTCCGTTATATCAGTTTCAGAAAACCCAGTAGGGACTTCACTAACGGCGCAAACAAACCAACCCAGTTGACCATAATTGCCATTTAGAACCAGTTTCTAACTCCAAACCCATTATACTAGATTTTTCAAGAGGTAACCAAAATACAGGATTTAATGGGTCTTTCCAAGTCAACTCTGTTTCTCCAATGCATGCATGTGTTCTTGAAATTTCAGTTCCTAAAATCAATGGGAACACCTAGCCCCCATGTCTAGCATGAACTTATAAATGTTTATCCAGACAACAGGTGTACTGGAAAAAAATAGTGGTTAAAACTCATAGTTGAAAATGCAAATAAGTAAAATTACTGACAGGACCTGAAAAGCAGGCAGGGAGATTTCAAAGACGCAGTGGAGAGGTAAGTACTGAAAAGCCTGGCAAGGGGTACAGAAAGAGAACAAAATAAACAAAGAAAATCAGTGCCCATTATTGTCTTTGAAAATCCTCTCCAGGGAGAGCTTAGTAATATGCACATACCAAATCACCTTAAACAAAAGCCACCTTCAGTCAATTTTAAACCTTTTTCTTATTAAAATCCTATTGATTGATCATCCTTCATCTAAATGTCTGACAAGCCAATTTCGATTTTCAAGGAGGGAAATGTTGGTCTTCTTTTTCAGGCCATAAATCATTCAAACATTCTGTTATCAATTCTCAAATTAGTTAAGTAATACAAATTAATAAGAAAATTAAACAAGGTTGATTTCTTTAGTGAGTTGTTGTTTCATTGGTGCAGCTTTTTTCAACTCAATCAATACATTTAGTGGTTTCCAGAAAAGCACAGACTCAGTAGTAGTGACAAACACAATATAGGTGGAAATAGCTTTTAATAATTTGTTAACTTCTTAAGAGTCCTAATTTAGCTGGCCAAAAGTACAGCTGTGTGTTTTGTGCTGGCTTCAACAGATCAATAAACAAGAGGAGTATAACTTCAGTAAACTGATTAATGTATCTCACACCATTCGCGCACAGGGTAAGATGAGGTGAGATCTAAAACATTCTAAATTAATAATCAAGGTTCACTTGGGATTTGCTAACTAACTAAGCCCTAAGATAGGACCCCATTATGTCATTAATAATAATATTTTGCAGAATCTTAGGTTATAATTAAAGTTACAGCATTAAAATAATATCTCAAAATAAATCCCTCCCTCTCAAATATTATCTAAAACTTCACAAGTGTGTTTTATTTGTCATACTTCCATTATATGGTAGTTGCTTTAACTGGGAGGTGGAAGGCAAATCTGTTCCTACTGATCAATCTTACTATATAAAAATTATATAATTATAAAAATTATAGGTCACTCACTGAAGTCAACTCTGGAGCAAACTACAATGCAAGAAGTAAATCTAAATAAGGAAGACCACAAAGTTAACAAATTCTAAGTGCATATTAATGAAAAAAAGTTACAATTTCCAACCACACAGACTAGTTGCAAAATGCGGAGCTGTGTTAACAAAACCTCTCATTCTCCTAAGTGATGCCTTTTCTTCCTCCTTTTCTGCTGAGCACCATCCTTGCCTCCATTTCATTGCACCAATAATTCTATGGCAAAAAGAAAGCAAGTAGCCAAACCTGTGCACCAAGACAGCTGATATCACAACCACATATAACTCAATTCTCTACATAAACATCATGATGCGTTTAATACATTCTGTGTGCTGCTGAAAAATGTTTTCTAAATTATCAGCATTAGCATTAAAACTAGAGCCTCATTAAAGGGGATCAAACTAAGCTTAAGCTGATGTGACACTTTCAGGATGGGAAAAACATTAATAAAATTGGCATCATTGTTCTTCCTTATGATGACAAAAGACAATACAGTCAGTTTTCTCCAATCACTATTACATTTGCCTATCTGAAAATGGGATAAAAGCTTTCTAATTAACTGTTAGTGGGAGCTCTGGTGCTTCCACAGGTTTTTCCTGTGAGACTCAAAACTAACCTTGGTCTAAGAAACTGACATTTGCATCTTTACACACTCTGCAGTGTACGAGACAGCTTCATTTGATCTACTGCTCACTGACGGAAGAAATGGTGTGGAGGAGATTCTCGGTGACTGAACTATTACTGAAATATTACAGAAACTTGCAAAGCAGTTGTCTCTGGATCAGCATGCAGTTCAGTTGTTACCATCCAGTTAGATGAGTAGAGCACGATTTCCCTGGGACAAGGAAATTTAATTTACACAGATGAAGCAGGGTGGGGAGCACTAAAAATTTGAAGTATGACTTCGAAACCACAATGGCAATGTTTGAATGATGCTGAGTTCAGGTAAAACAACAACCTGAGTTCAGGTAAATAGATGGACATGATTTACCAGTGCAAAAAAAAAGGTACATCGTGTATAAAGCAAAAGTCAAACTTCACATAAAAACCTGTTTCCTGGAGGTTATCAATAGGATAAAAAATAAGTTATGATTATTTCATATTAATGACTTAAGTACACATATTAAAATTAATATGCTAACTAGATACTAACACAATTTATGTGAGCTTAAATTCTCTTAGCCCCCATATATAAACACAGACACAACACACAACTTCAGTTGTCTGGCTGATATATCGGTGCCTAAGTGTAAGGTTACTTTTCTGAGACATCCCACACAGTGAAAGTGAAATAGCAATCTTTGCAATATGCTGCTAAAATGTTCACCACCAAGTCCACCTCCATCCACTGCCTGCAGACACTTCTTCATGTGCTCAAATATTAATATCTCCATCAGACAGATTGACTCAGAGGTATTTTCAATCCTTAAATATGTGCAAAAGCTATTTTTATTATATTACTATTTAGTATTTTTTTTATCAACTACAAAATCAAATAATTCAGACTTTCACATGAAGAAATATGAAGAAAACAAAAAATACGTTCTGCTTCCTCCAAAAGCTATTAGAAAACCATTATAAGCAACCTGCTTTGGGAACCTTGGAGGATAACTGAACCATAAATCCCCAGATCATTTTAGTCCTTTCTCCTTTCCACAGATATACAAGCAAGACCATAACATATGTAGAAGTTTGCCCAAATCTGATTATTGTACATGTTCTTATCTAAAGGATGTTAAATATCTTATGGTCTTTGAATGCATCTTAAATACTGAAACTGGCTGAATAGCCAGACACATTGTACCTCACTTAGGCAAAAGGAGGGTGGAATTCAATAAATTCATCCCCTGTAAAGCTACAGGGTTGCCATAGCAAAATAAAATACTGACAGGATGCAGGAAGGAACTCCATTATGTCAAACACTTTAAACGTGCATATGCCTACACCAAATCCCCTCTCTCTATCAGTAACTGGCTGACTGGCAGTCAACAAAACGCTTGATTTCCAACCTTGTGAATCAAGATTTTTTTTTAATATAAAACTTAACTATATTGAGATATTTGACTGCAATGGTCTCTGAGAAAAATTATTCTTGATCTGCAGATAGGCAGTTTGACAGGGCTTCCTCTAAGCTCCCAAGACTTAATTTTCATATCTGAAGGGACTTATGAAGTACAATAAGTTTTCCCTGCTTCTGTTAAGAGTTGAGGCTTCTGACTTCATCTCCTAAGTTTTCTAGGTGCATACATAGTTTTGACACAGGGAAGAACCACACATCTTGAATCTTTGGCAGAAAGGAGGAAAATAAATCTTCCAATCTCTCTTACATGCATGCAAGAAGAAAATTGCTATTATCTTTGGCCAGGACAGAATCTCTTCTTTCTACCAAACATTTAAAAAGTTTCAAAGAGATCATCTATTACAGAGAGATTCTTACAATGCTGTCTTTGTAAGAAATTCTACAGAAAGAAAAATAATTGAAATATTAATAGGGGATGGCATTTTCATTACATTCACATTCTTAGTACATAATTCAGAAATCCACTCTCATTTTTTTCCCCATTTGAAGGAAACATAAAATTGCACTAATTCCCTTTCTCTTTTGTGTTTCATATTCTGTTTCACATTCCCATGCTTATGCTAATCTATAATTTCAAGTAGTGAACTTCACATGATATCACAATGAAACAATCAAAAATGAGTTTCTTTGGCTTTGTATAATGGAGTAGAGAAGACTCAAGTCATTTGATTTCAGAATGGATCATTAGCCACTGTATTCTTAAACCATTTAAGAGAAATAATTTGAAATCAAACAATAAATAAACCTAATGCATACCTCTAAGCAGAAAGTAATTAAAATAGATAGCAAACATTTGCTTTATTGTTTGTTTTCCCCCTAAATTATGATTTCTGCAACAGTTCCTTAAAAGGCTTTCACTTAAACAGCATTGCAAAAATGAGATCATATTCATTGTATGCTCTTCATTAACTCAACTGATGGTGTTTTAATTCCTACAACATACAAAGTCTGATGTTCGTTCTGCAATTTGACATAGCTAGTGTGTGCTGAGAATAATTAGCTTCACTATGGCAGAACAAATGATTTCTTTGCAAAGCACACACACCACTTTTTAACAAAGATTATTGGAAAATTTTGAAGGTATTTCTTGTCTTACACAGAAGCAACTCTTTCATTATTAATTAACTTTTCTGTACCCTGATTTTCCCTAATGAACTGATAATCCATGTTCTATCTGCTGGTAAACACTAAGAACTAAAAGATGAGAAATGACAGCACAAGTGTTATGTCTGCTCCACTGAAACACATTGGATTATAAACAGTAAAGGCAATTTAAAAGACTAGGGATTAACCAGAGAGACAACAGCAAGGCAATTTGTTACAATTTACCAATTCATTACAATTTCAATACAGATTATTAAACTACGATGGCATATTGCCTAAAACTTCCCATAGAAAGCCAAACACCACACCTATAATTTGGTGAACATCTTATGTTAACATATATAGGTATATAAATGAACAGTTACAATATTCAAAAATATTGTTCTACTCACTCTATTCTCAGAACTACAACATGGCATCCATGATGTGACATCTGGAAATGTGCCTTATGTTAAAATGTTATGAACATCAGTAACAGGCCACGAATCAGCCAGGGACAGAATAACACCTGAAAGCCAGTAAAGGTGCAACCTGATGCCGCTGTGGGCTGATTTCACAGGTAGTCTGTGGCTGTCTGGCTAACACACACAAACACACACACACAAACACAGAGTTTGTGGGGAAGTACTGCTTACCTTGCAGATGCAAAGTGCCCCGATTTGGAGAAGTGCAGGCTGTCACTAACCCACTGCCCAAAGCCTGACTCTGGGACCAGTTAGAGAGAACGCTGCCTTCTCTTGTCTCCTCTCCTCAGCTCAGTGCCAAGTTACCGCAGTGCTAAGTGTGGCATATCTCAGGTAACTTTCAAGATGTGCATGTTTGTGTTTGCACAAGTGAGATTTCCTGCACAGAGCCCATCCTTCCTTGTTTGGTCCACTAACAAATGGAGCACTGTTACTATTTTCTGCCGGTTCCGTGGGGGTCTGCGACCTCCCACAGATGCCAGGGCAGGTTCAGTAACATGAGTTGGTAACAAAGGAGCTGGGAAGGGAATCTGCTGTGGCCTTTATTCCAACAGGCAAGCTTATTGCATCTTCATCCATCGAAGGGAGGCCAGGCAAATCCCCAGGTACAAGGCTAACACAGGTTTTTCTCGGGACTAGGGGAAGGCGGGATCAGGGAGCAGGGACCAGTGGGAGAGCCCCAGGGGAGGGACGAGGGGCTGAGACCATCAGCCAACCAGGGAATTTAAACTGGAATATATTAACTTTAACAGAAACCTGCAACCTGGAGAAAGTCCCATGGCAGCTCCAACATATAGGTGTTCACTGATCAGTACAGAGCACAACAGCAGTCAGTTGTTTAGAGTTCAACTCCCCCTCTCCCCATCACAACACAGCCAGAATCTTCTCCCCAAATGGTGGTATTTTATGTTCCTCTTAGCAGAAATAAGATTTGACCTTATTGTACTCCCTAAAAGCCTAAAGCAAGAGAACTAATCCTACAGTCAAAGAACAACCACTGGAATATCTCTTAATCCTTATTCCCCTCACCAACGGTATCCAAGGTGTTTTTGCAGAAGTAGTATTATAACCTCTCACTGTGGAAGTATAACAGTGTAGGCTCCATGAGGTAGACATAGACATTGGACTTTAGGCCAATCACACCTCCTTGAATATCACTCAGATGGAAGAAGACAGTTACTGTGGTCTTCAAAAAAAACCCATGAAATGCTAATGTAGCATCCAGAAACACTAATGAGGGTGGGTTTTTTCTCTGACTAATATATGAGTATCATCATTATGGGATACAGCAGTAATCGTAGCCTAATCTCATAAAGTTTCAAATTCATTTGGCAAGAACAAGAGACACAAACTCCAACAATACATAAATCAGAACTATTATAAAACTCAACAGAGTCTTCAGACCTCCTACATAAAGAAACGGAAACACCAGCTGTGGATGTTACAGGCCTGGATGCAGGGAGATTTTAGTTTTCTGACAGGCGTCTGTGTGAAAGCTTTGCTTTCTCATGGACGCTGTGGGAAAACAGTTCAGAGATATTGTAAACTATGGTATTGTTATGATACCAAGGAAGAAAATACATGAGGTAAGAGTTACTGGGTCCAGTCAATCCCTCTGAGGGGTGGCTGGTCAGTTAACCAATAACCTTATGTCAGTCCAGCGTGCTAAGGTATATGAGCACATCTGTAAAATAATAAAGCGTCGGGTTTTTATCTACATAAAACCGTCCGTGTCCTTTCTCACTAGGACTCTGCTCACTAGCGGCAACCAACCTGAACTAGGGCCTGTAGATAAACTGAGAGTTGAGGATGTTGAGATTTAGCCACCTGTATATAAAACTACCAAACCAAATGGGACTTTTCTATAACACTCTAACACTCTACATAGACCAGATAAGAAATTTAGAAACAAAACCAAAACAGAAACAAAACAACAGCAACAACAAAGATAGACACAAAACTCCAAAACCCAACCCAAACCTAAACCAAAAGCCTCTAAACCCCAAGCCCACCCAGAAGATAAGCACAATGGTGGCAGGAGAGCACAGCTCACCCACCTGAGCCAGTCCCTCAGCATGTGCGGTACCATGCCACAGTGCTGATGAGCACTAGCCCTCAGCACCTTGGACAGAGGCTTTGGAGAAACGCTGTTGACGTCAAACCATTTTCTGCTTCCATTTGTTCATTTAATGGAGCCCAAGGACTATCTTGACAGCACACTCCTTATTCTTACATCAACATTTTGCAGTTAAAATACATGCATAACTAGTAAAACACAGATGAACTGGCATAAGCTTTAGGTCATCCATTCCTTGGTACAGAAACCATTATACCCTAAGACTCTGCTACACTTTTTTTTTTACATATATCAGAGAGACACTGTAAAAATACTACCCTTAAAACTTTCTAACTATTTCACAGAAAATAAAATATTGTCTTTGAGCTGTAGCCTTGTTGTCCACAGAAGTTAAATGATTTCTTTTACTGTTTCTCCTTGATACATCAGCAGTCATACAATCAAATGAACAAAAAATAAATTAGGCAGCTGGATGAAATTAATTAGAATAATAGAATCATAGAATATTCTGAGTTGGAAGGGACCATCAAGAATCATCGAGTCCAACTCCTGGCCCAAAAATTATACCACATGCATAAGAGCACTGCCTGAAAGCTTCTTGAACTCTGCTAGGCTTGGTGCCGTGACGACTTCCCTGGGGAGCCTGCTCCAGTGCCCACCCTCTCAGATAAGAACCTTTTTGTTTCTAACTCCCAGCTTAAGCATCCACTTACACAGCATCCTGCTATTCCCCTTGGGTCCTGCCACTGGTCACCAGAGAGAAGAGATCAGTGCCTGCCCCTCCACTTTCCCTCATGAGATGTTGCAGACCATGATGAAGTCTCCCCTCACACCTGATAAAAATCTATTAAGAATATAATTGTTTTAGTAGGGGTGAAAATAGTCTATACACTTCCATCCTGATTAATGTAATAAAATATTATCAAAGTTATGAGAAAGAAGTTTATGGAAAAGGAGAACAAAAATCTGAATCAGTATAGTATCGGTGAGTCTACCTTTAAAAAACAGAAGAAAAACCCAGCCTTGTAGAACAAGTTTGTTTGCAGGGTCTTCCCTTGAACTCCCTTGGATGGCAAAATTTGTCACATTTATCATAAAACATTACTTCTAAGAGGAACGGAACGGCAAGGCAAGGCAAGGCAAGGCAAGGCAAGGCAAGGCAAGGAAAGGAAAGGAAAGGAAAGGAAAGGAAAGGAAAGGAAAGGAAAGGAAAGGAAAGGAAAGGAAAGGAAAGGAAAGGAAAGGAAAGGAAAGGAAAGGTTACTACTTTAACAATATGAAACAATTGTGATTTTATTGAGTCAGTTTAAATCGTTATTCTTAAAGCCAGTGTAAGCACAGTTAAATTTTAACCTCTAATTATCATGTAGATTATACTCAGATGAGTCACAGGAGAAATTTTGCTGATGTTCACTGCAAGAAATCAATAAAAAATTAAAGAAAAAATATTTATTTCAGAGATGCTCTTAAAAATAGACTTAAAAATTACTATTTGGATCCACCTGCAGGCTATTTCAGAAAGACTGTAGCTGAGGGGATGAGACAGCAGGGAAACCCATTCAAGCTGATCCAATTTAGATATGCAAATTTTATCTTGTGTGTTTGAAAAGAACATTATGGCACAGGATAATTTGCACCTTGAGTTCCAAAGAATAATATTTCTAATCTAATGAAAACATGCCTCCATTGTTCACTTTCCCACTCTCCAGGTTTGGGCCAATCTACTGCTCTTGTACCCATTTGAAACTGCCCATGAAATCTTTTTTTCCATATTTGAAACAATTAACTAACATCAAATCAAACCAAAACAATGACAAAAACCCAAACCCACCAAACAGAAAAGAAAAAAAGGGAAAATAGAGAGGTATTAATCTTTGTAGTTACTTGAAAAAATAATGCTCCAAGTGGCTGACTGATGAATGATACAACCTATAATAGTAATGGCGCTAATGTAATTTCCACTCTAGGGATGAAATGCTAAATGAAACAAGTACAGTTTAAGATCACGTTTGACACAGTGCACTGTTACCTTATTTTTGTCTTTGTTGTTCCAAATACTGATATTAGCTTGGCGGTAAAGTTCTGTAAAAGCTGCACACTTTTTGGGATGTTTCCGTGGAAACACCATTTCTAAATCACGACATTAATAGACACAGAAATTCATACTGGAGCAAATTAAAATATGTGAACTTCGGTACCAGAAGTGTTATGTGTACCTAAGTAATACTTCTCATTATCATACAATGTTGTAATTTTTACCCCAAAAAGAAACATATATTTAAATCACTCAATTCATAAAAATTAAATTGTAAATTAAAATTTTGAAACAATTGAAGAAAAACCTAGAGTTTTGTGAAATTCACATTTCAGATATGCCTTTAATTTAAAAGGGGAATGATGCAGTTTCGCTACATTAAGAAGCATATTTTGAAGTAAACTGAACAACTTTGTGGAAACCCTCCCAGATGAAACAGGTACAAGACTTACCTGTTGCTCACTTTCTTCCACTCTGTTCACAGTGGTAATAAAACAACTAACACTAAATGATACTGAAAATGACAGTTACAAGTCCTTTAGCTATTGACCCAACTATACCTGACAGTCCATTAACAAAGATTCAAAAAGAGAAATGAAAGAAATTGCTTCCAGACATTCAGTACCTGTAGCTGGTCAGACTGGCAGTTTATTAAAAACATAGCTCTCCAAATACAAATCCCAGATAGGAGAGATTGGTAGCAACACAAATCTGGAAGCTTAAAGTTCCAGGAGTACGTCTGCCTCCATTACACTGCCTCTTACTTATTTAGTGAAGATCAAAGTAATTTTGTAATATGTAAATTTCATGGTTATATTGCAATGACACTGTAACTACAGGTCATGTAAACAAAATGCAATTAGAAGACAGACCAGCAAATAAAAGGTTAATCGGCTGAAAATGAGCTTAATTGAGGACTCCTCCTATGCTCTCCATCCAAAACAATTACTGGAATGGCCGCAGTCCTGATAATAGTGGGAGCTGGCACAGACTGTGAATCAGGAAATCAGCACAGGAAAAGTGCAAGACCTACGCTTGTGCTATCCAAACCAGAAGAGCCACAAAAATAACTTTGTAACAGTTAACCAGCCCATTAAACAGTGCAAAAGAATGAGGGTTCTGAGGGTGCTGTGCTGCCATGGCTTGTTGGACAATGAATGAGCTGAAGGGGCTCAGCAGCAGACAAGACTGTGGGCTGTGGTGAAAGACCCCTCTGTGGGAGGGGGCCTGGAAACGGATGGTACATCAGGAAACCTTCCACTCTCCATCAGATGACAGCTAAACATGCAGTGCGTCAGAGAGGCTGGACCTTGTCTTTAGAGGAGATACTGCTCTATCACAAGGCTTTGTATTAACAGAACCTTCATAAAACATCTTTTTATTTTGTGCCTGATCCAAAATTGCTACCTTAACCATTGTGAAAGTCTGACAAACATGTAAGGAAAACTGAGGAAATTAAAATACTTCAAAATTTATTAAGTCGTTCAGAAATTTTCACACTTCGAAAGGGCATCGAGGAGCTAAGTTGTAAGAGCACTGCATTTGTATTGGTTAAAGAATTCACTTGACATCCCTTTGAGTCAAAAGCACTTAGCCACATGGTTGCAATAAGAATTACCTTCATCTTTCTGGTATCCCTCAGCTGCTGTCTTCCTCACCTCTGCCCGTTAGATTACTTTCAGCTGGGACTTCTGTAGCTGTGAATGCAGGATTTTGAACACAGAAAATGCTTTAGCTAAATTAATAATTTCAAAAACAAAAAAGAAGAAGCGTGGGGTTTTTTTGTGCATGTTAAACTTTACAAAAGAAGATGAAAGTTCCCAGACATTTCAGTCAGCACTAGGATTCAGAAACTACCACAATAACACAACATATTTATACAACCTATGAGCTATATTAACAAAACATATATCTTACTACATGTCACAATTTGCATTTCTTCTACTTAGATACCTCCTTGATATAATTTAGTTTATACAATAGGTTAATTCTGTATGGTAATAACGTTCCTCAAAATCCTATTACAATGAACACTCTCCTTTCCTACTTTAAAAATAGCCCTCCCTTTCCTGTTAAATGTGTTTTCCAAGAAGATTGGAACATTAATTTCCTCTATATATTTGTCATAGGGCAAGGAGAGAATAAGACCCAATATTTAAAAACAAATCACAGGAAATAAACTCCTCAACTGAATTAATAGGTTACTTAAATTTTATTACATCAACTTATGTAAGTGGCAAAACACCAAACCACAATTAAGGAGGAGGAAAAAGCACTCTGTGAAAAAAAAAAAGTGAGGAAAAAATAATCTCTAAAACAGATTTCACAGATCCACATACATATTAGTTTGTGGCAAAAACAAGGAAGGAAGGTGGACACAGAAGCAGACAGATTTTCATGAATTCCAACTGTATTCTGTGTTTCAGCATATATCATTAATAAAAAAGGAAATTCAACACATCCAGAGTGTTTCTAGACAAAGCTTTTATTCACTTCAATCATCTCTCCTGTAATTTAAAAATGATCATTCTAAGAACAAATCCTGAAATCTTTCCTTGAACTCCAGGGAGGGGCTTAATGCCAAGCTGAAAGACAAGAATTTTAATTAGATAAGTCAAAACTCTTGTTATAGCTACTACTTTGGTATTTTATGTAGTTCTTAATTCAGAATAGCTGTTCACCAAATCACAATAGCTGCTCACCATTGCCTTTCAAATCTACCAGATTATCCAGGCATAAGAACACTTGCAGTCCAGTAAATATTTGCAGAATAGCCTCTGTTTTGGTGATTAACAATCCATAAAGAGATTTTAAGCAAAGCTGTCAGTTTAATCTAGCAGGGCTTTGTATCCAGTATGCCAGACTGAGTCCGACACTTTTAGTAGCAAGGCAATGATGCAGCTACAGCATCTGAACTAAGGCAGTGCATTTTTAAGAACCCAGGGGAGTTACAGCCCCATTTACTCCATCTGTGATACACCATGGGGGAAAGAGAAGCAAGGTTTACTATGTACTTATCTACAAAATATGTTGTCAAGCAGTTATTTTCAGTACGCAAAAGTAAGTATAATGTTTGGAATGTGTATAAAACATCTGGAATATGATTATTTTCAGCACAAATAAGCAATACTTTCATATTCTGACATGAAGTGCTTTTGTAACAACATTCAGTCATTCCATGTAATTTCTGAGACCAATAGTTTTCATTAGAGCTGACAGCACATTTCTTCGTAGTGAAGCCACAAAGGTTTGCCCCTTGCAAAGAAGCAGACTGGTTGTGGCCAAACCAAGATAAGACCTCAGAGATCATTCAGACTGATGTGCAGGGTGGGTTATTCTTGCACTGCTCTAGCTTCTACCTTCTGTTTTCCATTCATTATTACACTAACACAGGGTTCAGTATATGAGAAGTTGCTCCTGGCTTTACAAAGCAGGACTCCACAACACTTTCATATATACCTTATAATATTCTCCAGCTAAGGATATCTTTTTACCTTACCTACGCCATTGGTGAAGGGTTATACTACCCTGGCAGCAATCTGACCCCAGTGGACAAAACTCAGCTCCTTGAGTGATAAACAACAGAACTTAATATGCAAAATACGTTTTCCAAAGTAAAGCAGAGCAAACGCCTTTTTTCATTTAATGTAACACAACTAGAGAAATGCAGAAAACACAGTTTTTACCTTTCACAATAAGCTTGAAGCTGAAGGTGCTCTCCCAACATTAGCAAAAATGATGAACCCTAAAATTTTCAAGCTAAATTTGCTATCAGTTTGTCGGCAGCAGAAAGACAGAATTCTAATTTAATGAAGTCACAGTAGAGGTCCGAATTTGACCTATTTTCTCCAAATTGAGGAGAACATGGCATGTTTAAGTAGCCTGCTTAGATATTGCCTCTAATATCTAGCAAGCTCAAGTAAATATGCACAAATAAATCCGCAACAGAAAAGCTGTGTTATAGTAAAATGAACTGATCTACCATCATATCACAATGTTTTCAGTTTGATAAGACTCTAGAATTTATTTTTACCAAAAATAATAGATCATCTGGAAAGAAAAAGGCAGTGAGGAAAAAATAACCAAAATAATAAGGTTGAAATAACCTTATTTTTGTGGAACACCCCATAAGTATGTCATACTATTGGTTATTTTTAGATATTTTGACTAAAGAGGCTGATACTCCTAGTTGACCACTTCCTACTTGTCATCACAGCATTTTAAAATTTGCTGAGTTTTACTATATACTCTGAGGACTAAAATAATATTACTGGTAATTACTGGCAAGATTAGTCTGAACACACATCAGGTATTTTCTTTGGAAATCTAATTCTCAAAATATTTACTTTTGGACCTGTAGCTCACTGATGTTCAGCAGCTATAAACTATGCAAAATCAACAGCTAGCTTAACCAAACTGTCTTGTGGAAGTTCAGGTTTCTAACATCCACTGTAGCAAAAAAAAAAAAAAAAGGTTCTCCAAAGCTTGCCTTTTTTATGCATTTATTTAATTTTAGAACAAAGCACTGGCCTGGTCATGCAAATGCTGTGCTTTCTGTCTGCAGAGATTTCCTACCACAACACTGATTGTTCTATCTTTTAGCTCAAGTTCTTCTTCAGTAACCTCTTGTTGAACAGAGATTTGCATCTTTACAATACTCATAAATGACTCCCATAGGTATTTCCAACACCAGAAACTTTCTTTTGAGATGTCTTTGGTAAGGCTGCACTCATTCACCAGTTGTACTCTCAGTATAGAGTAAATGACGACTCTTACACTGGAGAATGACTTCCATATATTTTCAACTAATATTTTGAAGACCAGACAGCCTCCATTGCTGCATTCTACAGACCACTAGTGTTTACAGCTGTGGGACGAGTTTGCACAGATTTGTGCACCAACAGTAAGCTTACCTTTAGATATTTATATGAATAACAATTCTCAAAACAAGACTTTGGCCTTATCTTTTATTTTATTTTTTGTCTGTATCTTGTTCATAGAATCACAAAATGGTTTGGGCTGGAAGTCATCTTGGATATCACCTAGTTCCAATCCCCCTGCCATGGGCAGGGACACCTTCCACTAGACCAGAGTGCTCAAAGTCCCATGTAATCTGGCCTTAAACACTTCCAGGGATAGGATATCCACCACTTCTCTGGATAACTGATTCAAATGTCTCAGCATCATCACAATAAACAATTTCTTCCTAATATCTAATCCAAATCTACCCTTTTTCAATTTAAAACTGTTCCCCCTCATTCTGTCACCACCTGCCCTTTTAAAAGGTCCCTCTCTGGCTTTTTTGCAGGCCTCCAGTAGGTACCAAAAGGTGCTATAAGGTCTCCTCAGAGCCTTCTCTTCTCCAGGCTGAAAAACCCCAACAATATCAGCCTCTCCACATAAGAAAGGTGCTCCAGACCTCTGACCATTTTCATGGCTCTCCTCTGGACTCACTCCAACACATCCACATCCTTATGCTGGGGCCTGCACAGATGGATATCAGCCTCTCCACATAAGAAATGTGCTCCAGACCTCTGAACATTTCCATGGCTCTCCTCTGGGCTCACTCCAACACATCCACATCCTTATGCTGGGGCCTGCACAGATGGATACAGCTGAACTCCATTTGGGGGTTTCATCAGAGCAGAGATGCAGAATCACTTCCCTCAACCTGCTGGTCATGCAGCTCAGGATGCGGTTGGCTTTCTAAGCTGCTAGCACATACTTCGTGGTCATGTCAAGCTTCTCATCCACAAACACATCCCAGTCCTTCTCCTCAGGGCTTCTCTCAACCCATTCTACATCCAGCCTGTATCTGTGCTTGAAATTGTCCCAGCCATGTTGAACTTCAGGATGTTCACATGGACCCATCTCTCAAACGTGCCAAAGTTCCTCTGGATGGCATCCCTTCCCTCCAGTCTGTTTGCAGCACCACACAGGTCAGTGTCATCAGCAAACTTGCAGATCATCAACAAAGATGCTAAGCAGTGCTGGTAGTTGCTCAGAAATGGGACTTCACAGAAAAGACAAATGTTTTGCACCAGTCAGTGTTGCTGCTCAGAATCCATGATTTTGCACTACTATGCAGTTCACATTTACTGAGGATAGCTGTACAAAGACACGTCATTTGTAAATCCACAGTTTCTAATTATTCTAACAAAGCATCTCAAGAATGCTGACCACAGACAGAGAAATGATATTAGTAATGTTTCAGTCTTCAGTCATTTGAAACTATAGGTTACTGTTTAAGAAATTAATATATGAGTAGCTTCTCCTGTTTTCAGAATAGTAAAAGAATTTGGAATAAATACAAATTCACTGTTGTTAAATCTCCCAATCAAGGTTGTTAGAGGTATTTTAGTCAATTTTTGTTTGTTATGCAAAATGTGAGAGTTCTAAGCTATAAATGACTAAAAAATTATGGCTCTATTGAGTGCTTGAAACTCTTATTGACTCGTAAATTGTAACATTATGACTTAAGTTATGTCTTACCTATAAAACTTATAAACAGTTTCATTAATATGTGAGAGCACATATAAATTTAAATGGATTCATATAACTCCATCAATCTACCAAGAGGTTTGGTGGTTTTTTGGTTTTTTTGTTTGTTTTTTTTTGTTGTTGTTTTTTAGTTTACAGTGTAAGAAAAATATCAGACTGTGCAAGTATGGCATTATGTTAGTACAACGTGTTCCCGGAGAGTTCTCATACTTACCTCTCATTGTTATTTCAACATCTATCATTTCATTATCAAGACTGCCAGGGAGGCACGAAAGTTAATGGAACACGTATCCTAATCCTAAAAGACAGACTGACACTTCAGATTACAGATAAAAAGCAGAAGAGGGACATATTATCAGAAAATTTTTTATAAGAGCTACTGGAAAAAAAAAACCAAAACACTAAGAAGAAATCAAACTCCATACATCTCTTGCTAGTGCTTGAATGTCTATTTGTAATCCTGACTTCTATTATTCCGTCACTGAGAAAAAGACAAATATGTGAACACCAAGTCAAGGAATAACTGTAACACAGAAGACAAATAAAAAAATACAGAGACGGATTTATTATCTGAAAACTAGAAGTCCTACAGAATTACATAGTGCGTTAATTAATTTATAGTTCAAGCAAACTATATACTGAAAATGAAAAAGATTTAATTTCATTACTAGCACCCAGGGACAAGCTTCTCCTTAAGATTCAGTTATCATACTGTGCACAGGATCTTGTTTCATGCAGGAAAGCAGAAAAAGAATGAAACTATCATGAACTACCAAGAGAAGCCACTACATATTACCAAAGGAAGCAAAAATAAGAGAACTCAATGCTTAAATTAAATACATATGTTTCTATTCACATGGTAGACCTTAAAACAAAAAATATTTACCTGTACAAGAGAGGTCTGATTGCAGACTGAATTGCAGACTGAATATGTATAACAAATACCTCTAAAGCTATTTTTAAATTCACCTTGTATTGAGAGAAGATTTATTTATTGTTTAATTTTCCTGATTATTTCCATGAAAATTTTATATAAATGCGTGTTTCCTATAGGCAAGCTCCTCAGAGAAGCTAGTTGGAGATACAGAAGCCAAGAACAGCCACTGAAAAACCAATAAAGATAAATACTATCCGAAATGGGATCCTTCTAGAAAGTGTGCTTGGAAGTAGCATTCTCAACCACAGTATGAAGGTTGATAAAAGCTGAAAATTACCTCTTGCTCGTCCTTCAGTGTGTACCTGCCTTATTTCTAAAACCAGCAAAACAAAACCAAAAAAAATTAAGCGTGCAAGAATAAATTCGAGCATGCTATGGATATTACATGAAGATGTTAATTTGGATTTTACAATAAAATTTCAACAGAGGTATATTCCTTTGTTTGTTTACACTTCCTTGCATCTTTCAGTTAAAAGTTTTGAGTTTAATCCTTGCAAAAACATATGCTCTACCTCTATTAGGCCGTCATTCTACTTCACTCAATTAATTATCAATTCCACTTATTTACCAAAAACTGACATATGTTATGCATATTTAACAACTTAGCACATGTGTTTCTAAATCCAGTGTTTAAAAGCACAATTTTCTGACAGTGATTTGTGAGGAAGGGTGGTGGAATGGTGGGAGCTGTGGTTGCCTGACCACTGAGGGAGATGCTGGGGAGGAAGGCACTTGTGGTGCCTTTTAGGGCATCAGCATCTGAGGGTGATGGGGCTTATGACACCACCAGACAGCATGACTTGGTTAACAGCTGAGGTCAGCACTGCACCAGGAGCAGATCTCCACAGCACACCAGAATATTCCCAGCAGGGAAAGAACACACCTGGCAGGCTGAACATCGGCCATCTCAGTCACATCCCTCAAGGCTGCCAGGTGCAGTCGTGTCCTAGGAAGCACAAAGCACTTGGCAGCTCTGGTTGTGTGCCAAACTCGTCACCTCCTTCAAACTTCCTTACACAGATAGGATGGAAATTTGTGCCAAAGTACATAACACGACACCTTCCTTTCAATGGCTGGACATCTCTTCATTCGTAAAGGGAGGTTAAACAGTCAGGAGACATCGAGGGAGAAAATAACACAACATTTTGGCAAATGAATCTAGTCCCAAATCCCATTCCGTGCATATACACGTGTTACCAGCATGTACGGCAGAGTTTCAGGACTCAGCACTCCTGTAGAATCTGGAATAAGTGCTTGGCCCAGTGCATTCCAACAGCAACTGTATAAAAGCAGGAACAGAATAACCAAGAAATCACATCAAACTACAGCAGTTGAGCCCTTTTAATTACCAAAAAGGTTACTTCCTCCCTGCCATTACTGTTCTGAGTACAAACATAAGCTGATTCATAAATAAGAAGTGCTATCAATGCTCTTTATCTTTTAAAACAGAATTTCCATGGATCAGGAGGATACATACCACAACACAGCACTTAAGAGGTTTCCTTTACTCTGACACAACACTAAACATATCTAAATTGTTAAATCAATTATTACATCTCACACATCAAAGTAGCTCAAGGTGTTGTAATGAATAGTTCAAAACCACAGAAGAAATCCAAGTGGTCAATACATACATGCCTGATCACTTGGAGCTCACATCCTTTTATTCTGTTGAACAAAAGAGTAGAAATCAACAGAAATTATTATTCTTGAATTCTGAAGTTCTCTGTTTTACCTCCTGCCACAGACATTTTAAAGCTACCACAGCCTGTCCATTGATGCTATGTCTTGTACTTTTAATGAATAAATATTATTTGAACTGCTTTGGTCCTGCATTTTGAACTTCATTGACAGTTACATTCTCCACAAAATTGGAAAGGATGCAGATGCTTCAATACTTCATTATAAAGAAGAAAAAATTCCTTTCCTTGTTTCATGACTAACCAGGAAGGCCATTGTAGGACTTTCCTCCATGCATTTTAACAATTTCTCTTAAATTTCAAATGTGTTGACTAAAAGCTGGAGGTGATATAGAAGCCTACTTGCCAGCTGATGCAAAACCACACTGCTCCTGGCAGCTACCAACATCCACTGCTTATTTTCACTAAGTCACCAAAGCTCTATTATTTCAATATATTGCCTATTCATGGTATTAACACTTCAACCCATACAAAAGATCTCAATATTCTCATTAAAAAGTATAAACTCATTAAATTTCAATACCCAAGTTATATTAAAAGCGAAAAACAACAAAAGGCTTTTAGAAGTTATTTTATCAAACAACTTTAACAAAAGTGAAATGAACAATGTCTAGTTTAATCTGTGTATGTTGGCAGTCACTTAAAAATACTTGAACTTCCTGTAAAGTTATTTCTTTGAAGTATATAAATAAGCCTCAACATCTGTGTGGAAAGGTACATGAACAAATACAGAAAGGAAGCTTAAGTAAAATACTTCTGAAGGGGAGAAAGTTGAGGAAGATGGGTCAGAACCACTCATCAGAACTTATCTCCCCTCACTCCAAAATACCAGTTAAAAGCTTAATGCAATTTGTTAGGACTGGGGTCACTTCTCAAGCCTACATTAATTGTATCCAGGATAGACAATGGCTAGAGAAATCTGCTCAGCTTTTGTTTGAAAGAACTCTTTTTTCACATATCTGTTCAACCACATCTGCACAGAATGTTCTGAAACAAAAGTTACACAATCCAGTCTGACCTGCAATCTGAGAGTTCAAAGATAAAGAGCGTTGTTCAGCATAAATCAGTCAACCCTACAATGCATTTGATTTTTTTTTTTTCTGTATTAATCAAGTGCATGAACTTTCATACTGCTATGCTGGGAAGAATGGGTATAATTTTCCTGTAACTATTTCAGAAAGTACATGCATTTTTGATGGAAATGTGCAATATTGCACTGCCTGTGGAGTTCTGAATACATATCTTGAATAGGGTTCATCAGTGCCCATTGTTGTTATCTACATTTCAGCTATATTTCATTACAGTCAATAAAGACCTAGTCAATAAGATACAATTTATCTTGCCTGGAAGCATATTTCTAAAACCAGTCAGAAGAATCCTACCCTAAAATATCAAAATACACTCTGAATACAGAAGAGGTGCCATGTTACGAACTCAGCTACAGACACCTAAATTAGATTAGGCCCATGTTATCTGGCTCCCAGATTTGGAGTATGTTCCTTCCTTCTGTAACAATAAAAAAATCCTATTTATATGGTAATTACAGTTATTCAGCACTTCCATTCATAAGGCACTCTATTCCCTATTCTCATGCTTTTCATAAGCTTCCCTCCCAGCCAATCACTGTTTTGGACTGAGAAACACTAACAAAATTTGGACAATAAACCTGTAATAGTTTCCAGGTCATCTTGAACCTTTCTTATCCTTCCAGTATGATACACAACTGTAGAGACCCGGCTAGGCAGAGAAGACAACAACCTCTGCAACCTGCCAACAATAATAAAACGCAGAAAAACACGGCTGCCGCAGCCAAGCAAAAATGCTCCGAAGCCAGGCTGGAATGTAGGGTTGGGCTACATATGTGTGCATTAGCACCCAGCAAGGCAATGATTTTTATTATATTAACTGACGTTATTATAATCATACCTAAAGTTCCCCCGTTTGATCACAACCAAAGTGCGTAACACAAGACATTTGCCAGTGATGGACCTTTCCTTACCACCAAAAACTGGCCGATAACTTTAATACAACACTCCCCTCCCAAAACAAACCCCATCAACTATTTAAAAAGGAAACAATTTGAAATAAGTGAAATCATTATTATTTAAACAATCAAAAAATCAAACTCTTCACCAAAAGAAGAGATTTATGAAATTAAAATTATGGAATTGCAGAATCTCAACACAGCCTTGGAATTATGGAATCCCAACCTATCTTATCTGTGTCCACTACAACACAGATGGACTATAAAGGGGTACTTTTACTCTTCACACCACATCTCTGACTACCTGCAAAATATGTTGCCCCAGAGTTTGACCTGTTCCTAGGATTTACTGGTCCAGATTTTGCTGGGTTATTACCGAATCTTAAACCCCCCCAAATATTTCCATATCACTACATGTGATCTATTCCAGTTTTAAAAAATACATTTATTTTAACAGAATATTTTCAGCACCCAATATTTATTCCCCATCTGAAGGAATTTATACATCTTATACCAAGTAATACTTAAGATTGATATCAATTAAATAAACTGGGGTTTTTGCAGTTTCCTCAAGCAATATTTATGTGATATTTTTCTACATCTTCTCCTGCTCTTCTGCATGCTTTTAAACTATCAACATCAATCACTGAGAACACTTATCAATCACTGAGAACACTTACAGTATTGATTTCACAGATTAAAACAAGTCGTTTAGTCTTTCTACTAAATGCTGACTTTTAGTCTTTTCTGCACTATTTCACAGCCAGAGACTGAGCTAATATTTGTCACACTGGTTGCTCTTGAGGAGTTACTTTTTCTTCTCTAACTCACTAAGCCCTCTCTAGAGTCAGGAATTCAGGAGCTCTCTGAAAATAACGCCTACACTTCTTGTTTCTAGAGGCATCATTTTGACTTTGTTAGACCAAACCATGCTTCAGCTGCATAAATCCATATTACCAGCCAGTCCAGATTATTCTGCCACTCTGAAAAACAAGTTATCAACTGCAAATTTCATGGGCGCTGATTCTGAAAATTAAAGTCAGGCTATTATGTAAAATATAAAATATCACTATTTCCTAAAACAGGGCTTTTCAACAGAAACAACACAATTCAACAATGATCCCAGTTATTTTTTTTGCAGTGTGACCAATAACAGATTTTTCAATCCAGTTGATGCATATTCCTTCATAGATCTTTTATTTTTCGCTTCTAGATAGATACTAAATTTAAAATAGATAGATAGATACTATTTAGAATTCCACCAGGCACTTCTCCACATGTCTTATCAAAGCCTGGCTGATTACTACACTCATCTTTATCAGATAACCTTAAAATACCTTAGAGGGTATATACAAAATATGGTATAAAATACATAATATTGAGGTTTAACTAGATCAGATGTAAGGTGCTTCGTCTGGGTGGGGGCAACCCCCAGTACCAATGCAGGCTGAAAGATGAGCAGGNGGATACCCTATCCCAGGAAGCGTTCAAGGCCAGGTTGGATGGGGCTCTGAGAAACTTGGTCAAGTGAAAAGTGTCCCTGTTGCCCTGAGTTTTGCAGTCCTTCGATGTTTTTCATTCCTGTAATAGAATTCTCACGCACTTTCTGTAAACACAGCCATATTTTGTTAACTGTTCCTTATTGTTTTCATTCTTTCTCCTAAGGTGGAAAAGTTTGATGGGCTTTTCCTTTAACCAGTGTGATTGCGGGGTGGTAACCTCATCCTCCAATCCATGGTGGTTTCTAAGAACATCTATGAATGACTAAATAAACAAGCTTGGGGCTTTTTGGCCCTGGCGTCCTGTCCTGACGGAGCTGAGTCTGCGTGGTTCTTTTCGTGTCCAAGTGCGACATGTCCCTGCCCATGGCTGGGGGTTGGAACTAGATGATCTTTAAGGTCCCTTCCAACCCAAGCAATTCTACGATTCTATGAAAACACAGAATTAAAGACAAGGTACAAAGAAGTGTCAGACAATATATTTCAAGGGAAAAATACGTTCTATCAAGCACTTTTTAAAAATTATTATTACTATTACAAGCATTCAACTCTTATCCTGTACAACTCTTGGCTCTTGTGTTCAGCTGTGATGGTGAGGAAACACAGTAAAAACATTGGAGATACGTCAGCTCTGGTGAGGGAGGGTGGGGAAAGGCACCCTATTCTGAGTTAATTTGAAGTCTGATACAGTTGAAATTGTCAGCAGTCAATCCTGTGGAGAAGCATGCAGATTTCAGAGATGAAGTACAAAAAACCAAAAATAATTTAAAAACTCAAACCCTCAATGTGGTAGACTCAAACTGACAATAATCTCGTGTAATTTTTTGTCCAGTAGGATTCATAAGGGTCTTAGGAAACGTGTGCTACAAAGAGCCAGCCAGCATAGAAGCAAGTGCTGCTAAGAGTCCCCAATACACAGTGGTGGCAACAGCAGCGTCCACTGACCACAGGGGAACCCTGTCCCTTGCTGCAGCCAGGGAAAACTGCCAGCTCCAGGTACACAGTAACCCCTACCTCCACACTGCCAAAGAGGAACTCAGGTCTGTAGAGGCCTAAAGGTAAAAAATTAAAAATAAAAAAGGACAAGAAAAACAAAACTCCACTGCTGGAACATTTCAATTGCAATATCTAACACTATGCATGACGAAAAATTATATACATATTAAATATCTATACATTAAACCAAAGTATCTCTACCGAACAGTTTTTTGACATTCACGCAACCTCACATAATTTTAATATAATCAGAGTGTGACATAATTTTAAGAGTGTCCAGCTGAAATAGTCCCAGACAAGATGTATATGCAGTCCATCACTCTGGATTAACAACAGCACACGTGTCTTTGTGAGTCACTACTGTTAGACTCTTATCTAACAGACTCTAAAAGACTGTACCTTGCAGTCTTACAAGAGATGAGACTTTAGACATCAGAAATAATATTTTTATAACAGATTTTCAAAACAACTTTATTTCAACTCGAGAAGATGCCCTCAGCCAAACTCCAGATGCGAAATGCTGAAAAAAATAAGCAAATAAGCAAACCTGGCAAAATTATCAAGTGGAGATCTTAACCACAGTTTTCAATATCAATGTAACATCTTAACTACGAACTCCATTGGAATGGAGTAATCAGATCAATAAATAAGATTAGGTAAGTAGGAAATACTTCTGAAATAAAAAATATGTGGAAAGATTTTTTTTAATGAAATGAAGACTTGCCTTTTGCATTCATGAAAGAGAAGAGACAAAAGCAACGTTAAATTTCCCATGATAGGTGAGAAAACCACATGAAACAGAAGAGTGAGAAATGCATCAGCACTAAAATCTAACAACTGATTACACCCTGCCACCAACCACACCCTCCAAGAGCAAGAGAAAACCCTAATCCTACTTTTCGTACAGTAACGAAATAAAATTATTAGAGATTCCCTAAAAATAAAATTACTTCTTTTGGAATGTCTCTGTAATGCATATAAAAAGCTTTGCAATTAAAATGCCAGCCCTAAATATATAGTTAATGAGAGTAATGCCTGTACTTGATATTAACAATTTCCTTTGACAAACCATATTTTAGTTGGTTATTACTAACTTAATCTAGCTATTCTACAATCAAATATATTCCTTAAGGTGATTCTTGTGATCATGATTTTGGGTTTGTTTTGCCTGGGTTCTATTTAAGGTGTGGGGAATAAGAAGCTAGTTCAAACAAACAAAAAGCCACAACACCCACAATTTAACAAATAAACATCTGGCAATGAATTCCCTAAAACTTAACTATCATAATATTTTTCAAGATAGAGGAGTTTAAAGTTCAGCAAGCAGAGAATGTCTGGCACCAGAGATGTACCTCTTGATCTACTCAAAACAAGGAAAGAACACTTAGAATTCTAAGAAAGGTTTAAGAATCACAAGTCAAGCAATTCCTAGCAGAGGCAGTAATTGCAGAGCTCCAGTTAAAGATTTCATTACACCAATTGCACTCCACCTTCTGTATGAGACTCATTGCACAGGTGCAATCCTGCCAGCCTGAGATGCATCGCTGCAGCAGCCGAGCATGGACCTTTCTGGCATTGACTTTTGTCACTGCGAGGCAGACCTGGAGCAGCTTCCCTCTGTTCCCACACTGTCTCCATAAACACACACGATGGTAGGTAGTAGAAATAAATTTGCAGACTAGAATATTAGGTAAGGAATTAGAAAAGACAAACTTGGACAGGAGTGTGGTTTGTGGACAGGAAGGAGGGGAAAAACTGTGGGCAATACTGATATTGTTAGTTCAGGACTGAAACAAACTGGGTCCTACCTAAAGCAAAAAGACCATGTTTCTTAGGCCATGGAAGCACCTGTTCCAAGGCTTCCAGTACCATAATCTAACACTTCATAATAGAATCAGGGAATCATTTAGGCTGAAGAAATCTTTATGATCATGGAGTCCAACTGTTAACCCAGCACTGCAGCTTCCAGCACAAGCCCACCACTAAACCATGTCCCCAAGTGCCACAACTTCACATCTTTTGAACACCTTCAAGGATGGTGACTCATCCACTTCCATGGTCAGCCTGTTCCAATGCTTGACAACCCTTTCCATGAGAAATCTTTTTCCTAATACACAGTCTAAACCTCCCTTGGCTCAATTTGAGGCCACACTATACATTTTGTACAAACTTTTATTCAATTCACTCAAAACATGTTGTAGTTCCATATACATTCATTAATAGCAGAGCCAGTTTATGCTTTGTTCTTTAAAATGCAGAAAATCTCCTTTCAAATGTACACTGAATTCTATATATTTATTTCTTTATCGCTATGGTTACACTGTGAATTACACTTGACTTTTACACTTTGCTACTAAAGGAAACAATTCTAGTGAGTAAGCCAAAGACTACGTCTTTGGAAAGATTTGTGAAGTCCAGTGTATTGGAAGCTGTCTCAAAATATTGCACAGTAGTTTTAAAAAGACAAAGCCCTGTTTCAAAACCTGGTAGTTCTGAGAACAAAAGTCTTCAATTATCTAATCACAGATTTCTGAATATGTTAAACAGCTTTTATTTCCCCTGCTAAACCACACAATGCTCTGTGTCCTTGGAGTCCGTCCTCAGTTACATTCAGTTATACAAAGCTGTGCAGAGAAATGATGAACATAATCTGAAGACAAAGCATTTTTCCTGAAAACTGTTTTTTCCATAGTGGTCTCCCTAATAATGCAGCTGCTAGCCAGGATTTCAATACATTGTTTTTTAAGTATATTAGGAAGCTGGGTTAATAATGGGAAAAAATGTCAAATTACCCTACTCGAGTAAAATGAACAAAAAGAATTTAGATTCTGCTGAATTAAGGAAGGGCCTTTTACTTTTTTTACACCCAATTTCAGGAAAAAGAACTATTTCAGAAATTATATGCAATGCCTTTCCAACCTCAGGAGACAATTCCACAGTTTAAAATATCATATGGTATGGCTTGAATATATTTTACACTTAGTGAGTATCCATTACATAACTTTCCTCCACTGCCTTTAATTACCCCATTAAGCAAGTTGGTATTTGCATTCGCACTTACAGCAGCTGCACTAGAGCTGCAGGGCACAAGAATATAAAACCAAGAAGAAAAATTAATAAAACATAATCTTTTCCATTTAGCAAGTTCACTTTCTTTTTTAATGGAAACATTTGTATTAGTAGACTACTTCAGCACTGTAAGATAATAAATCACATAAACCTTGTATTATTCAAGCCAACTGAACTGCCAGATAGAAGTATCATCACTCACTAGCGGCACAACTTGCCCTTAAGCTTTTCTCATTTTATGGTATTTCTGAGGAGTCACTTTGTATCTGAAAATGTTATTCAAAACATAAAAAGTGGTGCAAATACAATGCAAGAGAAATCCCTCTTGTTCTAAACCTTTAACATAGAAAATAATTTAGAAATTTATTTTAATGCATTGCACATCTTTAGCAATCCGGACACATTTTTGAGCGAACAAAGATGAAGGTTTCACTTAATGAATTAAAAAATCTGCAAGTCATCACACATTCTTAGGAACAGCTTCCAAGTTTCAAGACCACTTATTTTTCAGCTAGCCTACATAATTTACAACACATTCATTAAATATTGCAATAGTAATTACTGCATAATATTGTAATAATTAATACATATAATAACTATTAATAACTATGTTACTTATTACACCCACATGTTCTCTAAACATTATAAACAGTAAGAAACAGAGCAATGAGAAGTATCAATTTATTCATTAAGAGCTATTGATCCTGAAAAGCCAATTCCAGGGTTGGTTGCTGCTTTACTAGCAGCTGGTTGCTGTTTTACTAGTTCCAGGTGCATGGAAGCCCTTTTCCCCAGAAAATAGGAGATCATGCTTCTACCATGCATTAGGAGACTGACACCCAGCGTATATAGATGAAGGAAGCAAAACAACAGTTTTGATTTTGCCCGTCCTTCATTTTTGAAGTCCTAATTTTGTAGCTGCTATAAAATATCCTATTTCTATAAAAGTATTACCCATGAGAATCTCACTACAACACCTTTTTGTGTCTGGCATGAATGACCCTATATCAGGCTTTTTGCTGTCCCCAGACTTCCCTCTTAGTGAAAATTACTCCACCTAAGATCTTTGTTAACCATCTCAATTTTTCACTTCAGAGCAAAGATGAGGCACCTATTATTAACAAGCAGAAAAATCACTATTTTAGAAGCACCAGAAGCATATTGCAGCATGGACTAGTGGTCCGTACCAGTTTTGGTGCCAACACTGAGATATTAACACAATTTGAGCATACTTAATATCCTAGAAGTTTCTCTCTCACACAAAGCAGGTGTGTATCTGGGGAAAAAGTTCTTAAAGGGTGTAAGAGCAGCATGTGATTAGCACACACATTACAGCAGCTGTATACCTTTAATAATGTAGTTTTCTCTCCGAGCTTTTCCTGTCAGCACCGCATAGGCCTAAGACACACTGGTTTAAGTGCTATAAACACTGTCCTAAAACAAATCCTACTAGCACAACATTTTTCATGAGATGTTTAATTGCATTGCTCATGAAGAATTGTAAGGGCAAAGGAAATGTGACTCAGTTCTAGCAGCATATTTATGCACACCCACACAGGAGTGGAGCACAAAGAATCAGCAGAGCTGCATATCAGTCATGTCACACCAATAAGAAAGAAAATAAATTATCATGCAACTTTTACAAGCCTTAATCTGACTCTCCATTTCAGTTAAAGAACTGATTCAGCAACATCAAGACTTTGGGCACAGCTGCCAATTCCTCCCAGTTGGATGAGAAATATTTCTTCCTTTCTTTCTGAAAAATTAAACATCTAATTCCCACAGAGAGTCTCACGCCAGCGGTTAATTAGGGAACATTTTACAAGAACTAAAAATTGTCAGCAACACAGCAGGCAAATATTGACATTTTTTACAAGCACAACCATGCCACAGTTTAATTTCTCTTTCCAGAGCTCTTGCAGGCAGGCAGCTGCTGCCCAGACAAGCTGAGAACCCGTACACTTACTGCAAATCCCAGCTTTCAGATACTTATTCAAACTGGCAAGAAACATTCCTCCTACATCACTTTCAAACACTTGACAGCCTGGCCATCCATTAAATGCATCTCATCTGTGGATTACTATATAATTCTTCCTTCCAGCTACTGAAAAGTAATGTGATTCATAGGAAGCTGGGAGGACTCCCAGGTCTCAGAGTACCTGACAGGCAGGGGGAAAGCAGGAATAAAAGCAGGGTGAAGGTGGTGAAGGCACAGGGCTGAGAAGGCCAGTAACAGATTACACTGATTAATGGGTGGATAGGAGATACCCTTCTTCACTGAGCAGCTGGAGAGCAGGGTTAGCTGCTGGTCAGGAGGCAATCAGATATTTGCAATGAGAACTGATGCAGCCTATGGCCAAAAGTCACGTCACTCAGATCTGTGCAAATGCAACACCAACTGCCACAGGCTCCCAGGGAATAAATAAGAGAAACTGGGAAAAATACAAACATAAAGAAAAACAAAACAAAACAAGAGGCAAAACCAAAATAAATCAATACAACAATAAACCCCCTAGACGTCCTTTCTTCTCCTTCCCCATACATCCTATTAGGTTTAAGTAAAATTCCATTTTCACTCTAAACTTGAGATCCTTGTGCCAGGTGTGGCAGATGTGACTCAGTAATGCCATCTTCCTGAGATGAAAGATGGAGCCACAACCACTGCAGTGGGTATAGACATACACATCCAATTATAGGAGCAATTAGAGAGGATAAAAGACAGATTAGGTCCTCCCTCCAGAATACATACCCTGCCAGAGGAGCTGAGGCCAGGGAAAGGTGGTAGGGGTTAATTACCAGCTGGAACCCAAATGCTTTCAATTTGACAGTTCAAAATGTAAATCTGTTTAAGTGCCATAATTTTAACCAAGCACTGACACATACATTTTAACAGAAACATCTGGCTATTTCAGTTACTTTCCCACTTTTTTTGGGTGATCTGAAAAAACATTTATTTTCCTTTCATTTACGCACCACCCACAGGATTAAAACAAATTAAAATAAACCTCTCCGTATCAAAGACCAAATATTTAGCATAGCCATATTCAAACAGTTTCATAAATCTGCCACTGATCAGAATCTGTTGAAGACATTGTGCTCTTTAGCACAAAGAAAAAAGAAGAAAACTTTCATAACATAGGAAAACTGCATGTTTTACAATCACTGTAACACATGCAATTCGTTTTCAGAAAAATGGTGACCTTCAGCAAATGCTGCTTCATCTTTTAAGGGCTAAGACTAGAGCATTTAGTCACATTGTTATGGCCTTAGTTTCAAAAGCCTAAAATGCCCAGTGCCCACCCCTACATGGCTGCTGGGGGCTGTGGGGGACAACCAAGGGAGCTGGGTGCCCCCTGGACCTCTCTTGTGGTGCTCCCTTTGTTGTAAGAGATCAGCTGAGGTCAGATGTATCAAGGAATAAGCCAGAACTTTATCTCATTAAGCAAAAACTGTTCCCATTCTGAGATTTTATTAAACACACATGTACACTTGACAAATTATCAGATTATGTTTTCCAGCTCCATATGTCCATCAAGATTATATTTTTGCAAAGCTTTAGCTAAATCAGATCAGCCAGTTGGACTCAGAAAGCAATTATTGATTTTGTAATTTCAGACACACACTCTAATTTTCTAACTTTACTGTCAATTCAAACTTACATCCAAGAATGTTTACTTAACATGTAGAAAATTTAATTCAAGCAAAATGAGATACTGGAGAACTTAGGAAGCAGTATCTATCACAACAACAGTTTTACATAGAACCCAAAGGAAACATTCTTGTGTTGATTCAGCTGGTAAAGTTTTGACTTTATACTTCATATACTGTTACGTTGCCAGGGACTGTGTAAAAGAGCAACACTGCTTAATCAATACAGTTCTTTTAACACATTTGTCACCATGCCTTCTCTATTAGGAAGTTGAGCTGGTTGCATGAACTAATCAAAATGGCTTTGAACACCCATTAATACTGTTCAGTTAAACATCTACTGGGTTTAGAACCAATGCGAAGCTCATTTAACACTCTCCATGTTCTACTGGCATAAATCTTTTAAACGGCTTCTTTTTTTTTACCACTAAAAGGGCAAAGTAAATGGTTCCTCTCATTATAAAAAATTTCAAAAACAAGAGAGAGAAGCAGCCAACACTCACTGCTGAAACTATTAATGATTTTCGTTAATGACCAAGGAAATATTATTTGAACCAGAATAAATAACGAAGAGTTCAGAGCTTCAAAATATAAACACTTACCAGAAAACATGTTTCTCTGTTATAAAACCCCAAATTTTTAAGTTCAAATTAAAAATATACACATTCCATCATATTATCTTGAAAACAGCTTTTTTAAAGAAGTGAAATGGAAAACAAGGAGATGTAACTTTTCATCCTTTCCCAGTCCATGGCTGAATATGGAATTCCCAACACAGATGGTAAAGAAAATGCAATACAGTGAAGGTCCTCTGGGTTTGATATTCACCCGTCTCTTTTCAGCACCACCAAATTCTTGTTACCTCAATTAATATCTGCCAGAATCAGTAAAATGACATCCCTCTACTGTTACTATTATTTTGTTTGACCTTGATATCATGAACACGAATGCAATTATGATAATGAGCCAATTATTTTCTACAATATAGCAATCAAAAAGACTAGTACTTCCTCCCTTTCTCATGATAATACCTGAACATTGTGGCTTTATTTCATCTTCAATTGCTAACATGCAATCACTAAAATTTTGTTTAGTTTTTATTTCTCATTTCTAATAAGAAAAAAGCCCAAAACTAAACAAAACCAGCCAGTGAAGTTCTGGAATATTCATAACAGCATGCTAGATATATGATTTATGTAGGACAATAAAAAAAAAAATTAATGTTTGCAGTATTTTACTGGTTTTACTGGCATAAATTTCGAATGACAGCACATCTGTCTGTTAGGACAACTAACTGTCAATAATGCATCAGCTACACCATACGCTCTGCATATTTTATATAGTTAATATAAAAAGATTGTTGATGATGTTTGAGAGGATTTAAGCTTTTTTAACACTTTTAGACAATCCAGCCATACCTGCCTACCACGGGATTTTTTGCCCCATGATTTCCACATGTTTCATAGTATTTTGTCCAAAAGTTGTTGAACTTAACAAAATAATTTGGAAAAAATACAGTGGTTTCCAGATTATGAAAGTAATGTGTACACTTTATTGTAAGGTCAGATCTGTGACAGCAGAAAAGCAAATAAATTAGAAGCCGCTATGTAAAAATTACTTAAATAGGTTTGGACAGACTGAAATGTAATTAACACAAAACTGTAATCCTAGTCAACCCATTGACTGTTAAAACAGTGACTCCACAAAAAACTCCCGGCTTTGTTCCTAACAATCATAAATTGACTAAAAATTAGGCTATTTAAGAGGAAAGATTCTTTCATATCCTGGTCAGAAATGAATCTTTGCAACTTTGATCATTGTGGGATTTGTGGTCAAACTATAACACAAATAAGTTGCAGAAGAAAAGAACAACATTATTTTTTTACCTACAATTACATTTTAAGTCAAAGATATGTTACCCAAAGATAGATTCACTTATGATGAATTGTACAATTTCACAATCAATTTTTGGCTTGCGAGACAGCGTAAGTGCACAATAGCAAGTTAGCTATTATTTCCTATAGACATTCCTAGCTTTCTTAACTCAGACATATTTATAACTGGAACAAAAATATAAACCTTAAGCTCTCTACATTTCATTTAGATAAACTGCAGTTCTCTGTTATCCACATAAGGATCATGTCCACGTAAGTATTCTGCTTGTAGAACTGCTTCATGCAGATTGTATCTCTATCTGTAAATTACGTCTCAGGCAAAGATAATTGCTATAGATTCAAAAAATATGTCAAATTTTCTGTAAGAAGAATGAAAGGTTTTTTAGGAAAGAGACAAGCTAATACTTCACATGGAAAGTAGTGAGTAGCACAAATTAAACGCACCTTTCTGCCACACCACATATTAATTCTCCACTGCCAGCCAGGAACTCCACAGCCATCATGATTCCAGAGCATGTTAAATCAATACCATAAGGATGGGAAACGTCCATATAATGAATTCAGAAGAAACCTATAAATAAGCAGATAAAAGAAGGCAAAAATTGAACAAATTACCCATATGAGTTCCCCTGAGGATTCACTAAAGGAGAGGTAGTGATGATCTAAACCATGTAAAAGCAATAGTAAATTTAGCATCAATATCTCTGTATAGCCAAGAACATTCGAAAATAAGCATATTTTAATGGCTCCCTACATTTCAAAGTTTACTGTGTCCCACGTGCCCCTGGATGCTTTCTAATCTCCCTCAGTAGCCCAGTGTTTAACTCTCAATTGCATAATCATGTCTAGGTCATTCCACACATTTTTTGTTTCTGTGAAAAATAACTGCCAGGCATCTGTTTGGGACCTTTTCCACTCCCATTCTTTTTTCTATTTATGCCATCTGAGCACATTACTTACATCCATCTCAAAGTTCTAATTTAAAAGGACATTCCTCTGAATCATGGCTTAGTCTTGCCCATTCCTTTCCAAGTATATTGAAAGACATTTTTATTTTCAGTCTGAATCTATTTTTAAAAAACAAAAAATATACACCACCTTTTACCTGTCAGGTCTTACAGCCCCAAATAATGTAGATTAAATTTTTACAGAGGCTTACTAAAATCAAAAAGTCCCAACTTTTTTACAAATTAATTGGCCCAGCAACCCAGCAATACAAATGTAATCCAGTAAACTAAGAACAGAATATTGGCACCAACAGGCAGAATGATTCTGCATTTATACAATCACACCTCCAAATTTCCTTAACTATGAGAAATATGCCAGCTAAATAGAAAAAATAGCAACTGCTAGCCGTTCTCTTCTGCTCCATTTGCTCTGTGTCCCAATTCCTCTTTTTTCTGGAGTTCAGTAAAATCCTCAGCCTTATTCCTAATGTAACCTCCCTATTCTATCTTAAGGACATAGAAGAGCAGACGAAGTTGAATATAAGATGGACCACAATAAGGACTTTTTCCCTAGCTGCACACATTTGCCTACATTGAGAAAATTCTGTGTTTTTACCTAATCTCATTTGAGAGCTTCCAATCCTATTTTAGCTTGTCCTGTTAAAAATCAATAAAGATAACTCAGGCTTAGGAAACATATATGTAGTCAAAACTTGAGGCAAAGAAGTTTTAACATAAGGTAGATCTTATTGTACAAAGTGCTTCCGTTCACATTTAAGCTGTAATATTACGGTTGTACATTGATTACTGTAGAAGAACTGCAGCAAAAGGAGACAATTGTGTCCTTTGCACCACCATGATTGTGAGTAAGAATATTGTATTTGAAATCCCACATTCCAAAAATTGTTTCAGTTTTTCTTCATGAGGAAATTTAAAAATAAGGAGCTATCTGGTATTATCAGAAAACAAGGCTGGTCTGTATATCAGTATGCCACCGCCTAGTTGAGGACTTGAAGCAAGAAGCCCATTGTAAAACAGAATGAAATATCGTTTGTGGTTTATTTTACATCATTGGCAGTATGAGTTAGATACCTTCATTCAGCAGCAAATCTCTCTCAGTAATCAATGCAAAAATTCATCTTACTGGGCTTTTAGTCTTCTTTGAATTAACACAATGTACTGGTTTGAGCTGGGATAGAGTTAATTTTCTTCACAGTAGTTCATATGGGGCTGTGTTTTGGATTTCTGCTGAAAACAGTGTTGATAACACGTGAAGGTTTCAGTTATTGCTGAGCAGTGCTTGCACAGAGTCAAGGCCTTTTCTCCTGCTCATGCAGCAGGAAGAAGCACAAGAATGGGAGGGGACTCAGCTGGGACAGATGACCCCAACGGAACAAAAGGATGTTCCATACCATATGGCATCATGCTCAGCATATATATAAAACTGGGGGAAGATGGATGAAGGGAGGAAGGGACTTTGGGAGTGATGGCATTTGTCTTCCCAGGCAGCAGTTAAAGGGATGGAGCCCTGCTCTCCTGGAGATGGCAGAGCACCTGCCTGCCCAGGGGAAGGGGTGAATACATTCCTTGTTCTGCTTTGCTTCTGCACAACACTTTTGTCTATTAAACTGTCTGTATCTCAACCCACAAGTTTTCTCATTTTTACCCTTCTGATTCTCTCTCCCATCCCACTGGAGAAGGGGTGAGTGAGTGAGCGGCCAACTGGGGCAGAGAGGCCCACCAGATTTAAACCGTAACCCACATTTACTTTAATTCAAGGAATTTTAGACCAAGCTCAATTGGAGCAATTAGGAAGTCTAACTGAGCTGAGTTAGTTTGGGAGATATCTCATCCATATGTCCGTGTTTATTTTTCATCCATAAAAATGGCAGCCATATAAACACCCCAAGAGTTTTCCAAAAGCAGCACAGAACAGCCAATTACATACATGCAGTAATTTAAGTAATGCACACAGCAGAATGGTCAAAAGAAACAAATTTCTTTTTGTTTGAACCTCTGAACTGTTCAAAATGAAGCCAAATTCAGCCAAATTTCATAAATCTAGTTTATCATGAGGCTAACATTTGACATCCAGCTTTTGGCTTAAAGCAAATTTTTATAGCCTAAAGAATGGAATTACAATAAAATGCTGACAAGCCCGTACCACACAAAATAGTTTCTGCTAGAGGGTGGTTTGTCTGTTCTCAGGATTTCAAAATAAATGGATTTACATTTGAGAAATAAGATACAATTCACATTCAGTAACTGTAACTCTTTATGTTATTTTCTATTTGATACATGGGAAATAATTATCAACAAGACGAAGTTCAGATTCTTTTCCCTTCCTAAGTTTAAAGTTGAAATTCTTCAGAGTTCATCCCTAAGGCCAATTAGGTCAATTAAGTCTCACATTACAGCAGTACTTAAAAATGAGATATATCGTTTGCAAAAGCAGAAGGACACATGTTCCTGTGACTCAATTCCTTGTTCCTTGTGACTTTAATTCAGCTCCAGTGATTTAATGCAACAGACAGTCGATGTAGATTTCTCCCTCCTCCTGCCACATAATTGAGTTTAACTTTTTAAAAAAACAAAACTAGTTCTGAGCCTTGCACTAATAAAGAATGGTGCCACTAACAGCCTTTAGAAGAAATGCATATCCAGTGAAGGGCCATCATTGCTGTCATTTATGATAAGAATCCGCAAGAGATCGCACAATGAAACACCATGACACCAAAACAGCATCCAAAACTTATAAATATGATTATGAATCCTTTTGACTTGCAAGCAGATATATGACTATTAAAACTAAAATGCCAGAATATCTCAGTTTACTATTCTAATACACTGACATTTAACGGTTAATATGAATGTTTTAAGACTTTAAAAAGAGACTATTTTCTGATTATTGTGATAGTTCCAATTACTAAAATATATAAACTCAAGAAACAAGGACCTTCCACAAACTTTTTTAAAGTAGTCTTGATGTGATGACCTCCTGTTCACAAGAGGGTACATTTTTCACATTCCTTGGCAAAAGGTACAGCTTTTCATAAGTAGAAGTTTTAGTTGTTAAGTGAATTTTAGTTGTGCTCACTAATTTTGTGATCACGTTATATGAAATTACCTGTAAACTACAAAATAATTCCCTACACTATTTTGCTGACAGCTGATAGACCATGAAACTATTTTCACCACTATTTTTGCTCATTCTGGTTTGCTTTTTCTTTTCTTTCAATCATCATTTGATAAACCTCATTCTCAATCAGAACATAGTTTTTCAATATTTGTGTGATTCGTATCTGCTGATTCACAAAAGAAATGGTCATTTCTAAGTAGTTCTTTTCCACACAATTTTTTTTCCACCCATGTACACTGCAGTTATGAATATATTTATTTTCAAAACACCTTGTTAAGTGACTACTGTTATACCAGCAATATTATCAATGGCACACTGTTGCATTCTGTAACTCTTACATAGATCCATTAAACAGTCCTAGATTATAGCTAGTGTTTTCACCTTCCATAGAGTTGAACTGTATAAATACATACAGCTCATGCAATTCATTTTAACTAACCCCTCTTGAAGGAAGTCCTAATTCTCTGAGGTAAAATATGTCCAGAGTAGGCCTGCCCACACACAGAGCATTTTCAACAGCTCCTGTTCTCCTTTTCCTCTTTTGGGTGTAACAGAGTTGGTGATTTTTTCATTGCACTTGGGAATACTATGTGAGAAGTTTCCAAGCCTTTGGGAACCTCATCTCTAAGTTATATACAGTAGACCCGACTGGCTCATCAGAAGAATCATTTATGTAACAAAACCCAAACTAAAGGATGAAAACAGATCTTCGTGTCTTAATTTTGTGTATGTAGATCTGTCTTGAAATTGTGTCTCAGACACGTAAGCAGTCCAAATCCACTTTGGCTCTTTTCTCTTCCTTTTGTGTCTTTTCTGACATTTACTGTGTGCATATACTATCTGTATTTAATATTCCCATCTGCAAACGTACTTTATATCAGAACACAGACACACACAGAACAGAATAATAATAAGCTCAGAAACAGCAATTTTACAGTGAGACTTACATTAAATAAATAGATTTCAATCACAGAATTCCCACCACAGCTATAAACACTTCGGCACTGGAAGGTTTTCTTTAGATTTATTAACATAGTCTGTGACTCGTTAGGCCCAAGCAGGCCTAATAGGGACGTTACTGGTTGCCATACCTAAGCATCTTTAAATTACATCAAAAAATGAAAAATACCACAAATTTTTAAAAATCCATTATAAAATATTCTATTTTGCAGAGAGACCAGCTCATCTGAACAGAGAGAGATAATAACAGCATGGCAGATGGATGAAGGTGTTAGATGAATGAGTAAAAAGGTAATATAAGGTGAATGATATGTTACAAGTATTTCAAGGTCCTGATGTAACTACTGGAAGTAAGCTCAATGGAAGAAATGAGGTTTTGCTCGTGATCTGTGTTCTTCACATGGGGAGGGGATGGGGATTTTTATTTCTAGGCTTCATAGTGGTATTGTTTTACTCCTACCACTATGCAGAGAATTTAATTCCTATCATTTACAGCACTCCATGCCCTTTGCCTCGTTTAAAGAAAATGAGCAAAATATTTCCCCATATGAAAAGGATATTTGCCATCTTTTTCATTATTTCAAGGCATTTATAGCAGGCAGAGATGCAAACAGTGAGTCACACCAGTATGAAAATTTACAAACATCACCATCCCAGTTACTTTAAGGGTCAAGATACATCAAGGAAAAGAACAATCATCCAACTCCTGCTGTGTTTACACAGAGCATTTTATTGCAACTTTCCTTTTCCTCTTCCTTTCCTGTACTTCACCAGAATAATGCTATGAAATACTTAATTCTCATACCTTTTTATTTCCTCACATCATTACAATTCCAGATCGCTATCTCATCTGCTTTGTATCTGGTTTTGATGCCACTGAATGCCTGGCTTCAGGAACCAGCAAAACGATTCCCATGGGATTTTACCTAATGATTCTTTCACATTATGCTTCAGGGATTGACACAGACGGAAAAAATCTTGGATATTGCCCTCTGCGAAACACACTCAGAGCATTGCTATTTGAATGTAATTTGGAATTCACTAAGGAGTTGGATCATAATTTATATTTGCCAAATATATGTTAAGTAATTCTAATGACATTAAAATAATTTGCCATTTTGGTGCTATCATATTGCAAACAGAAATTACTAAAAGCCAGTTAATTCTTATTAGGCTTTATTTTATAATACCTAAAAGAAGATCTTACTTGATCAAATTTAACAATACTATTTCATAAAAAGAAAAGACCACAACAAGCTCTTCAATAAACCAGGAAAATCAGTCACTTGAACTCACTAAAAAAATTAATAAATTATCTTTGAAATATAAAAGGTCTTGTTCTCAATGGCTTCTAAAAAAATTTGGTTTAGTATATGATTATTAGTAGATAGGGCACTAATATTCAATTCATATTTGAGTTCTATTTCTGTCTAGATTCAAGGGATTCAACAGATCACTAATTAACATTACATACAATTATTTTCATGTTACTTGATGTAACTCACGAGGTAATGAAGGGTTCAATGCTGGCATGTGGCTATACTTGGCATTAATTATGCAGGAGTATACATACACACAGGTATGGGTTAACGAAGCCATAACAGCGCTTGTTATCAGACCAAGTGCAATCTCTGTTATCATACAGCCATTGGTAGACTGCTGCAAATTTATAACCTCAAAGGGTGTTTAAAAGTTAATAACAACACATTACAGATGTGTCCATGTCACAAAAGTCCCAAACTTTGTTGTTCACAATTCGTGATAGCACTTTAAATACAAAACAGTGTCTACAAATCATCTTTAATTGAGAAACACCCTTACGAGTGCTTACTGAAATGAGCCCTTCATATCATTCAGAAGAAAAATTCATAAAATTTCATTGTCATTTTTCTTAACTTATTTGACTGACATCTGTGTGTAGAGGGCTTAATGGTTTTCTGGGATACTGACCTGAAAGTATAAAACCTATGTAAACCTAGAAAACACATGCCCATTAAGTGCTAAAATAAATATTCCCATTCTCTGTTCTGTAAACTGAGATTAGGGTTTTTTACACGGCACACAGGGAATTAACTGCAGAATTCATTAAAGTGAATGGAAGTCATACAGCTAAAATTTACTGCCACAGAAAGAGTTATCTTTAGAATACATCTAATAAAATTTAAGTATGAGCTACAGTACCTGAGTATTTCAAATAGTCATCAGAGACAACAGTGGTTGCAGATGTTGGCAACAATGTACAATATTGGTACACAATGTTGGCTGCAACATAAAGCTGAAGGAAAAGGAACCTTAAACTGTCTGGATCCAGTAACTGTGTTAAAATATTATACAACTCTTGTAAGTGTCTAATTACTGATGTCCTGACTTTTATTTCATTTCATCTGACTACCTAAACTGTCTCTGAAGTGCCTCTGTGTATTTGCATTTTAATGAATAATAATTGATATTTATTCAGCACATTATATTTGCATCTCAGATGTTCATTTACAGATTAATATTCTTATTACCTAAAACAAACTATGCATAGATATTCAGATTTGGGAATTACTAGCAAGCAAGACACTGTGGGTAGCATTATAATTTGGTCAACCTGTTGGTCTCAGCTTTAGCTTTTGCATTGTATTAGGTGTCAGTGGTGGCTGGGAATGTCTTGACTCTAGAAAGCTGTACTGCAGTTCCAAGGAGATAAAGAATTAGAGACTTCTCACTGAGTTGCCTAAAGGTTTTCAATTGATGACATTCTTGACAAAGGAAGTACCATAAATCACCCAGAAGAAATGAGTAGTACTCACTGCTTTCTACAATCACACTGATAGTAAAAAAAACATTGGTCTATATTGGTATATTGTGATCAAAAAGAAAACCAAAATGTCCAGAAAATGCCAGATACCCAGGCTTGTGTAAGTTTATGAACCAGACTAACTGATATATATTTTGCTTTAACCATGCAAATCCAAATAAGACCAGTGAAAAGATCCAGGATTGATTCCAGAAAGTACATTCCACCTGCATTAATCTGACTTCTGATTTTGATATTCACAACTCAGTAGTCACTACAATGACTTCCTTACTTCGACACCAAAAAAAAAGGAAAAAAACAAGAAAGAATAAAACCCAAACTTTACTGCTATAGTAAATTTGATTACATATTTTACAGCTTCAGATATCCACAATATAAAGAAACAAATGCACACAAGCACAAAAGTGACATTTGGATTTCATATCCATGACTGGCCCTCTGGCAGATCAGGTTTAAATGTCAAGCTTCCGTGAAGAGATTCACCCCCCAGCATTAATCTTTCTCACCCACACATTCTTGTCAGGACATTTGTATTCCAGCATCTTAGAAAGTACTTTGTATTCTTTGCTATATATCTCCCTGTTTCCTGGGATAACGTTGAACCTAATCTAAACCAAGCACTCATGCAATGGCTTGCCCTAAATTTTAAAACTGCCAAGTGAAGGCTGCACTCTCTGAACACTCCTGTCTTCAGATCAACCTTTTACCATACAAAAAATCCATTTGAAAATAGTTATAAGGTAGATATTTAAGACAGCCTCCTAGGCAATGCAGCTTATGGATGAGGTCAGTCACCCTGGACATCCAGAATAAATGAAAGACACCTTGAAGTGCCTCTCTGTCTCCCCAAGATCTAAGTAGTGCCTACGCTAACTCAGTGATGCACACCAACATAGCAGGCAACAAAAACAGATCCCTCCTTATGAAAGATACTAAGACACATTATCAATTTTGAAAGAATTAAAAATATTTACACGCAGACTTTGCAAAGGCATTCTGACTTAAGAAGGCTGCAGGTATGGGACAGCACTTTAAACCAAAATCCAAAAACGTAATCTAACCAAGAAAGACATTAAAAATATTTTTAAGAAACTTCAGGAAGATGAGGAAGAATATTACCATATGATACTAGTGGTATAATCTCTGGAAATAAGAATAATTCAAAAAGAAAGCTACAATCAAACTATGCTATCATTGGTTAGACAAAATAAAGGTTCTCATCAGCCTCTTCTAGCTATTTCCTTTATATATAGGAACAGAGAAAGCATGGCTCTCAGAAAATTTCAGCTCACACTGACCAAACTCAAAAGCTAATATCTACCATAGCTGATAAGGAGATTAATTACTATTCAGTTAATGTTAAAGAACTTGTAGTTCTATTATTTTTGTCACAAAGCTATTATTATATATAGTATATAGGTTTGTAAATAAGCATTCTTGTACCCAACATCTGTTCTAGTGATGGTCCCCATATGTCGTTCCATCAGACAAAGCAAGACTCAAGGAAGGACCACCAGTGGTCACCAATAAAGAGCTGGTGTGGAGGTTCCACCTAGAGATGCCTCCCTGGAATCCGCTCTACTGTACAAAGACAAACAAGATTTATTGTGCTGGGACTAACTTGGTGAGTATAAGCCTACAAAATACAAGGAAGAGAGCCTACATCAGTCCTTTTTTCACTTGCTCGAGGTTTCTTTTTTATTGTCTTCAAGCTGATATGTTTTGCTGGAATTTCAACTGTTACAGTTCTTGTTCTTTTCCAAACTCGAAACTACGAAGAAGTTGAAAACTGAAGAGGTTTTTCTTTTTTGGTGATTTGTAAACATTACTGTCTTAGCAACATCTGGCTTACCTAAATAAATTTTTTGATGTAAAAAGCTAAGGGAAAGAACAACTTCCATTCCAGTGCAGCATTCTTTTTAAACTCCCAGGTTATTAACAACATTAATGTCTTTCTCACCTAATTATTTTTAAATAAGGGAGGAAATAAGTGAAGACAGGCCCACAGTGTTTCAAGCATTTCAAATCACATGGTTGAAAATGAAAGAGATGAAAGAAATAAGATCAGAGTACACAGCAGATTTAAAGAAAGCATATAATCATTGCATAGCATGAGATGGCCTCTGGGTTGCAATCAGTCAGGAACCCTCTGTAAAGTTATTATAGTGATACAATGGAGTGTTTCTGGTTCAAAAAGTAAGAGTATTAATACTGAGTGAAATCCTTGCCCATTTGATCTTAATAAAGGATTAAGGCAGAGAGATACATGGTTCCCCACAGGCAGATCCCTACAGCTTCACACAGTGGTCCTGGGAAACCAATGTCATTGCTGTTTCAGGATGAGCCTGCAGCAACTTTTTTAACATGCTAACTCTGCTAAAATAAGAATGAAAGAATTTACGATAAAGATCATGATGTCTGGAGACTTGAAGAGAAATGGAATTTAAGATTGGTAAAGATAAGTCACATATATCCTTGTAAGATGACAAATACGTTCTTAAACTAGCTAGCTAAACTTGATAACCATGATACAAATGAATCTGAACATTCAGATACAAAGGAAATCTAAGCCTAAAACCAGCGATGAATAAAAAAAGTTTAAATCCCATTTCTAAGCTGTCTACTCTTACTGACAAAGACTGATTTCAGATATGCAAGATGGTTTATTCTTTTCTACAGAAGTGGCACACAATACTTATCTACAGAGAAAAAATTTTAAAATGTTAAAATTGAAATAACAAAGTAAATTTACCAGAAAAGGGAATAACACAAAAAAAAAAAATGTGATAGAAGGCATAAATAGAGATGAAGATAGAAGGAAAAATGGGCAGACCTCAACGGGCAGGGAAAGGTCAAGGTCAACTAAGTTCATTTAAACATCCTTCCCATGTAAATTCCACATTAAGAAGAAAAAGAAATCTGCAAAAGACCAAGGGCTATGACTGGAAGTGGTAAAGATACACAAGTTACACAAAGACATTTAAGCAATGCAGGAATGGCCAAGAGCTCTAAATGTCCAGAAATCTGGCAGGAGCTGGAGGAACACTTTGGTCTGCTGAAGTAGATAGTAGACAGGGATGTAGCATGGAAAAGATAAAAAAAGAACCAATCAACTTTAAGAGAGAGAAATTTATGATCTGTAAGTATTCTCATGAGCAGTTCCAATTAAATGCATTTTTGTCTAAAATATCAAGTTCTAAAATCCAGTCTACAGTGGTGCTGGGCAGAAAAGTTCTCTTCACATACATCAAATTTCTACGTTTTCTTGAAGGAAGGACAATGCACACGTTACTTTGAAATTACAGACATTGCAGAATTTTTCATGCATTTAACTGATGGATGTATACTCTAAAAATAGAAACAATTCCCTCTTTTTCTTCCCCAACTCATCACCTTCCCATGCAAAAGTAAATAAAAAAACCCCAAAGCCTTAACTATGCATAAAAAATTTCTAAAAGAATTCCCAACTTTTGAGTAAGTGGTCAAAGCCATATACATTGCTTTACCACAAACTGATTATGTTTTTTCCATATTCTTTCATCCTTTTCTCTACATGCTGATAATTTTTTTTTCATTTGAAGATCTGCACATTGCTATGCCTTGTCTATTGACTATTTATTTATTGATCATTGCTGAAAAAAAAAATCTATTGGCATCAAAGAACTTTAAATTAATCTCCACTCAAGCATTCTTTGTTTGTGCTTCATTGTGCTGGAAATATATCACTTTTTTTTCAAGTGCAGCTGCACTTAATCCTAAGCAACACTGGAGACAGTAGCAGAGATCACTATAATGAAAACATTTTAAACAGTTTAAAGACTCTCATTCAGCCATACTCCAGGGAAACAGCACACAAAATAAATGTACTATTTCTTCAATTAAAAAAATAAAATTAAATTTAAAACACTAGGAAAAAAAAACCAATCTACTATCCCATTGATAGACAAGCATTTGAATCTAAGGATTTTTAATTCTATCAAATGATCACATTATTCTCCACGTTTTTGGTGTATATTTTTGTATCTAAGTGAACATAAGTCCAGATGCTAGCTGAGCTTGCAGAAGTTCTATTTTTAATATTCACGAAACTTCATCTAGTGTTATATTCTCTTATGCAAAAGTAAGTAAAATATGAATGTGTGGCTCAGCAAAAGACCACAAGAATTTGGTGTACATCTGGAAGTTGATTAGTGTGGGATGTGCAAAATAAAACAATGACAAAAATTGTGGGTCAAGGATCATTTGGTTCTATTCTTCTACTAAAAGAAAAAAAAATCGTTGAAGTTACAAATTGTGACAGCACCCTATAATCTGTTCAAATGCTCAGGCCAGATAATAAGAGAGCAGAGCATGTTTTCACTGACAAAAGCAAAATGACGTAGAAAGACATTGCGAGGACATTTCTTTTTTTAAGGTCTAAAATGGTCTTTTCTCATTTCTGGAGCTGAATGAAGCTAGAAAAAATGTCACTACGATAGACTACTTTATGCTTTATGTCACTACGATAGACTACTACCAAGAAAAAGAAAAACAAAAACAACTCTTCAGGAGAATTAGATTGTGTGTTATCCAGGGTTCATGAGAAAAGCCCTTCTGAAGCACTATTAGGACACATGACATACACCCACCACAGAGTGCAACAAGTCCTGTGCCTGACACATTCATCCCATTGCAGCCTTCCTAGAGATAAACAGTCATTTGTGCTTTGCTGAAGAGAAATCTAGCCACACATTGGCATGTTCTGGACAGGCTGAAAATACTGAGTACAGGAACTTCTTTGAAAAAGCAGAAGGACCTGGACTCCAAAACTACTTGTCCATCTAACGTGCCCAATGTCAGGAATTTCAGACAAAAATGTCATTACAGACTCAGAGGAACTAATGCTGGTAAATATAGATGTGTACACACAGAGAAACAACTGAATGTATCACTCATGTATAATTTTTACGTTTTCTTTGCTTAATTAAATAGGCCAAGTGTTCAGCCTCTATCTGGAAATAACCATCCCAAAACGCTACGTAAGACTGACCAAAGTGTCTCCCAAAGTGTATCTCATTTTCAGGGCCCTGTTTTTACCCTCTTCGAACATCTTTGCTTTCAATCTTATTTGAAACCAAAATCTTTTGTTTGCCCACTTTCTGGGGAAAGTTACACCATTCCAAGGGGTCACCTTCTCCCAGAGCTATCAGGCAGAGAGCATTCAGCTACACTTCAGAAGGAATGCATACTTCCAGACCCTCTGGAGTCTGGCAGATATATCAGTATGAAAGTATAACTTACACTTTCAGTGCAGAACCAACTCACAGCTCATGTTTGAATAGAATACACTACTTCAGGTGGAAGGGACCTGCAATGATAATCTGGTCCAACTGTCTGACCACTTCAGGGCTGATCAAGTATGTTATTAAGGGCATTGTTCAGTGCCTTGTAAACAGCGTCAGGTTTGGGGCATCGCCAATCTCTCTACAAAGCCTGTTCCAGTGTTTGACCACTGTCTCAGTAAAGAACTGCTTGATTAAATGCAAGAGTTAAAAAAAAAATAAATTAATTATGTACAACACCACTGGAAATAATGAAAACATTTACCTGCTTCAAATAATAGAGCCTGAAGTAAGTTTTATGCATGACCAGTTCATGCTATACCTTAGTTTTAATAATTGATACTGCTTCATGGCATTTGCATGAGTGTTTCCTTCTGTATCATGTAGAACATGCCAAGTATTTTAATTCATCTTCATGTCTAAGACTATCACTATCCTGGAAGGGAAACACAATTTAGGGCCTTTTATGGACAACATATTATTTCACTCTCCACTGTTTCCTTTTGAGGAAAGCCATCTCACAGAAGTCCATATAGCTTTTTACTAATTACTGCAAAGACAATGCACAGTAAAATAAAGGGCAATATGGAAGCTCCAGATGTGCTGAAGCACCTACCTAACATCTCCTAAAGCAGGGGCATCTTCTGCAAAAGAAATTCCGGTCACAAAACATTAATGCCTCCCTGGAAGCTTCTAATCCATTAAGATCTTGGCAGTAACATTCAGAATCAACTGCACAAAAGACCAGGTTGTGTTATACGAGCTACGGTAAGAGCTGTATTCCCCTGGAGCAGTGGAGATCAAAGCCCAGAGTCATTCACATGAGACCTTGCTCAAGGAGATCTGGCCAATTTTGTAAGAAAATACTGAATATTCACTAGAGGAAAGAGCAAGAATGACTATCCCAGCTGCAATTAGCTAATCTCTTAAACTGTAGGATCTTATGCTGCAGAATGCTTCCATGAAGGCAGAAAACATCTTTCCCCTATTCTTTGCAATCAGAACTATGGATACAAGTCCTCTGGACAAAAGCAGAAGGCTTATCACTAAAGAAAATGTTTGAATCATTGGTAAATTTGAAAGCAAGGATGAATGTTCCTCTACCTCTAGCTCTTCAGTTTCCTGACATCTACAAGTGTACCAAGCTGAAAGAGGATGCCCTTTATACTTTGAACAAATCTACAAAACAAACTTTGACTTAAAAATGGTTCTGGCTGTCACAAAACATCACCTTGAACAAAACACACTGTTAGCCATAAAAAGAGCTTAATGAGCTTAAACGGGAGCTATAAATTCCATTTCTTCAAAATCACTTCTGAATTAAGACCTGTGTTTGACGAAGCTTTCAACATCTATCAGGCAATAATATGGCCTTGTTTTACTGTTATCTACAACAAAGACACATTGTCAAACCACTTGCAACACAGTTCAGTTCTCTTGTATGGAACTGTTGGCCAAGATCCCTGAAACCCACGGAGGCTTTCATTCCGCAACCATTGTGTGCAGAGAAAAATCTGATACCAAATAGGACTTGTTGATGCTGGAATTACTCCTGCAGAATTTCTCCTTCAACAAAACTTCACTTGCTTTAACAGGGTTTTTTTTTAAGTTTCTCAATGATGACTTCACATATGCATTCTAAGCGTTCTAACAACAAACTGCCATGGTAATTACCTCTTAGAAAGCAGGGAAGCCGCTGCACAAATATCTCACACAACGTGTATTCAAATGCGTAGTTTCAACACCCACCATTCATTTTCACATTCTTCTTATGTACAGAACAGTCATATTTTTTTTTAACATTCTTATGTTAGGATCTTCTACAAGAAATTCTATATAAGTGAAAAGGCATGTGGAACACTAGTAAAGCATAAAAACCAGATATTTACATCTAAACCCACTTAGTTCAAGTATTAGTAAAAAAGAAGCCTGAAAGACTCAGATGAGTGCTTTGGGTGAGAGAATGCTACCGTATCCAGTGCCTATGCAGTGTTTACAGTTTCTTAACAAATTGCTAATTCCAAGAGCAGAGGTTCAACCAGGTGTTGGAAAAGCAATGTTAGATTTAATGGGAAGAAATTTAAATGGATTTTATCTTTCTCAGAATGTAAATATAGGCCAAAGGTCTTCTCTTCCTCTCCCCGGGGAAGGCTTAGTAAAGCTTATTGCCCCATTTTACCCTACATAATTTCGCCCATAGCAATTTTCTCCAATTATAGTGGGTATCTAGTATTGCTCACATCTTCAGCCTAGATTACTTAACTTTACTGGAATTCCTTTTAACAATTAACTGATTAGTATGAGCATACAGTCTTACTCTGGCCTCAGAATTAACATACCCAAACCAATTCTCCCAGTGAGAGAGTTTTTTGTTGGGTACACAAAGGACTTGATAAACAATTTACCATGCATAAAAAAAATGCTATAGCATGCAAAAATGCCATTTTCATTACACACTTCCTTTTGATTTCATGACAGGAGTGGATAATATAATAGACTACTATTCTCAATGAAAGAATATATGCTAATAGAGCACACTAAATAAATTCTGATCTCTACTGTACCCATGTAACCCTGCTGAGTGCTCTGGAGCTGACTGAACGACCATGGAGATACAGTTTGGCTCATGAAGGCTATTTACACTGCCTAGCTAACATATATAACATAAGTAAATCTCCTTTAGGGTGCAAGGCAAAAGTATCTCCATTACAAGTTAGGTTCTTGATTTCAAACATAGTCGCTAAAGTAAATACGAGATGCAAGTGATGTGAATAGCTCCCTGAACCACTGCGGGAAATTCCCCACCCTATTATTTGAAGTTAGTTCTAGTCAAAGATGGCAACAAAATTTATTAACCAACTTTTACTTAGGTACGCCTGTAAGATGACTTCAATAGTTTTGTGATGAAATTGAACACCAAATGAAATAATCTGCTTCAGTGGCAGGACAGACTTCTTGGATTTTATCTATTTTTAAATTTTATTTCACATGAATTATTATAATTTCTATTTGCTTTTGTCATCCTAGTAATCTACAACCCCCAAAGCACGACACAAGTAACATCATCACAAATAGCTAAGAGGTAACAGAAGATGAATTTTACTCACAGATAATCATTCATTATCTCTTAAATTATAGGTATCTCCTATTCACACAGAATATATAAAAGGAGGAAAAGGAAATTCTATTTCAGCAAATGTAATACAAAACATGACATGAATTTGTAACAGAAACTGCAACAGCCCTAAACCTATCATATCAAAATGCCTTGAGCTACTTAGAAAACTTGGGGCAATTTTCAAATACCCTAGAGCAGGACTGTATTTTTATTTTACTTTTCTATTAAGAGGAATCATTAGTGAAGACAGACTTCATACACATTTAAAAATAATTTTTAAAATAGTAACAAAAAAAACTACACAATACCATAATTTCCATTAAAAATCTCAAACTATTTACTTTTCCTGTTAGAGATTGCCTACCATTACAAATGTACACAGTCCTTTTCCACGAAACACTGAATTATTTTAATCCATTCAGTGAGATTATCGACAAGTTTATTGATTGCTAACCATAAGAATCCAAGTTAACCTTCTGACGATCCAACAGGCATCTAATGATAACAAAAACAAAATGTTTTGTGTTAATGTGCTGCACATGGCTCTACACATACCTTGCATTTAACCCAATTTCACCATCCTCCCAACATCTTGACCAAGCAAGGAATAAATACCAAAGCTAGCTACATAACTTCGTTCCTTTTTATTACTTAGGGATTAATATATCTTACATATAACCATGTTACCTGACACACTTCCAGGGAAGGGAACACAATGCAACACATCAGTCTTATGCTTGATAGCCTGGTACAGAAACTATATAAAAGTTTCAACGTGACACTTCAATCCTTTTCAAAAGGATATTATATCGGGATTTTCAAATGCTCAAAATTCCTGTCTGCCATGAGGAAGTTGGACAGACTGAGGAGAAAAAAAAAAAAAGCTGTTTTATGCAACTGTAACAATTAAGAAATTAATCTATCACAGAACAAATCTTATGCAACACTGATTTAAGTCACAGTTATGATTCCACATGGAAGAAATCCAAGGAAGTCTTGGCATCTAAGATTTTTTCCAAGACCTACCTCACAAGTACAGCCCAAATATAATAAAATTCTACTGAGTGACACACTAGCTGCAAATTGGTGGAATATGCTCTTAGTCATTTTAAGGTCATAAGGAATGTGAATGAGGCAAAAGGTGGCTTTGAATGAGAAAAAAGATATCTGTGGTTTCAGTGAGCACTGCTGGCTGCCCAGCTCAGGCAGGGTCCTACGCAGCTCCCTCACTTTCTGCTGACTTTCAGCCTGCAACAAATACACACCTGTGAAAACTGAAACCGAGAGCAGCATGGGCTGATCTGTACCACCTGCCATTGCCTATACACCACTGTGGAGAGGTCTTTGAATGTTCTACTACATGCAAATTTATCTTTTCAAACTTCCTCCAGGCCTTCCTGTTACACATATTCACAGGAACAACCTTTGTGTAAAAGCTACATACATTTAATCTTAAGCTAAACCAAGGTAGTTAATGTTGCACCTTGCTCTCATCCTCACAGGATTAAGCCTATTCAGTGAATTATTACTACCATATTAATACAAGTAAGAAACTAAGCTTTGCTTCTACCCAAGTTAAGCACTCTCTAATGAAGTTAAGCTCAATTCTATGAAACAGGCCAGACTGTAATAAAATAAAAATCAAGACATACTATTACCTTTTAATGGAGAAAAAGAGACTATGAGGAGGAATCTAATTAGATGGTTTTAACTGAATATAAGCATTTTATTGTGCTAAGAGGTTAAAATAATCTATCCATATGGACACCTGGAACATATGCCTTAAAAGAGCTGTTTGAAAGAGCCCGTTGAGGCTTGCTCTGATTTTTGTGATTGATTTCAGAAGCTCAATTCATAAAGTAACTGACCACTAGCACTGGAAAGAAGCATCACTTTTGAGGAAAGCTATCCAGTATATGGCACACAATCTCTTGAAGCATCTTTGACAGGGTGCTGAAGGAGATCAAAACTAGCTCAGTTTTACACAACTGCTCTGAACATAGTCCATGAAGGCAGAAAACTATATTTAGGGACAAGCAGATCATCAAGTCATAGAAACATTCTGGTATTTTTTCACCTCCAGCAATACACCCATCAAAGCTTTGTTGCCTTACCTAGTCAAGAGACATTGCAAAGAGGGAACCACTAAAGATTTAGTTTCTCTTCAGCTCATGCAGCTTTTACTACAGGAGCATCTCCTCAGAGAATGAGAGTCCCTTACAATGGCCCTGTCCTGGCAGGAGAAGCAGGAAGTCCCACTCTCCAGATTTATCACCCTGCCCTGCTCAGCATCTCCAGCCTTCCTTTGACTCCAGCTCACAGGAAGAGACAGGATGCTTTCTCTCTTCTAAAGGGACCAAACCTAGATTTGCCCCACCACAGAAAGACTTTACCTCACAAGTATGGGATGTAAAATGTAGAGTGTGAAACCTTGGCTCGGGGACACCTATTTTATCACTTACTAATATCTCTTTTCCCCACTAAAAATTCAGAGTTTCGCAAACACCACAGTGATCAGCATAAGGGCGGAAAAAAGCAACATGTAATTTTCCTATTGGTGATCTATTTTGTACCTGCTATGCCAGTGTTAAATGTTAAGACCTATAGAATAAATATGTAACTCAGGCCCAGACACAGTTTCTGTTCAACCTGTGCCACATCCCTACATCTCTTCACTGTGCTACGCGGTAAGAAACTCACAGGGAAAATAACACATCCTCCACAAACCCCAAAGGTGATTATTATGTCCTCCACACCTTTCAAATCTTGTCACCATGTCATTTCTCCTTCAATGCCCCACCGCCCATCTGCCTGCCACCTCCTCTACAGATACTGGAAGTGGGATCACTCCACAGATTTTACACACAAGTCCTACTCCTCTGAACTTTCAGATCAAAACTGACATTTGGGGTTTCCTGGTAAGCATTTGAGAGCCTGAAAAAGCTGCATCTAGACAGGCTATTTCTATTTCTATCCTCCCTTCACTTTTACATTTACTCATCTCCTGATTTTTTTCCATTATAGATCCCTTCCAACTATTTCTTCTGAGCATACAATCACAAATACAAACCATGTCTTCAGTCTATGGGATGAGTTAGAAAAAGGTTATTTAGCCACTGCATTATCTCCACTTGGAATTTCAGAGAAGATGCAAGAACATGAGAGGTCCATTAAAAAAAAAAACAAACCAAAACAAAACAAAACAAAAAAAAAGCCAACCAGACAGAACTCAAAAACCTCAAAACAAAAATCAAGCTTTTATTTGCCAATTCATGTTGACTTGAATCAGACATCAGACATGCAACTCAGGTAGATGTGACAAACAGAGGTCCTCCTAAAAGTCATTCATTAACCTTAGAATCTCTGCAGGTGATTGCAGTGACACTACAAATTAAAAGAGAGAATGCAGAAATTATCCTTGTTTTGTAAAAAAGAACTTCACTGCTACAGTATGGAGAGTGGTGGATTTCAATAAACTCTAGTGAGCTACACCCAGTGGAAGTCACAGTGTCATCCATCTGTCTATGAAACAAAAATGAATAAAAATCAGTATTTATAGTTTAATTGTATTGAAAAGTTTATGCCTACACTAACATGTAGGGCAGGAGAGAAGACAGCACATTCTGATTAAACACTATTCAGGACAGCTTTTGTGTCACATGAAAATTTTCCTTCAATTACATATTATTAAATATTAAAACAGGATGGGGAAGAGGACAAAGTGTTTAAAACTTAAAATGTAATATTATTACTGCTTGCTAGTTTAGTGCTGCTAGTACTACATTCAACAACTGCCCTCTTTTCCATCACTTTAAAATAGTTTTATTCATGCTGAACTGTGCTATACTTTGAACTGATATTCCAACATGCAAGAAAAAAACACAGCAAACGTTGTGATTTAAATTTTAAAAAAACAAAACTCACAACCAAAAAACCTGCTGCCTCTTCTCTCCTGTATCTGGTTGTTGTCTAATAACTACTTTTATTCCAGATCTTCAAAGTCAAGCAGGAGTTTTTTCTGGGACAGTATGTCCTAATTAAATTTATTTGTGGCAGCCCATTTTTAAAGATTCCATTTAAACATTTTTTTGGTAGCTGAATGACAGTTTCTAAATTCATTTATTAAGTAAGAAGAGTTCTGCATAGACAATAACTGGAACTTCTGTAAAACAGTATTGACAAACACTAAAATGCAACTTATACTTCCCAATTTTAGCTATAAATGAAGTGTGCAAAATCACCTTGTTCCTGAGTGGCAACAGAGAAAAAGGCCTCAGTTTCACATGAGAACTCATAGAACAAGACCCTTCCTCTAAAAATTTCCCTAACTGAATTCCAGTCACAGTGAGGAGTGAGCATATACTGTAGCAAACTAAGTGTTGCAGAATATCGTAATACAGAAAACCTTAAATCACTTTTTTTTCCTCTTTCTGAACATCAGGGAAACCATAGCATGGTTTACCTGTTGACAGGGATAGAAAAGGATTTAATAAAATCCCTCTTTGGAAGCCCTTGGAAAAAAACCAGCCTGTAAGAGGACACTTATAAAAAAAAATTAAAGATCTAAAGATTAAAATTCTGAGTTCCTTGGGGAAAGAGTTAAAAGAGTTAAGGTACAGAAACAGGCTACAGTGTCATTTCTCAAGTAACAGCAGTGTTCTTCTTAGTGATGTGCATTTTATAGTTGTGAGTCTGAAAACAATGGCCTCAATATCCTTGTCACAACCTGGGAATTCAAAATTTAAGGTGGGACATTTTATTGAGGTTTTAAGTACTAGAAAATCAGTTTTGCTTTGCCTTAGGTTTTATTAAAAAGCTTTCAGTTACAACAGTCTTTCAGCTTTTTGGCAATCATAGGGAACCTTAAGACTCAGCAATATTAACTATGAGAATTCATGTAAGATTTCATATCAATCCAGATTGTTACAACTTTGTTTCAATGCAACAAAAGGAGAAAGATTGAACATATTAAAGGATTAAATTATAAAATCTAAGTTAAAATAAAATAGAAAGTCTTTCAGTCACTAGAAAGGTAGCATTTCATACTGCTAATTACTGAGGAGACTACTTGAGAGTCAAGTAGAATTTGGGCCTAAGGACAAATTGATACCAGTATGTATTAAATTGATATCAGTAAGATGGTAGAGTGAATTTTATACTCCAATTTATACTTCAGGAACAAACATGCATAGCTTAAATTGTTTATAGTGTATGAATGATTTACAGTGGTGGAGATGAAAACAGCTGTGAAAGTGAGACTAAAAATAAAGCCTTTGAATGACAAGGATGTATCATTACTTTCTCTCCCTTGCATATAGTCAGTCAAACACAAATAATATCCACAACTGCTCTGTGATTTCTGATACAATTTTCAACTTACTCCTTTTATGATCAAATGATAATACTTGTCTCAAAATGCTCTGTGGTAGCAAAGACCCTGAAGCAAGCCCACATCTCCTGGCACTCATTTGTTGTAACAGACTGCTCACGGGTTCTTAGCAACCTTCATTTTCATGTTCCTTCCTGATAAAATGATAGAATTTATTTTTATAACTTCTTTGTTGAAGGACTATATGGAAAACAAACCCACATACAACCAACTGTTAACAGGGCTCCATGAGACTTTCAAAGATGTTATCAAACACCATGTAAGGGCTTTCATCTGTTTTGTTACCATTTGCTAAGGGAAGAAGCCTCACATATTCTGACAGTTGATGAATAAAACACAATTTTGAAGGCTCTGCCTCAATACCAACTTGTCACTTATACCTTGGAGAGAAAGGGCTTTTGTTTTCAAAGTACAAAGCCCAAAGCCCTGCCAAGCAGTTCCACTGGGGATCCAGAGGCATCTCAACAGTAAATAACCTGAAAGCAACTTCTGTGAGAGATGTCATTTCTGCAGCAACTGCCTCCTACATGTGTCTTGTCAGTGGCACCACACAGGCAGCGAGGACCACACAGCCCAACCCACACTGACCCCAATATCTTCTCTTGGTGACCCCTCCCAGGGTCCCTCTCCCTGCTCTGAAAGAGCTTACCATAAGATACATAGTGCCACATCCCAGACTTGGCAAGTTTGGGGTGAAACATTTTGATAGACACTTCTGAATGAACAGCTCACTGTGTTCTCCTGGTTTTGTGAGAAAACCAATTTTCTCTCCAGCTACTCACCCAGTAGCATTCTTGAAATAAAAATCCACAGAAATTAGTCTCAGCAGGGATGCAAGGCAACAATACATTTATTCCTGAGCTCATGTTAACTACAGGTTAGCTACTACAAATACAGAAGATTTTCCAGTATGCAGCTAGGAGCTTGTCCACAGATTGGAGCAAAATAGTTCACAGATACATTTTAACATCTCCGCTGCCAATACCTACTCAAAAATCCTGAACATGAACAATGCTGGATACTCCTTAGCCAAGTTCTGGCTGCTGGCACTTAGCTTTTATTTTGTTTCATCAGGTTTCCTTTATTTACAAAGCTGCCTACTTCTTCACCACTTGCTACCATTAATGGCTTTGTAGTGAACCAGACAAGCAACATTTGTGACTTTTTGCTTATTTTCCCAGCTCTGCCGGGAAAGGAAGCAGCAGATTGTCCAATTTTACTCTGGTACATGCAACTACTTTATAGAATGTAAATTGTCCTGTAATTGTGTAGGACAAAGTTATGATCATTAATGATTCCTGGCAAAGCCTACACTGCAGTTTCATATCAATCCAGAGATACAAACAGGGTAAAAGCTCCCACAGTTGCATGATTAAACCCTTGCCAGCTGCTCGTCTTCTGGGTGCTCCTAGAGGTGAACTAGTCATCAAGGGCCACTCCATCTGTGACAGCTGGCATCTCAACCCTGGGACATCAACACACAGATGAGAAACTAGGCTCTCTGAGATCCTGGCAGCACAGGCCAATGAGGAGCTGTACAATTTAGGCTAGGTCGCCAAGCTACCCAGGTCCAAACAGCTCCTTTATCAACAGGCAAGTATAAGCAGAGTACAATTTACAACAGATGAGTGACAAAAGTATGTCAAAAACCAGAGGACAAGAGACTGACATCCAGAAGAGGAAAGCATCATCTGGTGAGATCAGAGACAAAAGAATATAATACACTATGGCATCCTCGTAAATTAAAACCCATTACGGACCAATATGATCAACTCAAATCTGCTTTATTTACAGGAATAAATGTTTTCATGCCAACTCAAAATCCCACAGGTAATGACAATACTTCTCAAAATGATGGTGATGCCTAAATTGTTAAATATTTAACAATTTCTTATATTACATTTTTCAAAGATGTCAATATAACCTGCCCCAAATAAGAGATTTCATAAGATTTACTCTTGATGAGTAAATACTCTTGATGATGATATGGCATTATTAGCACCCTGCTCTGACCAACTGAGCTAATTCTTTGGGACATGTGATGTTTTTCATCGAGTTACTTGATTTATTCTTTAGTATGATTCAGCTCAGGAAAGAAAACCATTAAAAAATATATTTTCCCTAAAATTAGACAGAGCTTGCACTAATTGTATCAATATCCAGTTGTAGTACCCAAGCTCAATTTCCAGAGTAAAAAAATACTACCCGAGAATGACAGGCAGAGATTAGGAATATCTAATACAGTAGTGAAACCCCAGCAATAAAACAATTTCCTCAGAAGTTCATGATAGAGTACTTGAAATCATGGGACGTATTTAATTAAGAAGTTAAAATATTATAATGCTTATTTATAAACATTTAAAAGAGATATTAAAAAGAATATAGTAAAATAATCCAAAATATTTCCAATAATCCTAAATATTCCCAAATGTTTAGATAATAAAATGAAAATATCCACAGGGTCTTGACTGGAATATACATTTTAAAATAAACTATATGTTTCAAAGAAATTCTCCTCTTAACTAAGAGGAGCCAATCTATTTTCTAAAAGAAACATTTGTATTGCCATGACATTTCTTAGTAACCAAAATCCCTTCTGTAGTCACGTTGATTTCAGGGCCAGGAGGTGTCTGTCCTAATCACCTCAATGAGAATTCAGAGAGCAGATCCTAAAACACTTCATATTACTCTTTCTACATTCCAGTTTTGAACACAACCCAATTTACCAACATATCTAGACTTGAGAAAAAGATAAATTGAATTGTGGCTGAATTTACACTTAAACAAACATACAGATCTATTTGGATCAAGCTTCATTAGACATTAAAAAAAAAAAAAAAAAAAAAAAAAAAAGTCTAAAACACCCCAACCAAACAGGAATTCTTAAAGCTATGGTTGAAACTCTCCTGGCTAGTCTGGTCATGAAAGCACCACCTTTGACAAATTCACACACTCTGCTGATGCTCTCGCAGTTAAATAAAAGGCACACCTAAGTTACCAAGCAATGAGTTCAGAGTCAAAAACTTTTATCTTTTGATAAAGTTTTCTTTAGGAAACAAAAGGCAGAAGTGTTCAAAAGGTATTTCTCCTGTATATAAAGGAAGTAGAATGATGCATCAGTGTTTTGCAGTGATTATGTTCTATTTATTAAAAAATAAGTTATTAAATAATGACTATTTGTAAAATATTTTTGATCTTCAGAAACAGAAAGCATGCATCCCAAAGTACTAAAGATGCCAACAGAGCTCCCCAAGCTTTGAGTGTTGCCTTAACAAAGGAAATGTCCGAACAGTTGCAAAGTAAAACAATGTAAAATGACAAAGCTAATGCTATTTTCAAAACAAAACCAGCCAACCGAAAAAGGATGACCCACAGATTTGTACTTAGTGTGACACTGATTCTGAAAATGTCACAGAAAGGTCAACAATACAGACAATTATATAAAAAAAGGCAGTATCTCAACAGCCAATAATTTAAATGCTTTTAAGACTGTACAATTATTTAAATAATATGTGAGTTTTTTATTGAAAAAAAGGTTAACAAATATAAAACAGAACTTCAGACATGGAATTGCAAACCGGTACTGCTGTACAGGGTTTTTTTGGTGGTGAATCCTTACAGAATCCAGAATTGAACACGAAGTAATTGCTATTAATAATTTATAATATTTGCAAATGATAAAGTTGCCTTACTGTAAACAATGATAGGGTTTGATCAGGCAGCAGCTTAACATGCTCTGCCTAAGGTGCAGACCATCAGTTTTATCATGGATTTGAAAAGAAGAAAACAATAAAAAATTCCAAGTCTTACAGATCCACTCTCTCCTGATCCTCCTATGAAACACCAGTAACTGCTTATTTATGTTACTCTTTTGGCGTGACATCTTTTCAAGCAAAATAATTTTTAGTTATAATATTGAGTATTAAATATAAGATGAAAATTCTTCAAAAAGAGAAAGTTTCAAAACCACACATTTACCCTTTAGAACTAACACATATTCTCTATGTTATGAAGTAGTGTTCTTTCCCCAGAACTGATTCGAGAACAAGTAATTGAAGAGATTCCAGGAGAAAACTAAGGACTGCTTTGCTCTTGTCAGCACTTAGCAGACAGTGCTTCTAGAAAGTCCGATTGGGCAAACTTTACCTCATGCCAAGTCTAGTCAAAAGTATTAGATACAGTGGCTCCAGATGTTATAACATGCATTATTTTAGTCTCTAAATTTGCATGACCACCAAGTATTAAAACTGATCATATCATTAAAGGTGACTTCAAGGGCTCAGAAGAAGTCTTTATCAGTGTCAGTGAGTTCACCCTGGTGTATTAAATCCATCTACTCTGTGGCTTCCCACTCTGTGGGAAAGGTTCTTCGTATGCTCATTTTCTTCTTACTCCCCATTGAAATTCACGATTTTATGCAACAACAAAACTGTCTACAGCAGAGACAACGGTGTCAGAGACCTGAGATTTCAGGATTTAAAGTACCAACCAGATCAGCCTGGTTCCTAAAGAACCTGGTCTTCCGGATAGCACATGTAATATACAGAATAATGGAGTGAAATTTTAACAGAGAGATAAACTATGTTAGTTTCACTTGCTCTTTTCCTTAGCAGCACAGTGTGATAGTGCACAGCTAATGCTCTGTGACAGGTTTTGCCTGGTGGAAGTTCCTCCCAGGAAGAAAGACCTCATAGCCTATTTCTCCTTATGGCAAGTTTTAAGCAAATTAAACTGATAACCATGTCTTGAAAAACAATCCTGAGGACAGCATTGCTGACAGGACCCCCAGAGGGACACGGTCCATGCCAGCAGGCCAGCATGACAAGTCACAGGCAGTGTGGTACTGCAGAGGGACATGCTGTGGATTGCAGGCACGGAGGAGTAGAGGGAGCCAGCCACGGTCCCTGAGGGAAAACAGGATGCCAATTAAATGGCAGTGAGATCTCTGCCAGCCAGAGAGGCACGGGCAGCCCTGAAGGGCCCTGGCTCCCCACCTCAGGCAGCTGCAGGGAGGGACAGCCTGGCCAGACCACGGGCCACTGCTTTGCACCTTTGGGTACACAACACACAGCTCGCTGTCATGAGCCTCCTCAAGTGCCTGTGAACAACAGCTGGTGCAGAAGCTGCCAGAGATGCTCCTGCACTGCTCAGGTGACTGAGCTTTAATAGAAATGCAGCTCTGGCCACTGCTGGGCACCTTGAAGCTGAAGCAAGGGTCCCTGTCCCAGCTCTGTCCTGCTGCAACCGGGGAGTGGCCCTGGAGCGGATCAGGGCTTTCCAACACAGGGCTCACGAGTAATGTGCTGCCCCAGAAACTTCTTGTAGTGCCACGAGCAACAGGACAACAAAAATGCTAAAATCAAGACATCATGATTTAGAGCAACCAAGAAAGTGAAACATTTTTCACTGCAAGGGGTTGAAGAGGGACCAATGGTGCAACACTAGCCTCTGCAAGATACCAGGCATGGATAAATTTGGCAAACTTGTCACAGAATACTTAACTTAGAGTCAGCTAACCATATGAGGTAACAAAATGTTACAACAGGATTAAAGTTTAGCAGGTTTTAATCCTATTTTGTATTAAAGCCAGAGAAAAACCTTTTCTAATTTCCTAATTTTTTCTAATGGGAAATAGTTGAGGTCTCATCCAGAGCTTAACAAGTGCACAGCACTTTCTGTACAACTTATGGTTGACTTAAAGATGTTAATCTTATGCAGAAAGGGCAACAAGGATGTGTCACATCATACCTTCAAGTAATGTATTCATGTTTGTAAAGTTAAAAGAAGCAGAAGCACACAGAAAAGCAAGTCTGTTTCAGCAGATATGGTATATAATGCAGGAAAACAACCACCCCTTGCAGAAAAATGCCCATCCATACAGGAAAACAATTTCCAACTTAAAAAGAAAACAGGAATAAAAATGCTAGATCCTTCCTCTTCTTACTGACACCACTGAATATAATTTAACAAATACTAAATTTTAATCATGGGTTTAGTTTTTAATTATCTCTCACAGATAAACGCTCACAGAGTCTTTCTCCATCTTAATTATTTTGATTATTTCTAACACCAACAAACAAAAAGTATTCTCACATAGATCAGACTCTCGGACACAAGAAACTAAAGTTCATATGAATTTGTCTACTTTTCCCAGCAATTTTGCCTTCAGATGAGGAGTTACAGAGAAAATAGCATCACAGAAGAAGACAGGCAACATTTCTGGCTTATCATGGCTCCCTCTGAGGCTAGTGGTAATGACACTAGACTCAGCCCTCTGAGGCTTTTGATTTTGCCTACAACAGTAATTTTCCATCCTGTGCTTACCAGACAAAAGCTAATTAATAAACAGCAAACCACGAGGCACAACTCTTCATAGCTGACAGGCAAGATTAAATCAAGAAAAGATAATTCCTACATGTATTCCTACTGTTATCAAAAATCTTCAGACTAAGTCTTGCCCTCACTGTTTAAACTGGAACTCAGATAAAAGCACTCATAGCCATTAAATGCGACCATTTCAAGACACATGCAAACATTTGGTTCTTCTCTCAAAAAGAAGCAACATTTCTTAGCATGAAAACAAAGTACAATTACAAGCCTAAGCAATGCTTTCCAGCTCATTCTTTTTAAAATTAAATGCAGATGCACCCTAATTCAACATTAATTATAATCAATATCACACAGGAGGTCACAGCAAATAAATAGTATTTAAGAAGCACTTCTCTGAAGAAAAGAAAAAACAAACAAAACAAAACCCACAAAACCCAAAATAAATAAAATTTAAAAACAAAACAGCAAGAAAAACTCGTCCAAACTCTGCTTCTCATTGCAACAACTTTCTGCTGGAAGCACTGCAGTGCAAGGCTGACTGAGTGACATTGGCTCAATCTCATGCACATCTTTCCAGGTCTAATTAGATTTATAAAGTGACATCCAGATTTCAAACACATTTTAAAAAACTCTCCAGGCCGATTTAAGCAAGGAGGCCATTGTTTTCCTTCAATTTTATTTATTTTGTTAACACAGCCTCTCAGCTGGAAAAAAATTGCTATAATTCTTTTTGGGTTGTTTGGAGAGCCTGATATTCCTTAATACTGTTGTTCAGACACAGCTGAACTCTTTACTGAATTTACTCAACAAACAGAGGCTCTTTGTTGCACTCAGCTGCAAGGAAAACAACAAACAAGGACGTCTTTACCCACCAAAGCCTAAGAGCCATATTTCAAATGTGCATATAAATTCCTTGTGTGGAAGCACATCCAAACACGCTACCCCCAGGAAGTAACAATACAGAACATGGATAGAGCCCTCTGAGTACCTGACAGGCTCTAGGTATGACAAAAGGCAGTATTACTATTGCATACAGACAGCAAGCCAGCTCACAAACAAAATACTTCAAATCATAACCCTTCATAGCACACAAAGAGTTCCGAGCTGGGTCTAACCTTCCCCTTCACCACAGGTCCATGGTCAGCACGCAGTTGCCAGCAAGTCCCTATTGCTCTGCTGTGTAAGTGCAGGCCATGCCAGACAGAGAAGCTTTCCTCCAGGTGAGGATTCACAAATCCCACAGAACATCCCCATGTCCTCAGCAAGCCCCCCTGCTCATGAGCACTGCTTCCATGGCAGTGTTGGCACCTGTGATGAATGCACACATGCAGATGTTGCTTGTCTTTACACAGCTCCTGTACTACAGGGCACTGCTTCAAGAAGGTACCAACACTTCTGGTATTTCTTTGACTAAATTTTCACAAGATACGACAGCAACTGTAGAGAGAGAACAACAAGAGACAGGTGCAATGAAATGTCACCGATCTCTGCAGACTGGGATTCAGTGATATTTTCCAGTCGTGGAACTTCTCTACCAGACAGCTGTTTTCAAAAACTTGCAAAGTTACAGTGAACAGTTTGTAAATCACAATTTCTGCATCCCACTGCAGCAAAAGTTAAAACCACAGAGCCAGAGCTTTACAAAGTTTGAATTTCATAAAAATAATTTTAAAAATTCCTGTCTCCAGGTGAATCCACGTTGCAGATGTGGGATTATTAAAGATTAGTTTTGATGCCAGCTGCTTTTTTTTAAGCATGTCTGTGTAAGTCTCAGATTTGGTGGCCCCACAATGACCTCTAATGCAACACTTATATAATTTTAACAGCAGAAAAAATGGCTACAAAATTAGGAAACCTCTGACAATTTTACAAAACCAGCAGTGTAGGGATTAAGCAGTACATATGAAAATTACCAGTAAGGCTAAGACTAAACATGATTCTGCTTTTATGTTGATGCTAAAACCAAATATGGGAGTATATGAATTCATGTATGTGCATACCCACACACTTCTGTGTAAAATGGTATTTTATTCAATATAAATAGACAAATTATGAATATCTATTGTAGATGTGTTTAACAGTAGCAGAAAGAACATAATAGAAGATAGAAATGATACAGGAATGAGAGGATATATTGCATCTATAAAGGATATGTATTCATCCTTTACGACATAGCACATAAGTATAAATATATATTATGGATATATGATATCCAAAATATAATACATATAATCTATGGGTAGATGGAGATATTTACACTTCCACATGAAAGTAAAAAAAAGATAGCTGTCAAAAACTGATAATGAAGGAAAAACATACCTGCTAATAATTCATAATGATCAAAGTTGCAGGCGGCCTTCACACCCACAAGTGTGGAAAGCTGAATTACAGGGGAAATCCACTGCCTATGAACATTAAGTGATGCATCACAAAAATACACACACACAACCCCAATCTTATATAAACAGAGACGGGCTCTATACCAGCTTATCAGAATGACACTTTAGAGTCATCAAGGACAGCTATCTGAAAATGCCTCCTTGATGTCCAGCAGCAGAGAAAAATCTATTACTTTTGGCAATGGGACAGAGTGGGAGGAGATTTAATTGGGAAAGATTTAGGTAGCAAACCAAGAATCATCAAAATGTGAATCTATGAAAATAGCCTGAATTGTGGTTGCTGATCATTTTACACCATTAAAAGGATACAGAAGAACTAGAAAAGGCAGGGCATAACACCATGGATGCTCAAAGATTATACTGTGACTTTTATTTTTAAAAAAAGTATTTTTCCTCATGAAAGAGAAATGCACACCAAGTGGCTAGAGCAGTGGTCCATAAAACCAAAAGATGTGAAAGATAAATTAAGGCTCACAAACTAGAGGCCATTTAATAAATTATTGACAATTTTCAAATGCAAGTTACAGCTATTTTACAGAAGCTTTACAATTTTGTATAATTCACTGTCACAACATACTCTGAAGGTCAAATGCTAAAAATGACTATTACAGAAGGTAGTAAAGCATAAAGCATTAAATATGATGAATGTGTTTCACATATTGAAGACTGTCAACTTATTCTCTTCTTATAGTCTTGCCATACATTTTTTTGGAGAACTATTCTTCAGAAATATTACACGGGTAACTAATCACTATTAGCTTAAAAATGGTTATTTAAATTATTTACTAGCAGATGTCCTTTTGAATTATTAATCTCACTTTGAAGTCTATAAGGCTTTATAATGAGACTAGTTAAGTAAATGTTTTAGCTGTGACCTGAGGCAGAATTTTTTCCAAACAGCATCCTTCTGCTGATGAAGCCTGAAACCAGAATCTTGGTTCTTCTTGGTACTGTAACCCTCTTTTGGAGTATGTGAAGGAATTTTCTACTCATTAGCATACATTTCCATTTATATTTCCAAAATAAAGTCTCCTTTGCTCGTGAGGAAGAAGCAAACAAAAATGACAAAAGTTAATTTTTAAAATGCCTCACAAAGTGATTTTACCCAAAGTCACTCTTCCCACACCACATGCACTGAATGGCAACTGCCCACCATGCTTGAGCTGCGGTTCAGTCCATATAAACACATTACATCAGGAAACTGCTTGTAGGGCTAACCACGATATTACACTGAAAAAAACTTGAAAAAAAAAAAAAAGAAAAGAAAATCTCAGAAGTTAAGCAAAAATCCTAATTATTTTAGTTGAATAGCTTGATTTTACTTCTACATTGTTACAGTAAGTATTGTTAGTCTTCATTGTCTGTACTTCTCATTTGGCAATTAGAACAAAAATAAATGGAAAAGAGCTTTTGTATCATCAGTAGCACTTTCGTGACAAGTTATGCCTCAAGCATACACAAAGACCCTGCAGCACTCAGATGGGAGGCATGTAATGCCACTGCTACTCATGAGTAAAACTTCTACTCTGATACAAAACATTGACATTAGAAAGCTGATTGTAGCAAAACTGTGTAAAATACTTGCTCTTTTCCCCAGACAAACTTACTTCAAATGAATCTGCAAGTTCACTTAGCAGCTAGGTCACCAAATCTGCTTCCATCAAGACAGAGAGTTAAGATGTTCCGTTCATGTCTTGACAAGCTTGTTTTGGAAATCTGAAGAAAAAGTGATCATCCTAAGCATTCCTAAAAACTTTCATGGGGCAGGCAAAGCTGTCTGAAAACCACTACATTTGTCTAACACAAAGCCACAAAACTACATTTGTTATGATCTGTTACTTGGAAGAGGTTTGCCTAGAAATACTGTGATTTAACATACTGCAAATGGTGTAAAAAGAATATAAAAGTGGTCCAAGACAACTGCATCTAAAGGAAAGCTTTGCAATAATGTCTTTGGTATCAGCTGATCAGATCATGACATCATTTTCTGTGTGCTGGAGGATTTCTACACCCACATTCCTCAGTTTTCAAGTGGACCTTGTACATGCTTATGGGAAACTTGTAAAGCCTCACTAAGCCAGCATGTAAAATACTGAATTACAACAGAATACTAGTGGTAGTCAGTGCCAAAAATCCCCAGCTATCAATCTCTTTTTTAAACACTACATGTGTCTTATATATGAGAAAAACCGATCATAGGCCATTCTTTTATGCAGAAAGCTTAGCAAAATAAGAGCTGTTGGGACTTAGTAGAGGATTATGAAAGGCCTGGAAAAATTAAGAGACAACAATATAGATCAAGAAAAGAAAAACTGCAGTAACTAAGGGCAAATACCTCTTCTTTCTCAAGCTTTTTTATATTCTGGTGGCCATCTTTCCACTTGGGAAAAGTAGAGTTATGACAGTAGTTAAAAAAGCAATACACCAAGCCACATCACTAGCAGGCATCCCCAATGCCATGCTTTTACTAATGCTACTAACATTTTTTTTTAAACTAAGAATAGACTGAAATTTCCATAAATCTTTCAGACTCAAAAGCCAGACAATTTGTGTCTTCTGTGATGAATACGTAATAGCATAATAGGCAAAGGACCTGGATTGTGATCTGTTTTCTGAGAAACTGTAGCATAATATAGCTGGAGGAAGAGTTCAAGCAAAACGCTATCGGAGACTTGTGATACCAATCAAAGCAGTAGCGCTTTGCAACACAGTATCAGTCCTATAACATTCTTAATCTTTTTAAAAGAAAAATAATGTTTTACTTCCAAAGTACTCAATTCCATTACTGAAAAAAGCAACAAACCATTAAAAATCAGAAGGAACCACTTTTCAGACACACAATACCTTTTTTATGGACACATGCCTGGTTAAATGTAACTTGAGCCTCCTCTGTTCTTACACAGATAAAATTATAATGAACTTCACTTAGTGATTAAAACTCTCAGAAGAAGAAATAAAGCAGCCTCTAACGCAGGCATACATTTAATATATGTATTCTTAGAGTGAGATTAAGTCAGTGTCCAAACATCAACATTTCCATGTATAGAAAGTAGTTTACAAGACTTTTCCTTCAGCCCAGTTTCTGAAGTCCCAGATCGAAAATATAGGTCAAGTTTCCTACTGCCTCCAAACTCTCTCAAAGTCAGCTCAAATAGTGGAAGTCTGACCCATTTTGAGTGGGCTGTTCAAAACTAAGTAAGTAAATTAATCAGGTGACTGCATCAATTTTCAATATATAATTTTTTCTGCATTAAAGGTCTCACATACGAAATATATTAGCATTTGAATTCCATACACTGAAAAGATTCATGTAAAGAACTCACATGCTTTGGGGCTCACTAGTTAGCTCAAGGTAGATTCATACTTTCTGTGATTTAGTTAATTATTCCTAGAGTAAACAAGTATTAATATAAAAGGTTGAGCACAACAGAAAAATCATTATTTTTTCTGATCACAATCCATTAGTTTCATTGAAGAAAAACAGAAACATCAAAAATCAGAATATATAAATTTACTATTATAATTACTATACTTATTCCTCCTTTTGAGAAGCTAAACAATGATAATTCTTTAACTCAATTCTAGCTTTTAATTAGTACTTGAAACAGAGGAATGGGGAGCAGTTGTGGACAAAAATTTTCAACTTAGTAAAACTGACCCATATACTATACTACTCCCATGTGGGAATGCCCATTGGAAAATAAACTTGCAAATTTCATACAAAACATTTCAGTAAGAAGAAAAACATTTATACACTAACAGTCCCATTTTCTGAGACATTTTCAAAAATACCTGCAGTCTGATTATCAAACACTTTTATTCTGAAAAACACTTATCAGGAGTTTTTTGGTGATTTGTTGCCTTTTTCTGTCTGAGCCTGCCTTAAATCCAAAGCAACTGTCATTGCAGCAAAAGGTGGCATATATTAGTCCTCTCTAGAAATTACTGCTAATACATTTCAAAGTGTTATTTCAGGTACAAATAAGCTGAGTTTCTTAATATACCCACTACAGATTTTCTCTGAGGATAACTATTATGAGAAATTCAAGAGAAGTCCACTGATAAGAAGAGCTGCACAGGTAAAAGGACTTTTATAGCCTAAGAACAGCTATCTATAATCTTGGCACTTTGATCTCTCAGAATATGAACTAATGTACCTGGAATGTAGCTCATTATTAATAGTTAAATATCTTTAAATGGAGCAGCTTTGAAGATCACTTCCAATATCAATACCTTGCATTTATATAGGGCTTTCATTTTCAAGGACAATGGTACATGGTCCCTGAATCTGATATACATGCACATACAGAATTCTATTTGCATTCAAACACATCATAAAGATTAGAAATATACATCCATTAATACATATAAATGCATAATTTATCAGTTTAAATATAGGTTTTGAGACTTCAATATATAAGGCTAGGTGACAGCCCAAAGTATAATCACAGATATCAATGCAGTTGTATCAATTAATTGCGGAGAACATCATTCAGTGCTCTCTGCAGAAAAAGTCATATCAGAAGATTATTTCTGTGCAGAAAATTACAGAACAATTTTCATTTTTTTAACAGGTTCTGAAAATGAGGGGGGAAACCAAGATATCTTTTACAGAGGAATCTTGGACAAAATACTGTTTGCACAATTTCACTTAACACAGGATAGACATTTCAGTCAAGTCAGATCTTCACAGACTTACTTCTGTTGAAAACTCTTGGGTAAGATCTTTAAAATTTCCACCAGGTCATTTTTAAATGAGATACACAGGCGAGAGACCTTATACTAGACAAAACAAACAAACAAACAAATCTATGAAAGACAAAAATAAAAAGTCCTGTTTAAAGATTTCTGATTTAGCAAGCAGCACTAGTTCACCTTCAGTAAAATCAATTATGCTTGCTATGCAATGTTCCAAAGATACATTGCATTTAATTTACCTCTTCCACTTGTATTTCTCCAATGGCACAAATTAAATTTCACCAAAACATCTAAGGAAAGGAGTCAAGCCAGAAAACAATTTACCACTTTAAAAAAAAACCCACGAATTTTCTAAACAAACATAAGTTAATAGTTTTCTTAACACCAGCTTATGACTTCCAAACAGGGAGGGCAAAATCCCTCCAGCACTGAAGCAAAAGGAAACTTTGATACCAACTTCAAGACTGTTGGATATCATACCTCAAACTAAGGAAAGCTGCAAGGAGCTGAATTTATTACTTATTTAAATAACTAATCTTTCAGCAGGTTATCTGTTTTTTTAGACACTGCACCTAAGTAACAGATTATTTTTCCATGATTACTGTAAAAGCCTTCCACAACCCAACATTTGCAGTATTGCATCCTATTTCCAAGTGTAATGACCCTCAAAATCCAAGATTGATTTTGGCTTTACTCTGATCAATACTAATCTCCAAGATATATTTGACTTCCCACTGACCTAAACAAAAAGGTCACTATCTGTATATTAGTCAATCTCCAAAACATTTATTAAATTAATTTCAGAGACCACAAAAGGTGTATTGTTACAACTGTTTCTATCTGGGATTTCTATCCATCATCCTTAGTAGGATTTACATGCAGCTGATAATTCACATAATCACATTGTCACTGTAGTGGATTTCTCAAAATGTCTTGATCTGTCCTCAATTATTTTAAGACTAATCTTTTTTTGTATTTATCTAATTGGAGGAACACCACCATATTATATAGTTACCGGGTTACTGGAATCCAATCTTATACATGTTAAAGTCAATGGGAGAATACATCTCCCTTCAGTGACAAAACTGACCCCTTAATGACTTGGAGGGAATATAAAATACTGCATTTATACTTTAGGTCCCCCTGAAAGCGAAGAAGGAGAAGCCTTTTCAAACAAAGTTCTTTGACCAGCACATTTTTAAAACAAAATCCACAGCACTCAGAAGCATACTTCTACAAAGCTAATTTTTTTCAAATATAGATTTCTGATTAGCTTTTTTATTATACTGGTTAATTTCAAAGTAGGACTATAAAAACTATACATACTTTAAGGCAGTGGATAACATAATGACAAAATTGTTACTGACTGATCTGGGGTAGGCTTCTCCTCACTTTTATTCTCTTTCCTCAAACAAACAAACAAAAACAAACCCATCGAGCTTAGAAAAACACAAAGAATAAAGAAAGATCAATAAATATAGGATGTAATTAATAGTTTTTCAAATTAAAATTAGTAAATTCATGTAATGTCTTTTTTACTCTTATCACAAAATGTAATTTTGCCTCCCAAGGACATTACAAATTTCAATAGAACTATCTGCATTTCTGATAGATAACACAGTTTAATCTTTGCATAGTAAGAACATCATATAGTAAATTATTTGAGGCAAGAACCACGTTTATTTTCTCCTTCAGACAATTTATGCTAAATTAAATAATTTTACAACCTAGCTGAAATTTTAAGCTACAGTAATACTAAACACTCGATGAAATTTCTGTCCAGAAGTCTTATTAAAAACCAAGTATATGTAATTTACCCACAGACACTTCAATATAATTCTATTAGACCTTATACACTTAGAATTTTCACCCACCAGCAGGATTTGCTTAAAAACTCAACTTTAAACTTTCCACTGCCTCTGGGGTTGCAGACACTAAAAGACATAAGAGTAGGCAGAACAAAGTGAACAGTAAGCAAATTGGAGAAGTTACTTAAACAAAAATAAAACCAAAAGAGTGGACAGTAATCAAGACTAAGGATGCAAAAAGCCAGAGAGAAGGCAAATCATTTCATAAACATCATGAAAAAAATCATTCCAAGTTTCCTAACCACGGTTTAAACATGGCTCTCACAGCCGTTTTCACTCTGCCCAGGGTGAACATGCCCCTACTTCAAACTCAACTTTTTGATGACTTCTGGATTTCCACTTCCACACTACTACCACCACCACTGATTGTTTTGGGCCAGGGAAGAGAGAAAGACTTACCTTTCACCAGTTGGAATCTACTTAAAATTACTCACGTAACATATCTTTCCACTAAATAAAATTATGTTAGAAGTAAAGCCTTTCCTACCCAAACAGACAAACAAGTAGTCCCAAAGTACACGGGTTACCTAAGTACCCTCCAAGAGGCAGAGGAGCGTTTGCCAAACTTTGGCATCCTGACTTGGAGCAGGAAGAGTACAGCACATACTCTGCTATGGTTGCTAATGGCTTCATCCAAAAGACATCTCTGAGGAACAACGGAGAGCTGAATAGAAGCCTGTGCTATTATCTGAAATGTGAGTAGTTCCACCAGAGACGCTGGCATGCCACACAAAAGCAAAATTACACTCTGTTGTGCACAACAAAAAAAAAAGAGAGAAGAAAAAGTCAACAAAATTCTCCAGACTAGAGCTCTTCTACACTTGTCTTTTCTTTTAAAATTCTGTCATTTTTAGCAGAATTTCAGCTCCACAAACTACTACATACATTTTCCTCACTGCCTTTGGTATGTGAGAGTGACAGAAGAACGTCTAAAAATGCCTACATTGCCCATTTTTTTCATATTCCTTTACAAAACGGCTCTGATTTTAAAACATTTTGAATATTATGTGTTTCCAGAAGGAATTTTTAAGAGTGTGTCAGGCTATTCGGAGGAAGAGCCAGACCTAAGCACAGGCTGAGGAGTGAGAGAGCAGAAGAGATTTATGGCCTACTTCAGACAGCCTGGAGGGCTGCTGAAGCAAAGGCAAAAGAAACAAGAATAGAAAGACAGGCTGCACAAAATGCGGCTTTAGCCTGCTAAGGAGCAACAAGCAGCTTAAAGCTGACATAGAAGAAAAGTCACTCAAGAGGAGTTGGACACTGGCAAGCACCAAAAAAAGAATGAAGAGTTTCTGAACCTTCATTATAAACAGCCTGAAAGGGAGCTGGACTGGCACATTACGTGGCGTGACATTTAAAGCTTCAACAGAAGCTAAATGCAAACACTTCCTGGGCACATATAATCCCTTCTGGAAAAACAGACAAACTCCATCTCAAAACTTCTGCAGTACTTCCCAGCCACTCTCGACTGCCAGTGGATGTTTCACAACCCATGCGTTCCAACAGGAGGATGTTCTCCAAATTTCTGCAAGAAAATTTTTTCAAGGGTAGTACTCAGTTGTTCTCATGACAGCAATGTCCTTTATCAAAAGCCTCTGCTTCCCTGCTGTTGATGCTCTCCTGGGTTTGCAGATGGAATCCATATCCCACATAGCTTTCATTTCACTTGGTCAAACAAATCAGGACCTCCTTTATCTCCTTATGACCAGACCATCCTGTTAGCCCTTTACAGCACCTGACCCAATTTCAGTTATTTCTTGTTGAAGATGAGTGATCAGAACATGTCCTCTCATCATAAATTGCTGTGAGTTTATACTATCGTTCTTATCAGATCTTTCAGAACCCTCTCTACACAGGCATCATAAGGTTATATTTTGCTTTTTCCACTGCTGCTACTTTACATTGACCATCCAGGTGAATATTTCCTTTATTTCACCCCCCAAGTTTCTATCACAGAACAAATATTACTTAGGTTATATATTCATATATGAATGTGAGGACTAATTAGTTAATTACAACATCATTCAAAGACCTCAACTTCAGCAACCTGGATATGAACATCTTTGCCAAATATGCAACAGAGGAGATAAGGACAACTGTGGAAAGAGAGACTTGGTTTTCATACATAAATTTCAAGAAAGCTGCTATATAACCACACACCACTACTCAAACATATGAAAGTTAAAGTGGATACTCATATATTACAAAAGTAATTTTCTACTTGTAATATGCAAATTATTTCCAAGTGTTCTAACACACACAATTAAGAAAAACTGGCCTGCTGAAACCAAAATTTAAATGGCAAATTGACTCCACTGGAAAATTACTCATGGTCTGCGAATCAAAATAAATATGAGAACCACTTCTTATATTATTTGGGTACTTTTGTTGTATGTGGTAATTTGAGTTGAGGGCACAGGTCTGACAGGCATTCTATGCTTATGATAAACTAACAGCTCAAAGAAGATATTGAATATATTTAGCTCATGAATAGTTTTGCTTCTGAAAGGAAGAGTAACTTTTACATCAGTATAATCCATCATAGCAGACTGAAACCTACGATCTATGCGAATATTAGCATTTTAGCTCATCTTTTCCTGCATCTCCTTCACAAGACATTTAATCCTGATTTCAATCTCTGTCAGGTAAAAGTCTCAAGCACAGAAGAAAGTAAATGAAGGAAGAATAAGGAAGAATTTTTTCCAAATTATTAAAGAAACAAATTCTAGGGTATCTTTTATATTATCTACACATTTTCTTGTCAGTCTAATGAAATAGAGCTGGAGAAGGCAGACTGTTATGGATAAGAATCAATTTAATACAGTTTTGCAACTGTTAAAACAAAAATTAAGATGCTTTCTTTTCCTGATTACATTCCAAATACATTTGGGATATTGATGAACTATCAATTAAGTGTGATAAAGCAATGACTTACATCTTTAAAATCTAAAGCAGTCAGGAAGATATAAATGAAAAGGTATTTCATGCCCCACACGGTGACCTAAGGAATTACAACGGATGGAAAGCATGGGATCTTACTACTTCAACTGAATTCATCAATTCAATAAAAATTTTAGTACCAAGTACAATCTAGTCATTAAACTTATCCCTTTCTCTACTGTCCACATTAATGTTTCAATAGCATCCAAATACAAACTTTGCTGTTCTCTTGCGGATTTGGACGGAGGGCCTAACCGCAGCAATCCAAGTTCCCTTCCCCCAACTCCTATGGCCAACTGTGACAGACACACTACGTGTGACTGCTGTAATATATGGTACACTGATGTGATATATAGCCTACAGAAGTACTATGTCAGAATATTATCACTTTGTCAGCCTCCCACTACTCCCCCTTGTCATAAAATGCACAATGTCAGAAGATAAATGTGGCATCCAAGTGCCTAACCACAGCTGGAATTTCTGGTATTTTGTAATACCCAGGAAAATGAATTATACAACATCAGAAATAATGTGGTAGTTGCTAAAGATGCTCTAAATTCCTTAGTTTACAAAGACAAGCCCCTGACAATATTAAGACTTAATCTGTTCCAAGGAGACAGAGTAGTGATGAATTACAGCCTGTACCATCTCACCAGAAAACTTGCATTACTCCAGAGAAGTGCCATAAAACCAATGAAGCATCTGATAACTTAAGAAAGAAGCATCTCTACAGTCCTTCCGAATCTCAAGTCAGAACAGGTCTCAAAATTAACCAGTCACATAAATCTGGATTCTTTTAAGGAAATCTTACATTATTGTCTCTTATTATACCAATGGCCTTAAGAGAAACCGAGTCATTCCAAAATAAAGCCAATAGTACAGCCGAAACAGGAACACATCATGGACAACTTGTACCTAAGAAAATCACCTGCTCCCAAAGCACAGCATGATGTTCTCAAGTGACTTTCATAACATTTGTCCCCAACTGTCTTCCAGATGCTCCCAAAGAGACCTCCTAGAAAAAACAGCTTTTTCAATAGAGTCTTTGGAAAGGAGAACTAAAGTCAGAAAAGGACAGGATAGGTCCTGTGATGTATGCATAAACAGCAAATTATTTTAATATGTTCTCTTACACACATTAAAACTAAAGGATGACCTGATCAGTTTTTAGAAAGTGGACATTTTAATGAAGTACAAGTCTGCTAAACCAACTTTCTTTAGCACAGCTTCTTTGAACTTAGTGCTGATTTATGAAGTGTTAAATGTAACCAGATTAGAAATTTCACTTAGAATTAAGCCTCCCAATCTCAGTGTTATACATGAAATAGTTCATACAACACAGAAAGCCACATCCATAACCCAGAACTACCTTTTTTCCGTTTCCATAATAACACAGATTTATATTTCACTTAGGCTGAGTTAGTAAAAGGAAACACCCATGACTTGAATTTAATTTTATACCAACAGCCTTTACTACAAAAGTTATTTTCTTTGTTAATTATACTTTGTTCTTTACATTCCTTTCCGTTGTTTAAGGGAGCACCAGAAGTTCTCTCACCGTATGAGATATAACTGTCCCCATGCCCTCTGGTCTCTTTTCAGATGCCTCTTCGCTGCTCTTGCAGCATCAGCTTGGCTGGTCCCGTTACAAAACGCAGCATAAGCACGTCAGTAGCAGCGCTGAGCGCTCCCAGGCACGGAGCGGTACTACTGCGTGTGTATAAAGGGCGCAACTACAACCCCGCTCCTGCAACACGCACAAACTAACCTGACAAACGAGATTTTTTTTTTTTTCTTAAAATTGCAATTATTTGCTTTCATAAAGCACCCTGACAGCTTCAGTCCCGGGCCAAAGGCTCGCTCACGGAATGCCCGGCAAACCCTCTCTGACGGCTTTTTTTGCTTTTTATAGCCATAGCTTCACGTCATGCCCTTTTGCTTTGCCTCCCCCCCGCCCCGCCAAGAGTGTATCCACAGCCAAGCAGCCGCTCTAAGAGTGCTAAACTCTGCGTGACACCTACAAGAACCCCGAGCAGTTTTCCCAGCCGCCCGCCCGGCTCCTTCGCAACTCCACGTCGGGAACAGCCCGCACCGGCTGCTAGAACACAGCAACTCCCCGCCGGTCCCAGCCGCGCCGGGGAAGCCGGGGTGGTGGCAGCGCGGGCAAGGTCCCGGCGTGACGGAGCCGAGCGGCGGGCAGAGGGCGAAGCGGAGGGCGCAGGTGAGACCCGGCTCCGCAGCCGCCCGCACCTCCCCGCCCGATGCCCGCACCTCCCTGCGGCGGCTCCGCGCCCCGCCGCCCGAAGCCAGGGGCGAGCCCGGGGAGGGCAGACGCTGCCCCGGAGCGGGAGGACGCCGCACCCCCGACTGCCGTGAGCGCCCGCCCGCCGCACTCACCGCCCCTCGCCGCTCCGCTGCCCGCGCCGGGACGCGGCGGCACCTCCCTCTCTCCCTCCCTCCTGCAGCGGGGCGGAGGCTCCGCGCTCCCGGTGCCCCGCACCGCCCACGCTGCCTTCCGCGGGCCTTCACCCGCCCCCCCCGGCATCACGCGGCCGCCCCTCCCCGGGAACCAGCGGCTCCATCCGCAATGCAGCTGCGGCCGCCCTCTCCTCCTTCTCCTCTCTCTCCTCCTCCGCCCGGCCCGTGCGGGCACCTGCTCACCGCCCCGTGGGTCCGGGATTGCGAGCTGCGCACCCGGACCCAGCCCCGCGGGCGGCAGCGCCGCGCTCGCTCCCACGGGCAGGGAGCTCCTGGCACCCGTGCCCCGTCACGGTGTGAGACAGGGAAGAGAGACGGAGAGGGCGAAGCAGGAGAGAAAGACAAGAAAAGGGGGAAACAACACACACACACACACACACACACAGAGAGAAGGAATAATAAAGGAAAGAAGAATAAACGGGGGTGAAGGGGAAGGACAGGTTGGAAAGGGTGTTAAAAGGTGTTATTTCCAAACAGACTTTTGTGGGTTGTTTCTACCCCCCGCAAACCTATTACTGCGGCGGACCGCTGGGACCAGCCGCGATTAATTGCTCTGTGTTATGAAGAAAATGATAGATGACATTAATCAGGGAAGTTGTAAGTCATCCGCGTTTGTAGATGGAATTCGGAGATTAGCTGGGACAGATGGCAGGCAAACACTGCGCTCTCCAGGTCTGGCGTAAATCATCAACGTCTGGAATTATTAAACAGCCAATGACAGAACCTCATACATTTTCCCGAAGAGAAGTGTGTCTTAGAAAGATGAATATTCACTTCATATCATGGAAAGCTTTTCCAATCACAGTTACGTTTCTCTTTCTAAATAATGGAAGTATTTGATTTTCCTTCCTGGATGTCAGAAACTTCAACCCAGGAAAAGGAACTAGACTTTTCACACTTCTCATCCTTCCGGACATGGATAAGAAGCAAAGCCAGGCAAACGAGTACCCAAATCACTGCTTTAATGCCCTTCCTGAAATACGCAGAAAAAGTTGTAAGTTGATAGGCTTGTCCTGGTATCTCCAGTAGATTTATCTTTATTTGCAGTTACTACTGCAGCAAAATATTTTTTTATTTAAGTTTTATTTCTCTTCCTGCACCTTGAGGAAAGGAGTGAATCAATGCTACTTTTATTCATAGCTCCTAAAAGAATATTTGACATTCTGTGGAATCTGAATAGTCCAAGTGGAGAGGAGAACTTTTTTCACTTGTCTCCCCTAATTTTTTTTTTCACATAGCAAAAATGAGTCATGGCATGATCAACTTCAGTAAACCTTTCATGGTATCATATTGATTGATATGTCAAATGCTTGTCTAAATATAAGCTTAGCCCCAATACCTATGACTGAGTAATTGCAAGCTTGATTGCATGTCCTGCAATAATGTGATCAATCTACAGCGACATTCAGAATTTTACAGAAACCCACTCTATAAATCAAATAACAGCATCTGTTCTATCACATTAGCAGGATCGGTGTTCAAAACACTGAGTTTACAATAGTTATTTAAAGAATATTCAAATGTTAACTCATTATATGTAAAGTAAATGTTCACAAGGCTTACCAGTTTAATTTCCATTATTAAAACCTCCTTTTAGGAAAAATTACTGTGATTTTTATTAGATCTAGGAAAATCAATGTACAAAATATTGAAAGTGCCTTCTTTTTAAAAATCAGCATTTGGAATTTTTGAGCACTCTACTCTGAATCATCTTTAAAATGCTTCAGCATGTGATGTACAAACAGTCTTGCACACAAGTATTGTCTTTCCTAACTTTTCTTCAAACTCTAGGGGGAAATCAGGTTTAAATTGTTTAATTTTAAAATCACAAGGACAAAGCTAACACTTCAAGTGGAGAACCACATCATTGTTATGACTTAGACTATCGGCAATCAGCAATATAATTAAACAATATAATTTAGGTTGATGACAGATGATCTAGTTCAACTCCCTCCTCAAGGTAGTGCAACTTCAAAGCTAGATTGGCTTCCTTAGCACCTTGTCCAGCCTAGTTTCAAAAATCCCCAAGAATGGAAATTCCAACTTTTCTGGGGAAATTGTTCAATTTTGACTATTGTTTATTGCAGAGAATGCTTGCATTTTTCCTAATAAGATTCTATTAATTATTTAATTAATAAAATTAAGATTTTCCTAATAAGATCTCTTGCTGCAGCTGGGATCTGTTGCCTCTCACCCTTTCTCTGGGCACCTGAGAAGAATGTGGTTCTGTGTTCCCCGTAAGCACTCCCTCAGTAGCTGAAGATGGCAATTGCATCCTCCATCTTTAGCCTTCTTTTCTTCAGACCTCTCAGAAACATTACTAACTGTTCACAAATTCACTACTCTTTCCCTATTCCTTTTTCAATAAATCACACCAAATTTAATATTAGAAAGCAGAACTGTTATTTTTGGGATTCTTTTTTCCCTTATCTCTCAGAATATTAAAAATGGATAGCCAAAATGACTCATCCCTCTTCTAAATGGGGTACTCATGATGAATCCTACAAAAATCAGCATGGTCAAAGTAACACTTCATCCTAAGTTCCTATTTCTATTTAAAAGGGCAAAGATGTAGGTTAAAATATTTCTATACCATTTGGCCACACAAGTTGGTCACATGGTAACTTTAAGGGTATCAGCAGCACCTACAGAGCAAACTGAGTTTCCCAAGCCTTACCTAAAGAAATGTTTAATACCAAATATTAGGTTTTTGCTCTGACCATAATGACTTTTGCCTGAGATGCAGTTTCTTAGCTATATTTAAAAACCAATAACATTTTCATGCATGTGGCCTGTGCCCAGCCACAGGGGCTTTTTCTGAGGAAGGCCATGAATTGAAGCTGTCAGGGGCACAGAGAGAGGCTGAGAAAGGGAACAACTGGCAAAAAGGGTAGCCTAGGTTGAAACTCTTTTCCATTTTGTTCACGCAAGCTCTGGTTTGTCTTCCATCTCAGCAAAACAGAAAACTAGGATTTCTACCCATTGTATTCATCTTAAACTCTTTGACATGTTTACCAGCATGCTCCTTAATACTATTTGTATTTTAACTCATGCTATAATTTTTTATTACATAAATTATGTTCTCTTTCTCTATATATGCACATATATCTATCTTATAAAAGTACATATAAGGCAAAAAATCTTAAGCATCCCACGGATGCAGACATTCTTGTTTGAAAGGATCCTTGTTTCACACTAGAAACAAGTGTGCAGCTGTACCTGAAATGTAATATTGTCAGGATGCAGAATCGCCATCGTATTCTAAACAAATATATCAGCCTTGCAAGGTGTGCTTGTAATTTGTTTTGTGTGGTTTTTTTCAGCCCCTTTGAGCAAATCAAAGATGAGAACTGAAAAGAAATTGACTGAAGTGTTCTGTGAGACTTTAAAGAAATATCCTCTTAAATCTGTTAAGAGCTTGTGAAACTTTTCAAGCCTTTTGTAATCATGCAAAAAATAAATGGGGAAAAATCATCCCTAAGAGACTTGACAAAAGAAAGTACATGTTCATAGTCAAGGAGGAAACCACCCAACAAATTGGAGTGGAATAAGGAAGCTCCTGTCTGTTCAGCAAAGCTGTGATAAATTGACTGAGTTGTTACTATTTTACATCTCCTATGCCTTATGTGACATTAATTAGTTATTCCAGTGGGCAGAAGTCTACCCAAGAAATCAGCAGCACAGCAGACCCTAATTGGCATTCCTGTTCAGTCTAGAAAGCTTTAATTTCCTAGCACCATGAGGACACAGACAGCACACACAACTACACCCCTGATGACAGGGAAGCATTTAAGACAAAACGATGGTGAAGCACAGACAGGTTCACATTGTCCATGCCTAACATGCAGCTCAGCACTTGCCTGCTCTTCTCCAAACCACTGTCTTCTAGTTTTATTTTAAAATCAAAACCAAGTTATTACTGAATAAATGTATTTTTTCTTCCTCTATGTGAAACATTATCCCCAACATAAAATCAAATGTCTGGTAATTTCTTTTTTTATTCACAGACTATTCCTTACAAGCATAAGCAATAGGGCAGTTTAAAGGCATTCCCTTGGTATTTTGGCCACATGTCTTAAAACAGAAGAAACATGAAAGAATTATTATTTTTCCATCTATTTATAGATGCCTCTGGTTTTGCCTCAGAAACAAAAATGTCTTTTGTCATATCTGAAATACACAAATTGGGAGACCTTCCATCTCTTAGTTTTCCTAACAAATTAATGTCTTTGAAAATATGTTCTGCCGGAGAATTTTTTTTTCCCTAGGACATCAGTTAGCAGTGCATTCGATCCACTAGAAATAATTATAAAAAATATACTTGAATGAAAACAGATGTTGGACATTTCTGTTCAAATCCATTTTTCTGTGTATTCCCTAAAAACTGAATACTTGAAAGTACTGGAATATAATTTGGTCATTGAGGAAAGTCCTGCCATGCCATAAAGGCTTGCCTTGGGAGAACTGATGTTTGAATTAGTCATGAAGAAAGATAACATGATATTTTATATCTGCCACTAACTCCAGCAATGACGATCAGAGCAATAAATATTTCCAGATGTCAGGAGCAAGAAATATGGAAAGCTGTGTAGGGACAGGAGGAAAGACTGGAGACATCTGGCAGGAAAGTGGGAAAAGAAGGTCCTGAAATCATATTGCCCAGAGAAAGGGCAGAACAGCAATTGAGTGCACAAAGGGGCTGCTGGGAGCTGCGAATGACATTTATGTAACTGTAGGAAGAAAATGTTTCAGAACAGAACTAGATAGTATTTAATTTTTCTAAACCCCATGGGGATTTACCTTCTAAGGTAAATTTATTTTGCCTAAGGCCTGCAAGCCTAGCTGCTAAAACCTTTATGCAACAAGCAGTGAAAAATTTATTCATTTCAATGAGGTTAATAGAACCATTGCAACACTCACACTTAAAGAAATTGAAAGAAGAAATAAAGTTAGGAGCATCCACTTCAATTTGTATCTGTGATCCTCTGTGCTTGCTGTGCCAATGAGCCCATTTGGTGTCTTGAAGGAAATATTATTATCATCCTGTCTCTCCCAGCAATGTATTTTGCGTACATTCCTATGAACAGAACAGAATGGCATAAAGCTGCTGCAGGAGACTCGTAGAAATGTGAATTGTCAGCCATGAGATGGTACTGCTCAAAGTCTACTCTACCCCTGCTATTAGAGAAATTTTATTAATTTCATGAAGATTTCAACGTATTTTTTCAAAGGGATATATATCTCTGATCATCTGTATTCCACGAGGGGAAGAAAATACATTGTTTCATCCCAAGTTAATGCCAGTATTTTAACTCACCTCTCCCTTGCTTTATGCTGAAGGTACAAGAAGTGTGAGGGGAACATTCAGCTCCTGGATTCATGCTCCTGGTGCACACTCTGCACTGGACTGCCTGCTCTTCTTTCACAATTACTTACATGGAGAGTTGAAGCTCTATCATTCACTGTACATTCTATATATACCAAACAAAAGCATGTCAACTTTAGCATTATAAAACCTGACAAGAACCTTTATCACATAACTTTATTACACTTTTAATTTCTGTATAAAACGCCAGCTGTATATTACCTTTATTTAATAATAATGAAACTTCTTAATATTAGTTAACTACTAAATAGAGAAATTTTTTTTTGCCAGTTTCATGTTTACACTGGCATTAAACTGACAAAGGATAATTTACAGAATCATTCTTTTTTCTTTGCTCATTTTTTTTTTCAGTATAGTTTGGAGACTAGAGAAACTCCAGGGAGCTAGCAATTTGAAAAATAAAGGTCAGTTTCTGTTAATGAAAGCAGAATATACATAGAAGGAAGAAATTTACATGAAAAGCTGGCCCACTGTGAACTAATTGCTCATTACTCTCATTGTCCCTTAGGAAAGATATGGATAATCCTATTTCAAGACATATAGCATAACTGAAATTTTGACAGAATGAACAATGCTTGAATCTTCTACAAAGGGCCACATACCAAAGGCAGAAAGGACACAATTTATAGCTAAGTCAGGAACTGTAAAAATCCAGTCTCGTTGAAGTAGACTGGGTAAAATTTTCCCAGATTTGCCTGTAGAGAGCTAAAAATGTATCCCCAACAACATCCTTAAGTGTCCTGGAAAAAAATCACTAGTTTATCAATAAGAAGAAATGTAATATCACTCATTGAGCCCTTCCAATGAATTACTTTTCTTTCAAGGGAATTGGCTTATTAAAGCTATGTGAAGTAAGATCATGCTCTTTAGCCCTGGGAGTAGATGTGGTGAGAAAAGATCATGTAGGCTTTCATTTCTTTCAACTTTTAGCCATAAAGTTGAACTGACTTTTTTCAAGTGGAACAAATACCTGATGCCTATGCAGATGCTATATAAGTAGCATGTTCTACGTAAAAAATTATCACATCTGATCTGACAACATAAACATTTATGGGGTCTTTTCATTCACTAAAAGCAGGTACCAAGTCACCCTATCACTAAGCCATATGAACTGATCATGACTGCTAGAAGTGGTCATTTTTTAGTGCACTACAATATAAACAACATAATTTTCAATTTTTAACTTCATATGTCCTCTTCTGCTTTGGGTTGTTCAAGAATGACAAATGCAGGCCACACCTCACTGTGGTTTTGGCTCATAAAAATGGCTCATTATTCCAAGGGACACAATCAAGAGACGGTGTATCTGTCAAACAGGAATTCTTTTCCACAGTGAGTTTTCCACTTGCACTTCATTATCAATTTTACTGTGATAATACTATTTTACAAAAGATGACAATTTTCTGGTAGGCTGCAATTTTGCATACCATACACGAATACTAATTTTGTGATTTTTCAATAGAGTGTTTTTCCAATACCTCAGAAAATATGTCAAGTTGTCTAAGCTGACTTGATCAGTGATGCAACATAAACTGTTATGGTATAGAATGGTCCTTAAAGGATTATTTTGAAAATGTGGCTATGAAGTCTTTAGCACATTTTTTAGACTATGTAGAATATAAAAACATTTTGTACAGTAGTCTTTAAAGACATTTTACTGTCATACAGAGTGCTGTCATGCTTTAAACTAGTATCACAGCGGCATTACCAGAAGAAGATAAATCATAATAAAAACTGCCCAGCAGAAATGGTTGCAGAGCTATGTTTGTATTTTCTAAAATCCCTTGAGGGAAATAATAACTGTGCATGTCTATTCATTCGATTGAGTCTTCTGAAACCTAAGGGAATTTTTCTTTCCTGACTATAGAAATATTTGGGGGTTGGTGGTGGTTTTTTGGGTTTTGAGTTTTTTTATTTTCAGATTTTATTCAGATCAGAGTTGGGTTTGTTTGTTTTTAAATGAGGCAGTAAGGTCACAGCATGTAATGAAAGGATAGGTGTAGCTAAGAGAAAAGGCGGGAATGGCTCATCTGCCTTATCCTATAAAAAATTCTGTTCACAAGCACTACAATAGAAATCTGCAGCATTATCTAAAATGGAGTAAAAGTGTCAAAAAAGGGATTTATAAAACATAAGTAAATAATAGACAGCATCTCATCCTTGAGGTTCAAAGCCTAGTTTCCGGCCTGTTGATTTGATGAGGACATTATTTCTTTGCTGCCATGTCTGATACGCCCTGAGATTGGCTCAGTTGGTCAGAGCATGGTGTTAATGACACCAAGGTTGTGGGGTCAATTCCCAAATGGGCCATTCACTTAAGCAGGTCCTTTCTGACTCAGAATGTTCTGTGATCCTTTTGTTTGTTCCACCAAATCTAGACCAAAATCTGGCTATACTTTCACCTGTCATCCCAGGCTTGCTTCTGGTCACTTCAGTCAGCTCATTTAAATATATTTGCATATTTGAAAGCCAGAAATATTGGCTAATAAGCCACACAGATATTTATAGCTAACTAATAGTGTAAATTTAATTTCTGAGCTATAAGCTCTGAATTGAGAAACTTATTTATTGTACGGTGTAAGGCTCTAGACTTCAGAACTGGAGTTTGGGATTTTTTTGTAGTTTTGGTATTTTCTAGACAATAAAAAAATAAAACCAAAACCTGAACTCTAAATGTTGCAAGACTCCTAGGCTGGACGGGATTTGGGACAAGCCTTGCTTTCTCCACAGCTTCTAACCTTCCCGAAACTGGACAGTAATCACCCATACAGGAAAAACGGAGGGAAGGGGAGGGAAGGGGAGGGGAGAGGAGGGTGAGGGAGAGGAAGCAGAATCAAAGCAGAAAATTGTTTCAGTACCTGAGAGCTTCTGGGATTTAGGACATCAGCTTTTATTTTTCTTCCACTGGACTCACACCACCTACTGACAGGATGGATAAACACGTTCAGAAGCCCCCAAAGGTACACAGGCCCTGAGGTACACAGAAAATTATGTAATTATTTCTTCTAATTTTTTTGTTATAAAATGAAAGCACAATTGGCCATTATATACTCCAAATAAAATAATGTAAAACTTTTATTCACCTTTGATGTGGTTTAAAAGTTATGAGCATGGTATTGGCTAGAAATTAACAACAATATTCAGCTTTACAGGTTGTTTTTTCTTATTTTTCCCGTCTTAGATTTATCTCAGCACTTAGGAATTTGTTTATGAAAGTAGATAAAACTCACATCAATCCCACAAAGCAGACAAAATCCTCAAGGGACAGGAAGAAAGAAACATTAAATGAGATCTCTGTAATCCTATCTTCTACTCCACAAAGTATAGTTCATTATATTTTAGGTTGAATGTATTTTTAAAAGCCTCCAGGGCTATCAGTTTGTCTCTCTAGAGTAATTGTCCTAGCACAATATGGAGAGAAGTCAAAAGAAAAGCTCAAGAATCAACTTTAAGTCCTATTTTCAAAAAGCACTTAAAATGGCTGACTGAAAACACTTTGAAAAGCCATACGTAGACCCTTCTGAAAATTAGAAAATTACTGCAATCTGTCTAGGCAATGGTTTGAATTTCCAGAAGACTATCTGGCCTGATCAAAAGCTGTTGTTCCCCACCCCCTTCCCTATTCTATAGTTGCACAGCCAAGAGTGTGCTTCACAAAGCCCCTAGTGGCACTAATGATGCTATCGCTCCTTTTTGCAGAGCTGTCATTTCTCCTAATTATCATTTATATTGGGTTCTGCTGCTTTCTGATATTAATATTACCACATATATACTTTAATTGTTAGGCAACACTACACAGTGCTTATTCATAAGAGAATTTCATCCCCCTTGACTTCTCTGAAGCCTTGAAATGTTGATGATGTCTTTTAAGATGGTCTCTGCTTAATCTCATTACCAGGGGAAGAGTTAGCTCTCCATAAAACCTTTGATTTTATACACACAGTTGTCCATTGTTTGAGGAAAATGGATAATTGAGCATCTAATTAGTGAATACCTGCTTGCACATACAATTAACCACTTTGCAAGATTAACTAGTTTGCAAAACGGAAGTCCCTTTCATGGGTGACTCCTTTTGATCTCTACAGTTTCAAATTACTCTCCTTTTGCAGAGAAGAATGTAGGAAGGGAATTATGCTGGTTTTGGTTGGGGTGGAGATAATTTTATTCACAATATCTAGTATGGGGCTGTATTTTGGATTTGTGTTGCAAAGTGTTGGTAATTCAGGGGTGTTTTAGTTATTGCTGAGCAGAGCTTACACAGAGCCAAAGCCTCTTCTGCTCCTCACCCCAGCAGCAAGGAGTCTGGGAGTGTACAAGAAGCTGGGAGGGGGCACAGCAGGGACAGCTGACCCCAACTGACCCAAGGGATTGTCTTGGGTATTCCTCACCATATGGTATCATGCTCATCATAAAATCTGGGAGAAGAAGAAGGAAGTGGGGGATGATCTTAGTGATGGCATTCATCTTGCCAAGGAAACCATTATGTGTAATGGAGAAGGGCATCAGCAAAATCTTCCTCTTAAAAAAAACCAAAAACAAAACAACAACCCCCCCAAAAAAACCAAAACCAAACCAAACCAAAAAACCAAAACCAAACAAGCCCTCCAAAACAAAACAAACAAACAAACAAAAGAGAGAGAAAAATGGAACCTGGTATGACACAGCCGTTTAGTCTTTCTAATAGAGAGGATTAATTGCAAATAGAAAATATATTTGAAGAACTTCTGTGAGATTCTAGATCTCTCAAAAAATCTTTCTACTTTAGGTTCTCTTAAGCCTTTGTAAAGACTCGATTCCTTATATCATTATAATGATTTTATTACTTTCCCCTCCCAGAAGAAGTGGGAAGCATCTATTTTATTTCATCATTTTAAAAGTATAATAAATACAGTATGCACGTCTCTGGAAAAAATTGTTGCTTAAAGTAAATTTTGTTTGTGAAGACAGGTGAGAGAACAGATGCTCTGTTAATTAGCATGAAACAGAAGTAGAGTTTCCCATAATTTTAGGCAGTACTATGATTCACTCATTTTAATAATACAAACCTGATCAATTCTAATTCTGTGTTCTACAGAGATGAATTTGCTGATTACATTTGATTCTCCTGTGAAAGACTAAGAAAAATAATTCAGCTGATAACATTACATACTGAGGAAACTTCTGAGTTTCTAGAGCTACCTTTTTTTGGTGAAGCTTAATTCTGCCTTTATTTTCTGATTTGCAGAACTGCAAGTTGCCTGAAGCAATTCCCCAAATAGCTATCCTTCAACAATGCTGCTCAAAATAACAGCTTTTAAAATATATAATTTGAAGACATACTTTCATTTAGTTCTATGTGGTGTGTTTGCTTAAAAAAAAAAATAAAAGAACATCTGCAAACAAAGCACTACTAGGTTCCTAGCATAAAAGGCTATTCTGTCCCTTTAAAACAAAACCAAAGGGATTCTATTGTACTTAAGTAACAGCCTTTAGGGGGGATATAAACAGTTGAAAATGCCAAGCAGTCATTTTCACTAGAAAGTCGCCTTTTAGCCCCAAGCAAATATATTTTTTATATAAAATATATTTTTCATTAAGACAGCCTGCACTGCATCTGCTAAGAACCAATAATGAAATTAGTAACTTTAGTATATCAAATATGCTGCTATTTATGCCCTCCATTTATGTACACCTGTTAGCAAAAGCCTTTTCATAGCTTAGCAACCAGTTTCTGTTACTTCAGCCTCTGTTTTCATTGCCAGGCTTGGCCACTTAATTTTTGCAAAGAATTTTAACAGTGTGCTCTCAAGTCCTGGAATCTTAATGGTGACCACATAATGGACAATATGCCAGTGCACCAGCTTCCATCTGGCTTTCTAAACTTTACCTCCAGCTGCCATTCAGCTCAACCATTTCATAGTTACATAAAACTATAGTTTACCTGACAAACTGCAAGTAGAAAATTGTTGCTCGTGTAAAACTGAAAACTCATTAATTTACAAGGGAAAAAACCAGAAAGTGTTTTGAAATAACATTTCAATAACCAAACTAATAAGTATGAAAATCTAATTCACCAGCATTGAGAATCTCACTGAGTGCCCCTGAAGTTTGTAGTAATTTTCTGTAATTTCCCAAAAGACAGTTATGTGTTACTTCCATGCTGGGGTTCTGATAATTCCATCCCACTCTGCTGGTTTAACCAGAAATAAGGTTTACTTGTTAAAAAATGAAGAAATGAAAAAAGATCCTGAAGATAGGCTCTTTTCTAGAACCAGTCCAAAACCACCTTGTTTAAACATAGAAATCTCTACATTAGTTACAGTGCAAAGGACAGTGCTCCACTCAAGGTATGAAGTTGCTGGGACATGGCTACTACATGCTTTAAATTATTTTTTGCAGTATTCACATTCACTTTTTCTGCAGGAAAAAAGAAAAATAGCAGTTTTCTGAACAGTCCTCCCCAGTTGTTTCCCACAATATGGAGAGAATTTATCCTTATCTGCAATGTTATGGGCTCTACATCATGCAATATACTGCTCAAAAGACCGTCTATTTAGACACTCTAATCCCTGGAAGTCAGGAAAAGTCAGTACTGTGTGGTTTTCTTGAAACCCTAACCCTGCTGTGAGGCAACACTTAAATAATTTATGACCATGCCTTCAGTTCCCCTACAACTGGTTCCTCCTTTTCAAGTCAAATCTGTGTTATAAACATTGCAGACATGTGCTGCTTTCATTGGCATTCCTTCAATGGCTAATGCAGGTTATTCTGAGATAGTAGTGGTAAACCAGAAAAAAAAAAAATCATTACTGTGAAACTTTGCATATGCTAGATCACCTTTCCTTCCAGTGTCAGCTGTAGCCTTCTAGACCCCTGAGAGTAACAACAGCAAAATTAAAATGTGGTTTAAATAAACCACAGAAAATTTATCCTCTCATGGTAACACTGTGATTAAAGTATGTAATTGAATTATAGAGGCTTAGATAGCATGAAATGAAAGCAGAAATACATCAAAAATCACTGTTTCATGCAGAAAAAAATCATAAAAGTGTGTAATGGTACACAGGGTAATATTTATCTGGGAATAGATGACAGAGGACTTTATGAGACAGAGCTATAAGGCATGAAGGATATAGAGTTCAATAAAAAAGAATAAACTCAGCAATGTTTATAAAGAATAGATATACAAATATTAACCCCCAAATAACTGACATGCCTATCATTTGTTATTTCAAAAATAAAGATTTTTATCTTAAATATTGCAAACATCTAAGATGACTCAAAAAAATAAAAAGCCTGATATTTATATTTCTTTTGAATATTAAAATTAAATGTAATTTCCCATCTCCAAAGCTGAATGTATTATCTGCACAAGCTACTTCATCTTTCAATTCATCTTTTCAGAACACATTAACAGCTTTAATAAAGCTCAAAAGGAAAACACATTACAACAGATTTTACTCTTTTTTTTAAAGAAACTCACCTAGTGATAACTGTTAAGACCATCCCCTTGTTTAAATTAAATGGAGGTATACATAATTACCAAGTAATGTCAAAAGAAAGCACCATCTCCATCTGTGGGCTATTGTATCTAACTGCATCTCCAAACCATTCCAGACCCCTGAACCTTCCTCCAGTTCTGAGAGATGGGCTACCTATCAATAAGTTACAACATCTAAAATGGGTCAAGATGAAAACAAGTCAAATCCTGTTAACAGTATTGCTTAAAAATGTGTTTTTCCAAGGGTGACTGACTAAATGACACCATTCAAATGCATAAAGTATGTTTATAACAATTTGTGTCATTGAGGTCTGAAGTCAGTCAGCATACTATTTTGTAAAATAATAACAGTCTTTTTGATTTATGCCTAACAGTCTATTTTTAAATCTTCAAGATGGAAAATGTCATCCTTGTTACCACATACCTTTAATATCTCTAAAAGATGCATCATTAATTTTTAGTCAAGATATTCAGCAATTATTTTTTCTTCTGTTGTTTTTCTTTTTGAACTACACTAAAAGATATCTTGGATGCATATAGTCTGTTCAAGACTAGTTTTAGTTTTCTTGAATGGTCTTTGTAAACTGAAAACTGGACTTTAACTATAGCTTTCAAAGGCATTTAACTGGAAGGTAGGTCATTACATACCATGCATGTCTAGACAGGAAGGTGGCACTCGTTTATCCTTAAATGAGTCAGGACCATTAGTTAGACTGCTGTTTACTGTGCAGTCAAGGAAAAAAGAATAATTGAGTCGCACAGAAGTAAACTTCCATCTTTTTGTATCCCCAGTAACAAGAAGTAATGGTGTTTCATTTAATCAACAGCTCATTCCTGCACTTACCTATATTAAATTATATATTCATTCATGTCAGCCACTCTGCAACAGTGTTGCATTAAATTATCTCCATATTTCTATTTAGCTGGATCATTTTATGGTTGCAACATTTCTCTCTTAAGAGATGGGATAAGCAAGTCCCATGCTGCAGGCTGTGAAGGAATTGCCATGGGAAGTCCCTCCCATCACTTCGGTCAGCATCATACAGTGATGTAGGCACATTCTTCTCTCTGCACCTCATCTGGCATTAGCCACAGCAGGCGACAAGATGCATCATTTAGCAGGCATTTAAACACTTGAGATGCAGCATAATGTCCCATTAGAACATGCTTTTGGGATGACTCCTGGAGGAACTGAAGGCTAGCAAAAAGAAAAAAAATTAAAAGGAAACAGATTCTGTTTGCCACTGTATGAAAAGAGAAGTGCTGGACTCAACAAAACACATTCACTTTGTCTCCACTCTGGCACCACATATGTGTGAACTGGTATGAACTGTGATGAAGAAAACCAAATGGACATTCTGTTTATGCTCAGGCCATGTTAGCAGCACACAAGGATGAGTTCACACTTCACATCTCTTCCAAATGAATTTGAGTTCTCATTTAAATGAGCTCAGTGAGCACTGAGCTAGAGGCTGGAAAGAATATATCCAGTCCTTTTGCTCTCAGAATTGTGGTCACCCTAAGTCAAGAAATCTTGTGACTACTTCCCTTTCATAACCTCTTGGCCACACTAACACGGTACTTTCTAATTCCTCTGTTTTATCTGTATGTAAAGCAGGTCCTCACTGCCACCGGGAAGTACAGCATTGCTTGTGACATATTCACGTTTGGGTTAGATACTTTTGTCTTTCCACACTTGTGTCAATATATCAGCACGTTGACTTGGGTTAATAAAGCATTATTTTTAATTTCTTCTGTTTCCTGGCTGTTCAGATTCCTGGTCAGACACTCTAGCTCCTTTGTGCCGATTGTGACTCTAGAAAAGATGTATAGGTAGAGACAAGGGCCTGCTGCCAAAGCAGTACTGGGTTGATTGGAAAAGGAATGAGAGATTTCCAGAACTATGCAAACAGTTCATCGAGGAGAGTCTTGAAGCACAGAAAATTTCTGGTCTTCAGCTTTCGTAACATACGATTTCTCTTGTTCAAGAGCTGTCTGGAGAGGCAAACCTCCCCCAAATTGTCTTGTTTTCAGAACATATAAGCTGGACAACTCCCATTTAAGCTCTGTGAAGATCTTGATTAGTTCATAAGGTTACACAGCTCACCCATGGGTTTGATTTATGGTGTCGGGAATTAACCCGACACTACTCAGATAATTTGCATCACTTGAATTATTTAGTCTGCTAAGACCAATAATTAAAATTCCTTCTTTGTTTTGGGGCAATTGGTGACCTTTCCTTTTCAATGGACTGTCATAAAACATGATGCCTGGGAGTGTGAACTCATCATTTGCCTCACTTCAAACCTGATGCCCCAGAAGTAGCCTAAACATTTTGAAACTGCGCTGACTGATGGCAAGGAATTGTAAAGAGATGTGGCAATGACTGAAAGAGCTCAAGTTTTTATTATGATATAAATCAGCACCATTGCCAAAGCTACACTGGAGTTTCTAACATCTATGAAAATCTTTAAGCTTTCTAGCAGAAAGGCCTAAGATTTGCTGCACATTTTAACACTGAAATTTGGCTCAGTAATTCAATCTCACTAGACTCATTCATTCAGTTATTATTAATCATGATGAAGTAGTGCACTTAAATGACTCTTCCCACATAATTACCCTTTCCAAAACACTCTCCTGAAAAACAGGTTCTTACTCCAGCAGCTAGATCCAAACAGCAGCCTCCTGCCATTTGAGAAAACCCAGAACAATCGCTCTGCAAATCTACGGGAGTGATATAACTCTGCATGCTTGTCTGCAGTATTTACAGCAGCTCATTTGCAAAGCAGGCCTGAAGTTGGACTTAAATCTAGAAATGCTGGTTATAATTCCATTATGTTCTTGTATATAAGCACAGGAAAAAGCAAAGAAATATCTTAGCCGGAAAATACTCTAAAGTAAGCAGGGCAAAGTTCCCCACAAAAAAAAAAAAAAAAAAAAAAGTGAAAAAACCCCAAAAAAAAAAAAAAAAAAAAAAAAAAAAAAAAGTTAATATTTTTATCACCGAGGCCAGTTTAACTTTTTTACTAACCTACACATATTTTTGAAAAAAAAATCATGTGTCTCTGCCTGGTGACTACTGTTGGTTTCTAGTGGTCATAAAGCAGACCATTGAGGAAGAGGATCCTTTCCAATTCACATTCCCTGTGGTAGGGGCTCCCCTCTGGAGAAGCTGAGGTATGCCACAGACACAGGATTGAGGAAGAGAACCCTGAGAGTGCTGAACTGCTTCTGCTCCTCTACCCTTCACCATTTCTCCACCAGCAGAACCACAAGCCAGGACAACACCTCTTGTGTCCACTTCCCGTGGCCCTGGCTTCCTACCTCCTTACAACTGAGAAGTCCCGAGGCAGTGACTGCCCCTTGGCTTCCTCTCCCCGCTCAGGGAAAGGAGTGTGCCCCAGCACGCTCCTCTCTGTGGGTGCCAGTGTAGGAAGTCCCTTTGAAAGGACTTCCCAGGAACTCCCTTCCTGTTGTAAGGAGCTGGGATCGCAGCTACATTATTGAAGTCGATGCTGTTGTGCTAGCAGCTTAAAAATACAATGAAATCATCTAGGCCATTGTAATTGGCCAGGTCAAAAAGAAATTACTTGCATAAATAGTGCCAAGAAATTAGCAGGTAAATATTCTTTTTTATTAATAACCTAAAATGTTAACAAGAATAAGGGTAGAATATTTTAAAAACCAGCAGCATCCTTTAAAACAGGATATCATCACCCTGGATGTCCTGCTGGAAAACTGAGCAGCAGAAATATCCCTTGATGGAGAGGTGCTTTATGGGTTTGAGACAGGTACTCTTAAAGTAAAGAGCTTGTTAGAGATCAGAAGGCCAGTTCAGAGGCCTTGATTATTTCATTTTGGATTTTGTGATTTTTAGATGCTTAATTATAATATAAGTGGCCCAAAGAGAATTTTTTTTTTTTAAAGGTAAGCAACCAGTAATGAATTAGTTTCCCACGTGGCACTTTTTGGTATTTGCAATACCATTTTCTTTCTCAACTGTTCCCTTTTCCTTTTGTTCACTTACAACCCATTGCAGATGAAACTATATGCCTGTCTTCTGCAGTTTAAACCTTTGTGCACTAATGAATCTAACTAGGTGTCATAGCAGACTTTAATGAGCATCACTCGCTTTCATTTAACTCTGCAGCTTGCCATTACACACTTTAGAAGATCGGTTGGTTTATTCATAGCAATCACTAGATACTCTTTTTCATTAGATAGATACTAGTTTTCCCTGTTGTGCCTTTCATTATTAAGGAAACTATGAAATGTTAATACTGGCCTCAAAACCCAGGGCAAAAAAAAATGCCCCCAATCCTATTTGAAATGCAATCACTTGTATTGCAAATGATTTTACAGATCTGAGCACAAACAGCTTGCATTTTTCTTCATTTATTTATGAAAAAATGAAAGAAAGAAAAACCAAGAAGGTGGCTCTGTATGACCCACTTGTCAGATTTACCATGTTAACTGAATTTCTTGCAGTTAATTCAAGCAGCAGGACTGCAATTATAAAAGCATCCATAAACAACTATTAAGAATTGTCATATTCCCACCCAGGTTCTTAGCTCAAATTTTAAACTCAGAAATGCTTACACTTTTCAGTTTAACTCTGAATCAGTTTTGAGAAGCTTTTGCCCTACAAACTTTTTTTGTAGGTGCTTGGCTCTGATGAAAAGAATATTGCAGAGTAGCCCACAGGAATCACATTTTTGGCAAAATGTTAAATAGCTTCTATTAGACTTGACATAAAGCTTTTTTTAAAAAAAATATATTGAAAAACATGTACTCTCTATGCAGATCTATGTTTAGTAGAACTGTTTAGCTCTGTTCTGATCAAATATATAATTGGTATTTAAATAAGTATCCTTCAGACAAAAAAAAAGACAGACAATTTTCCGGAGTTTACAGGACAAGTGTAATTTTTCAGACTATTTTATCTTATATATGCACCTGATTTAGGGTGCAGCCCCTAAATTATGATAAATGAAGTCATTATTTGGATTTAAATTTCATTATTCTGTCACTTCACACACTGGAGATGATTCATTTAATTTGGTTGACAGTCACATCATCCTTGTATATAATCTGCCACAGATATTGTATCCCAAAATATGTCCGAGAGCATTAATCGACTTCAGCTAATTTATGTTACTTCCTGAATCCCGCCACTGAACATTTGGCTAAACAATATTTTTGTTTCATTATGGTGCTTTAGTTCCGCTACATAGCCATGCTTTGAGTACTAAAAGGATCTTAAAACCATAGGAAACTTTTTTTTTTCCTGTAAGATTACTGAATCTAAAGGGTAATAATGGAGATTATCTTCAGTCCTGTTTAAAAATTCCTAAAATAAAGAATATAAAAAATCCTTCTTTGTGTCTCTGAGTAGTAAGAGATGCAATCAATTTCCCTTCCAGCCATGTAGCCTTGCTGGTTTAGACAACCACAGTTATTCCTGAAACTTTTTCCTCTTCTGTGCATGCCTGGGTGAGTATGAACATAAAGCATACTGAGTATCAGTGCCCTTTAGATAACTAATTATAATTATAATAAATAACCCATGCTTTCTGCTGATCAGACCATCACATAAGGATTCTGCTACAGCAAGATTTGTTGCGTAAGGAGAAGGTGTAATTCCTGAAGAAGGTGTAATTCCTAGTAAAGCATCAGTTGATGTATTGGATAAACACAGATGTTAAGTATGTCACCAGTTTTTCACAGTGGAGATGAGCAACAGGAAAGGAAGTACTTGTTGAAGACTTCAGTTCACAAAACTTTGAATATGAAATGCAAGAATTCATCTCCATATCTATAAAACATTCAGAAATATTTTTTTTAAATTTACTTCACAATCTTCATCTGTGCATGCATGTGCACTACAGAACAACAGATAGGTAGAACTTTGTAGAAGGCATTCCCCAGAATATCCACACTCCATGCAGGTTTAAAAAGAAATCAACTGGTTTCTCAAGTAGGTTGCAGATTTAAAAAAACAATAAACAAAACCTTCTCTCCAACTTCTGTTGGAGACAATGTTCTTCCCTAATTATTTTTATGTCAGTATCTGATCTAAGATTACCCTTTTTTCAGACCAGATTTTAGGTCTTAGAAGTTCATAAGATTTCTTTTTTTTTTCCATAAATAAAAATCATTTAGGTGAAAAAAGCCTCAAACCATAAAAGCACCTGCTAACATGAGGTTTGATTGGCCTTTTACCAACACTAGGCAAAGTCAAAGCTTCCCTTTACAGCCTCCCTTCCATTTTCTCTTCCTCTTTCTAAGACAGATTTCCATTCTGTTCAAAAACTCTTTACCTTTTAATTTAATATGTAATCAAAAATCCAATTTCAACCCCAGACTAACACACAGACAAAAAGAGTATATTTGTTACAGATGAGGGAGAAATAGGAAGGAAAATACACTTCACTGATGAAGCCTTGGTTATTTATATAACCTTGCACAGATAATCTGTGATAAGACTGAGATTGAGCTGTGACACATCCAAGGCTGAAGAACCTAAGAAGTCTCTCAGTGTTTTTTTTTTCTTTTACCTGTAAAATATTTGAGAATTAGAAGGTAACTTGGCAATTTCTGTGGTTCCTTCTTGCTTACCACCATAAAACAGGAACTTGTTTCTTTGATATAAAATTGCTGAGTGTCACAAGAACTCATTATTTCACTGAGTTTTCTATTACCTCCATATTTCTTTCTCTGTATTTTGTTTTTTTCCTCCTATAATAGTAGTTACACCAATGAATTTTTTTCCTGATAGTATGGTTACAAGTTCAGACTTTTTTTTCAATTATACAAACAAAAAATCCCCCAGAAGTTCCTTTCACATTGTCTGTATATATACGTATTGTTAGCAAAGCCATATGCCAACAGGGTATTATAGATTCATGCAAATTGTTCTCAGGGTAGTTTACCTTTACAGGGAGTAGGAGGATGATCACATCTTTACTGTAATCAGTTATAAAGTAAAACTAAAAGAATTATAAAGAAGACTAGAGAAAAAATACTAAAAATAATTCTCATGGTGTCACCTTGCTGAGAGCACAAATGGCTTTTTGAAATTTGGATTTGGCAGTGTAATTTCAAATGTTGAACAAAGGTGTAAATATTTAATCATTTTAGCTATTCCAGAAATGTATTAATTTCTAATTTACCTTAGCATGCAAATATTTAAAGGGGTTTTTTTCCCCCAGCAACCTTTTTCAAGTGTTAATTACTGCTTTTGCCCTTGGGCTCCTTTGTCTTTGGAATTGTGGGAGTTTCGCATTTCAGTTTAAATAAGAATACCAACATTGAAGTATCTTATCCATCCAACTGCAGTGGGTACTTAAACTTACAGACAGGAGAAATATTCCTTATTATATGCAGAAAACAGCATTTTGCAAGAAAGTATTGTAAAAAGTCTTCTGAACAACAAAGAATTCTGAAAGTATTTTAAATAGATAATTTTATGATGTATTTCCTACTTCCTTTCACTATGCTTTTCTCCCCACTACACTTGCCTCCTCATCTACATTGTGTTACTCTATTTCCCCTGCACTAAGAGGGAAAAGATTAGTGGATCAATGCAGAGTAGTGGAAATGTGCTCTTAACAAACTAAGATAGTTGTGCTATAAACACTCAATTTAAAGAGATGCCAAAATTTTGCTGTTCTCACAAACTGGGTGCAGAAGTCTAATATAACTAGAAAACTGCCAAATTACTGCATGTCTAAATTGCTGCCATTAAAAGAAAGAACCCCTACAGACAGAATCACACAAGCACCAACAAACCAGCCTTTGTTCTCACACAGCTGCTTCACTGTCACCCACCCTGCCACACAGAATCCATCACAGCTCAGGAGCTGGCAATCCATCAGCATTTAAAGGTAAAATAACAAGTCTGGTAAGGGAAGGGGTGGGAGGGGAGAGATAAATCACCTCCAGGCTTACACCTGAGATCTAAGCCTGCTTCTGCAGGTGCTGGTGTACCCCAGGGGGCTGACATCTAATTAGGCTCCCTGCTCATTTAGTGAGGTGGTTCTAACAAAACAAGATTTGCTAATTTAGCTGAATTATACATTGAAAGTATTACGTGTTCTCAAAGGAATAAACTGGAGACCAAAAGTCACTCACTGGGCCTTCAGGAAGGAAAGGCCACACACATGCAAAAAATGGCCTAGTAGTCCTAACGTAAGTTATACTCCACCTCTGAGGAAGGAGGAAGGTTTGTGTAACATAAGAGAACCTGAAAACCTCTTTCAGAAAAGCGAGAATGAACAAAACCAAACAAAAAACCCTCAAACAAAAAAACCCAAACCAACAAACCCCCCCCCAAAAAAAAACAACAACAACAAAAAAAACCAAACAAAAAACCAAACCAAACCCAAAAAACTGAAACCCAAACCATGCTAACTCAGGCCAGAGGAGAGCTACAATGAATTAGACCATGAAAATATTCAAATATTCATTTAGTTCAATTATCCTTCCTATATGTTTCGTGAGAATGTATAATAAAAGGAATAGTAGCCAGAGCATGACTTTCAAATGAATTTCAAATAAGTCTATAAAAAAATCATGTATTAGCATTTCAAATTCTTGGAAAGAGAAATGGGCCCATTAAGGGGTCAAATCCCATTTCATCATTTCCAGTTCAGTTCAGACCAGGAGTAAACTACAGTTTATATGAAACGTTATTCACTGACCAATGTAAAATGAGTTGTTGGTCTCAAGCCAGGTCCTAACAGACAGATATGTACCACACAAAACCATCTGTGCTAATTGCCCCCCTGAGCCTTGATCTTGCAGATGTTGGCACAGTTTTATGCACATGAACAGCTTTGCTGACGCAAAGGCTTTCTGGTTTTGGCCTTGTATTCACAGAAACACCTCACATTCTTGCAGATCAGTACAAGTGTAAGCATTTCAGTGTCAGAATACAGGCTGAGAGCCTTGGCAGAGCCATCCAAAATGGAAAGAAGAAAATTAAACAATACATTCTCCTATTTGTGTGAGACTTCTAATTCTTAATGGAGGAGCTCCGATGAGTCTGAATCTGGCCGCGTGTCAGCAGGCTGCCATGCACTGTCCCTGTTCTGTGGATAAAATGTGGAGGACATCTTTTTGCTTTGAAATCAGATGATGTAAATTCTTATTTTTACAAAAGAAACCCCCCAAAAACCAGAAAAAAACCCAAACAAAATGTATAAAAATATAAATAATTTTATTATTAGAAAGGCTACATTAAAAAAAAAAACAAACAGTGCAAGTTTCAATGCTTCATCTCACCACATTCTTAGGCTTTCCTTTCCAAGACATGTGAAAGAAGCATTTACCACTTCATTAACTCATGGAGACTGTAATAATGATGCCTCTCATCAAAGTCAGATTGACCAATAAATGAAAACTCCACACATATGTATGAATAATGATTAATGTCCATTATAGCAATGAACAGATTGCATTGCTCTGTGCAAACCACAGGAACAAAAAGACCATTTTGTCACTGTATCTTTAGGTAGATGGACAGATAAAAGTCCATGTAAGTGAACCTCAGGAGACTACAGCATATTCTACTGCAGCTGCTCTGCTTTTGTATTTTATAGAAAGCTATTATAGAAAGTTAGCTAGATTACACCTATTACAATCCATTGGCAAATCAGTGATGGTTGTGCTAAAGAAAGAGCATTACTACCAGATCTTATATTTTATTCCTTCCCTCTGCATAGAGACATCTCTTACTCAAATTACAACAATGCACCAAACAGAAATGGAGTCCTGGCACAGGGGCAGGTGAAGGATTAGGTCCATAACCAATTCGATACTGTGAGGTGGATGTTAGTCTGGGGCACCAGAACTGGCAGTTCTCTCCTAAGCTTGGAAAACTGACAAGTCTACATTCTAAATGTATCTTAAAAACAGAGAATTGAAGATGGTTGAGTGATTCAGTGTTTATGCAAATAAATGACTGGACTTCTTTTTCCATCAGGAAGATGAGATTTCATAAGCACTGGCCATTGAACGAACAAGGAAAATCTTCACACGTATTAAAAGCATAAGCGGAAAGAACATTTTTAGTGTATGTATCAAAGTTCCCATCATACATTTAACTTGGCCAGATAATATCACAGAGATGGTACCTTCCTGTAACAATGCAATTGTCTGGAGGATTGTTTGAAATAGAGAAAAATCTTGAAATAACCACATTAATGTAGACAAATGGATGCTGAGTTAGTGACTTATTAGGAATAACAATTTACACAAGCAATGCAGTTGCACCAGCAGATAATGAGTTCAGGCAGTATTGATTCCTCATTTGTTCCTAAGGGAAAATAGTGCTGTACTTGACAGCTGTCTATATTTACTGTTCACTTGCAGTGTAGGATCACAGGTAGGGCTAAAATCAAGCCACAGGAAACCTGGCCATGCAACTGGTAAAGGGAAAGAAAGAAGGGGCTGTATCTTCTGTAAGGCTGAGGAAAAACATAGCTGTGAATTATTTTTAGTATTTTGAAGTGAAACTACCATGTGTTTTCATTCTGTGGTATTTCTGAACTTTCTGAGCTGTGGAGGCCATTGTGGTGAACCTTAATGTTCCCAGAAGCACAGCTGCGGTACAGCTGCTGACAAGAATTGACTATTATCTAGATATTTTCAGGAGGAGAATACCACGATGTCCATTCTGTAAGAGTTTCAGTTGACATTTAGTTCATCTAAGTCCATTACCTAAGTATCTTCTGTTTCAGTAGGTGCAGTCAATCTCTCTCGGGGAACGAATCTTTGACTCAGTCAATAGGATCATTACATTTGCATCATTCTTCATTGTTAGCTTCATGCTGCTTGTGCTTGATAAAAGGTGAAATAACTGGTAGCAGGTGAACTGAGTAAATAAATATAGAACAAATTTGATCTGACAGCCACATACACATTTAATTGACATATATTGATTTACAATTGCTAGTAGGCTTTAAAGTGTTGTCCAAAGCCATAATCAGACTGCAAAGAAAAGTCTTATCTTTACACGTGTTACACAGCTTATTTTAAGGGAGCTTTTTGTTACCCAAAAGCAAACATAATCAAGTTTAAACAATTTATGGCTAGAAAGTTAAAGAACACATTGCTTATTTAGCCTTAAAAGCTTGAAGAAACAAACAAAACAAAGATAAATTCACCCAGTAAGCTCAATCCGAGGTATAAGTAACTATAAGCCACCAAAATGCTGAGCTGGAAGAGGATTCACAAGTGCTAACTGGTACCATTGACGGCACTGATGGGATACTCAGACAGGGCACTGCAGAAGGATTCTCCCTCTGTTTAAGTCACCCTAACCCCAGGCAGCAGAAGTATTCTGCTATTGCTCAACCTGTCCTTGTACTGGCAGACAGCAGAGTTAGTGAATGCAAAGGGGAAGGATTGTTATAAAGATATAAACCTGTAGATGCTTTATTATTAAAAGTTACACAAGACAAAAAAAAAAAAAGAAAAAGAAAAAAGAAAAGCAGAGTTGGTCTTACATCCTGCATGAATATCTCCAAATTTAAAAAACAAATTTCAGATTGTGACTTCAATCTCTCTCTGCTTGCTTAGCTTCTCCTGAGATCTTCAAAGCAAACATAAACTCTGAATTTAAAAAGTGCTTAGAATATCATCTATATCCAAAAGAAGACTTAGGCTTCATAACACACTTTATGTCCAGAGCCATAGAGGCCCCCTGAGCATCATCTGCTGCAGATCTGAGTGATGCCTGGTGCTCACCAAACATCAGGTGTTTGGAGCAAACTCCAAACTACTCTTCTTGGGAGTTCAGAATTTACCCTTATTTATAATCCTTAGTGAGACCTAGAAATGCAACAAAATAACTTAAACCTAAGAACAGGTCGGCACAGCTGGCACTCAGCTGCAGTACTGAACCTGCCACAAAATACTTTAGTAGGTGCTTTGTTTTAAAAACACGATTGTAAATTAGTACTCTTCACTGCTGGGTTATAAACTTCAATGAGATTGATACCATCCCAATGGGATCATAAAACATCTCAGTTTCCTGACCTAGACTCTAGTGAGCCAAACAGTAATGCTTCTCTTCGGTAGGTCAAAATAGAAAATAGCTGTCCTACTGAATGGAAATAAGCCTTTTCCTGACACCGTGGTTGGTTTTGTTCCCCATTTAAACATTCTTAAATGAAACAAAACATTCAGTGTTTATTTATGTCTATTTCTACTGAAAGTTGTTTATTGATCTGTTTTGGGGAGAAATGACATGACTTCCCTCTGATCCCTGATGCATGAGGCAGTTAATTACCAGTAGTGAGGTGAATGCCCAGACAGAGATTGGTGACAAGTGGTGTCCCTCAGGAGTCCGTGCTGGGACTCCTGTACTGTGTAATGTCTTCATCAGTGGCATAGACAGAGGGATGGAGAGCACCCTCAGCAAGGCGGCAACAACACAGAGCTGAGTGCTGCGATTGACACACCTGAGGGACAGGACGGGACGGGACGGGACGGGACGAGATGGGATGGGATGGGATGGGATGCCATCCAGAGGAACCTGGATGAGACTGAGAAGTGGGTCCGTGTGAACCTAATGAGTTCTGCACATGGGTCAGGGCAGCCCCTGATAACAAGATCAGGGATGAAGAGACTGGGAGTAGCACTGCAGAGAAAGACCTGGGGATATGTGAATGCTAAAGGCCTGGGTGCAAGGAGATTTCTCAGTTTTCTGACAGGCGTCTGTGTGAAAGCCCTGCTTTCTCACGGACACTGTGGGAAAACAGTTGAGAGACTTTGTAAACTATGGTATTGTTATGATACCGAAGAAGAAAATATCTGAAGTAAGAGTTACTGGGTCCAGCCAATCCCTCTGGGGGGTGGTTGGTCAGACAACCAATAACCTTATGTCAGTCCAGCGTGGCAAGGTATATAAGCGCATTTGTAAATTAATAAAGCGTCAGTTTTCTTGTCTTCATAGACCGTCCATGTCATTTTCTTACTCAGTCTCCGCTCACTAGCGACAGGGATACTGGGTGAAAAGTTGACATGACCCAGCCATGTGCACTCGCAGCCCAGAAAGCCAAACATGTCCTGGGCTGCATCCCAAGCAGCGTGGGCAGCAGGGCAAGGGAGGGGATTCTGCCCCTCTGCTCCTCTCTGGTGAGACCCCACCTGCAGTGCTGCATCCAGCTCTGGGGTCCCAGCACAGGAGGACATGGATCTGTTGGAGCGAGTTCAGAGGGCCAACTAAGTTGATCAGAGGGACAGAGCACCTCTCCCATGAAGACAGGCTGAGACAGTTGGAGCCTTCAGCCTGGAGAAGAGAAGGCGCCAGTGGAGACCTTTCACTGTGTAAAGGGGCCTATAAGAAAGATGGGGACAAATTTTTAGTAGGGCTTGTTGCAATAGGACAGGAGGGTAATGATTTTAAACTAAATGAGAGTAAATTGAGGCTAGATATAAGGAGGAAATTTGTTATTATGAGGGTGGTGAGACACTGACACAAATTGCCTTGAGGGCTGGCGGATGCCCCTGGAAATATTCAAAGTCAGACTGGACTGGGCTCTGAGCAACCTGATGGAGTTGAAGATGTCCCTGCTCACTGCTGGGGGATTGGACTACATGACCTTTCCAACCCATCCCAACCTAAACTATTCTATGATTATGAGTCCACAATTCTATGAAATTTGGCTTCTTTGAAAAGCCTTCTGACTTTCTGACACAAAAACTCCTTTCAGTATCTGGGAATTGCTTTCATGCATTATTGCAAATTTCCCAGTTCAAGGAGAAATAGCCTTTCCCATGCACTCAGGTTTCACTCTCCAAATTGTGAGTGTAACTATTCTCAAAATATACTTAGCTGATCATATATGGAGGCCTGAAAACATGTATTTGTCTTTTCTTCTAAGCTTCTTACCTATCTGTACATTTTTAGTGGCCACCAGTTACATTTTACCCACAAAATCTGTTCCACCATTTGTTTTCTTGGAGGAAGGCAGGCCATTCTCACCCAAACTCCAATCTAACCAACACTAAGGAGTTAAATACATCATCTACATATGATCACGCATAGTAGTGGAATTAAACATTTCCAAACCTTCAAAGTCATCTTCTGAATTTTTTGAGATACAAAATATGTTTCTTCCCATCAGGAAAAATGCAGCTTTACAGCAAACTGATTTTAAACAGACATAAAAGTTTGGTATAATAACTCAGGGTGTAGCAAATTCAGTTTTCCTTTCCTGGTAAAAAAGCCTGGTAAATTCTACCTCAATTTCAACGATCCTTTTCCAAGCAAATACAGAAAACAAAGTCTATCTTTGTAGTTTAGTTGTCCCTTCTTCTAGTACAGCACTGAAAAATCCAGAAACCCGCTGGAAAAGACTTTGGCTCTTTCTTCCTTCTTCCCTTCCCTTCCCTTCCCTTCCCTTATCGACAGGGACACGTAAGTGGATTTGAAATACAGGAAGAAAATTTTTATTACTATATCCTTGAAAAGAAAGAGAAGGGGATGAAAAATACATACCAGGTAGTTTAAAAGTGTAACATTCTCTAAGTCAAAACTCAAGTAATTTTCTACTTAATTTTAGTATTTTTTCTATATGACACTATTCACAGGCTGATGATTTTCACACTTGATGTCAGAGAGTATTGTATGTTTGAGAGATTATAGCTAGCTCATTTTGTCTGGCCCTGTGCTGCTTAACTCTTGAGCCATATATAAGCTTTGAGGTGTCAGCTGTCACAAATCAAGTGTCAAAAGTGTACATTTGGGAATAAAAATGAAGACAGAAAAACAACTTTTCAGTCTGATCATATTGATGGCAGAAGCTATGTCATTCCCAGAGATCCACTAGGTGGACTTGAAATAAGACATTAAATCAATATGCTACCATGATATATGAATAGGGCTCCTATAAACACACCTACGTTTTAGACAGACATTTCAGACTTCTCTGCTGCACTTGCACATTAACTTCAGTAATCCCCAGAAAGTTTTCAAATTCTGGGATATATGTATGTTTATAAAATCATTATCACCACCTCTGAGAATGAGCTAAAAAGCAAGGCCACAAATTACTGACATACTGACTTCTCCATATAGACAAGTGCATGTCCCAACATGCAGCTCTTACGTTTGTACACAGCAAGGACATGGTGTAGACATGCAGACATAAGGACATGGAGCTGGCTGTTAAGGTAACTAACCTCATGGGCTGTAAGACCCCAGGGCTTTTCCCTGTTGCTGAGTATGCTGCTGTGTCTTTTCCCAGGTCCGGAAGTTTGGCTAGGCAGGTATCCCAAATATGCACAGACACACATCTGGCAGCACACAGCAACCCAAGGAGAGGGCAGTGTCTTCACTGGCTTCTGCACACCTACAGGTTTACACCAAAAGCACTAACATGAACATGAACAAAACGTGGCCTGATCATGCCTTACTTGCCAGCTAACCTGGCTCAATGCTCAATGCTAACCTGGCTAGCACGCATAGATGAGGTTTTCTGCCGGCTGGTCCAGGTCTACAGTCCCTTCAGTCACCAACTATCAGACCCCAGCCCCTCTAGTGCCAAGCTCACAGTCTTCTTACTCAACTCACCAGCTATTCCAGCTGTGCTGTTCAAAGACACACAAATGGGCCCCTCTGGCAGCTGACCCATCTCTCCCATCACTGTCCCCTGGAACTATGGGCCCCTTCATCCTGTGGTGTCATCATACCTGTGTCAGCAGCCTGAACGCTCATCCCAGCCACCAGCTAGTCTGTTGTGAAGCTCACTGTTGATCAGACACATCCATGTGGGAACAATAGTTTAACTGCATGATAAGCTACACTGAGGTAATCAAGCCCAAAGGCTTAGCTAGGGAACTGTACCGGCCAGCAGCTTGTTTCACTCATGACCAACCCATTTTATTCTCCTCTCTTTTTTTCCACTCATTCCTCTCTGGACCTTCACCCTCTCTTCCTTTCCCTGCATTTGGCCACTTTTCTATGTGTGATATAATAAGTTTTGTTCTTTCCCACAATCCCCCTGAAAAAGCCTTAGTAAGTTTTACAGAACCTCTGAAGTCCCTTCAAACGTTCCATTGGAAGCTTGTACCTCCCCATGACGTTTACGATAATCTTGTTTCCTGCTTCTTTTTTCTTTCAGCAACAAAGTTCTGGTTGAACTTCTTCAAGGCCATGCTTCAGAGGTTTCTTCAGTGGCCATCAGTCAGTGTCCAAAGGACATCTCTATTTCTCATTGTCTTGCTATCTCCTCTTCTTCAGTGTTGCTGTATCAGTGTTTAATGCTTCTCTTGCTTCTTGTCCTTGTTTTTTAACGTGACTAGTTCTTAGCCAGATATCCTTGCACACCAGATATTCTTATATTCCACCTGTCCCCATAGTGGCATGTCCTCCCTCAAGAACGTTATTCTTCTCACAGAGCATGAAATTACATGAAAGAAAATCAAATCAGCAGACTGGAAAAATGTAAGACAATTTTTTCCATATGTTTAATTTAAATTGAGAGATAAAATCTTCTTGCTCTTCACACTTGCTCACACAAATGTCCAAACACTCTACTTTGCACATAAACATCCTCAGAAACACAGATTTCATGACTGTGTTACACCAGTGAAATCTTCACACTTCCAAAATAAGCTGTGAACTCCTCAATTCATAAAATCTGTCCTTCAAGCATTTATTTTTTCCTCCATTTTCTAAACAACCTAAGCAGTAATTTTATATGGTTTTAACTGTGTTCAACTGTAGGTTTTATTTTCTCATGGTCTAATTTAGGCCAATTCATGTAATCCATTTTGCTGTTTGCCTTATGCACAACCATAAATGTTGTACATTTTGAATGTTCAGGCTACCTGTATTACAACTCTGGTTTTAATTTCAAACAAGTTAGCTATCAATTGAATAACTTATCTCATAATTAGTCAAAGGAGTATTCTTACCTCTGCTAAAAACTTCTTCAGACCTTATACAAATGTTATACAGCTGTTTTTCCATTCACAACTGGCATAAAATGATTTCTGGTTATTTTAGGTTATTTCCCAGTTATGGTGACACTATTTAGCATATGCATATTCATGGGAAACTGGTTGTTAAAAGATTATAGGACACACAACATACTAAACATCTAGAAATGAAGTGCACAGTTAGATCTGCTTATTCTTAATGATTGTTGCTTTATCCGAGACACCAATCCTTTAACTGCAGGTTTATAATCCTGTTACTGGAATCTTTGCTATGACAACACGTAAGGTCAACCAAAGCTCTGTGTGGCTCACAGCTGCAAGATAAAATGGAAATTCTCTGATCTATTTAGCAACAACTGCATATTTTTTGTGGTATCCACCACTCAAAAAAGGAAGGAAAATATAGAGGTTAATTTTGAAATCTAAAGCCATAGCAACAGAGAAGCAATCAATTATGAATGAGTAACACTCTATCTAGAATCAGAGATCTGTGAGCACTATGTGCACATTGAAATAAGCATGATTCATTGGAAAAAAAAGAGGCAAAAAGTTAGTTTAATCTTTAAGAAACTTAAGTCTGTATTCTTCAAATCTCCACAATGCCATTCAACAACTAAAACTCTCTCCTGCATTACAGAACAAAAAATACACAGATAATTTTATATGGTATTATTATGTTTAGAAATGGCATTGCTCTTTGTTGGAATGGAATTCTCTGCTACCTTTAAAAGTAATTAAATTATGTTGGGTATTACAGGAATGAATACATTGTCCTTCTGTACTGACTAAAGACACTTCCGTAGGAACATACTCTTTGTAAAAAGTCCATCTAGGCTGTATTGGGTTAGTGTGGCAAGGTTTTGGTAGTGAGGGAGGCCACAGGGGTGGCTTCTGTGAGAAGCTGCCAAAAGTTTTCTCCATGTCTGGAGAGCAAGTGCCAGGCAGCTCCAGGATAACCTGCTATTGGACAAGGCCGAGCCAGTCACAAATTATAGGAATGCTTCTGTGATAAGATTGAAAAAAAGTTATTGTGCAGATGTATTGTCATCAGGGAAGAGAGGAGTGAAACTATGAGAGAGGAACAACTCTGCAGACACCAAGGTCAGTGGAGAAGGAGGGGCAGGAGGTGCTCCAGGTGCCAGAGCTGGATTCCCCTGCAGCCCATGGTGCAGCCCATGGTGAAGCAGCTGTGCCCCTGCAGCCCATGGAGGTCCACAGGGATGCAGAGATCCACCCACAGCCTGTGCAGGAGTCCCATGCTGGAGCAGGTGGATGCCTGAGAGGGGTTTGTGAACCCAACGGAGACCCAGGCTGGAACAGGGTCCTAGCAGGGGCCTGCAAACCTGTGGAGAGAGGAGTCCACGCTGGAGCAGGTATCCTGGTAGGGCTTGTGACCCTGTGAGGGACCCATCCTGGAGCAGGCTGTGCCTGGAGGACTGCACCCCATGGAAGAGTGACCTACATGGGACGGACTCATGCTGAAGAAGTTCATGGAGGACTGTCTCCTGTGGGAGACACCCCACAGTGGAGCAGGGGAAGGACCCCTCTCCCTGAGCAGGGGCAGGAACAACATGTGATGCACTGACCATAACCCTCATTCCCTGTCCCCTTTCACTATCCGAGGGTAGGAGGTAAAGCTTGTGAGGAGGTAGAACTGGGAAGGAGGGACAAGTGGGGGGAAGGTGTTTTTAAAATTTATTTTTATTTCTCACTATCCTGCTCTCATTTTGTTAGTAATAAATTCAATTAACATCCCCAAGTTCAGTCTGTTTTGCTTGTGAGAGTAATTGGTAAGAGAATTCTCCCTGTCTTTATCTCAACTCACAAACCTTTCACTGTATTTTCACTCCCTTGTCCAGTTGTGCAGGGAACTGATAGAATGGCTTTGGTGCAGGGTACCGGGCATCCAGCCGGAGTCAACCCACCACACAGGCTGAACTACTTTTGCAGTAAGAGACCACGCAATAATAGCTTGATTAAATTATCAATAAAATATTTCAATGCAGTTCTCATGACAGTAATGAAGAACATTTTAATAGGATCCTGTTTTGAAGAAGTGCAAAAGTGGACAAAAAATCAGACATAACAAATTATACTTCTTAAGATAATCACAATGCAATTATATGATCATCTTTTCCATGACAAATTATTTTCATGATAATGATACGTTAAAATATTAATTTCTAGTTCCATCTCTTCTATATGTATTCCACTAAAATACTGCAGAGCATATTACAACAGAAACATGACCACTGTCTCTGAAAGCACTTTTGAACAGCAAATATCCCAACTAAAAATTATTATTAAAGTATTTTTCTAAAGAAATAAAATGAACTTTAAAGTGTAACCTTTAGCTGAACACTTGCTTAAAACAGATTTATTTTCATTTGCTTTCATGAACTATGACGCAGTTCTTTATAATAAAAGTGTTTTCTAATATCAAACCTGTAAGAAACGGACATAGGAAAAAAGACAGCTTTTGTTTATTAAATGAACTATTAAAGCTAAAGACCACCTGAGCGGGCAAGAATGAAAAACTACTATAGCCATTATGTGGAAGACCCTGTTAAGAAGTAAGAGAATTCAGGGTGTTCCATTTCTAAGACACTTACAAATTTCTAAATCCCTTACAAAGTTTCTGACTCTGGTCAAGTCAGTAATAAGTAAAAATTGTACTTGCTGGAAAGCTAAACCTCTAGAAATGTAAGTAACCTCTGTGAACTGCTTGCCTCTATTTTCAAAAATATAAAAACTCACTTCTTCTGGCACCTTCCCCTGGCAAATTTTCAGAAGAGGCTGCATGTGGCTGGACATGACCACAACAATGAAACCCTTACACTGGTAATGTTTTGAACAGCACTCCCAAAATACACAAGCGTTTGCAAGTTGGTTAGCTGGCAGGCTAACACAATGTGATTTTAAAAGTTGATCAAACAGTCTATTATTTTGCTACAATAGGCAGGCTATCAAAGATGTCTTGACATATGCAATTGATAAATATGATATTTACTGCTGCAATGCATACAATAAAGAACACTTAAGCTAAAATACCACGAACAGGCTTTAGGCTGTATGTGAAATATTTTCCTCAATGTTATCTGTTCACATTGTTGCTTCTAAGGCTGCACCTTCTGTTGTCTCTTTTTTATCTGTTACGGGTACCATTTCTTGTATTTTGTGGCTCAGAAAAGTACTTCATGTATCGGTAAGACTGATGCCACAATCAATCTCTTTATATAAATAATGGAATAAACTGTGCAGAAGGTTGCACAGATTGACTCTTGAGTCTTACACCAGGAGGGAGAGTCCTAAATGAAATATGGAGAACTCAATAGCAGATTTCTCCCAAGGTGTTTTAGAACAACAGTATGGGAACTTTTTAAGTAAAAGTGGATTTTCTTGGTGCTGATCAACTTAAATAAAAATTTAGAAAATAGCAAAACCCATTTATTTATTGCATCGTGACATCGTGATTTTGTTGTGTTAGTGAAATGAGAGACATTCATCATCACTCACACAACCTTCCAAACACATGAAACTAGATCTTCTCAGAGGTTTATGTAATTCATACACATGCCATTATTTTTACCAAATATGTGTTAAAAACATATTCTTTTTAAAAGTTAGATAACTTTGGGTGCTTAAAGACCAAATATTCCATTGGTAGTTAAAGTCTTCCCCTGAGGAGCTACATAATTTAAAAAGCTTCACAGTAATAGGTTTAACTCTTCACAAAGCCAATTTGAATAAAGCTAGACAAGCCATGCATTAGAAATAATAAAGATAGACTATCCTTGTTTGTACTTTCCTCCATCAGAAACTGCAGCACAGATCACACGTAAATTAGATGAGTCTAAGATCAATGGGGCTGCTCACAATAGTATTATTTTATGCCCATATGCATGGCTGAAGGTGGCCACATCTGCCACCCAAAGCCACTCCTCTAAGGTAAAGACAAATGGTTCTGCATATAATTTGTAAAAACCTTGTTCTGAAAGAAGCTATTCAAAAGCATCAAAAGTATAATCATGAGGACATTCACCCAGTAGATCCAAAGATTTATTCTTTGTCTTGATCTGTGGATTGTCATCAGTTTTAGTTTTTCCTCATCAATATTCAGCTAATGTTTTTTCAAAAAGAAAGGTGAGAATATGTAAACAGGAGAAATAGGGGCCATTTTCCCCAAAAGGTATAGGAAGCATGTATTGCAGCAAGTGCAACACAGTTCCTATACAGCATCAGTTGTGGAGGAATGGGCAAAACCCATGTTCTTACAGAATATAATAATCTCATTGATTTGTCAACTAATGCAGAATTTAGTGTTTGTGCACATGCAATGGACAAAGAGCAACTATAAAGTATACACAGCAGAAGACCACGGAGTGTTGCAACAACGACAGCTATCTGTAGCTGTGCAATGTATCAGAAACACATCAGCTATAAAATACTGCCTATGTTTTATTCATGCAAAATAACTCAGTGCCCAGGCCCCACCATCAGAAAATACAGAGCGTTGAAAGTATCTGTGACAAATTACATTCAAGTATTGTGTCCAAAATATTTACCATAGAATACCACTAACAGCAGCAATTCTCAAGTACAGATAATACTTTAGGAGGGCAAAAAAGGATGCTTCAAAACTGAACTTTTAAAAGTCCAAAATAAGACAGTGGAATTTGTTTTTAACACACATTAGTGTAAGTTTTAATATACATTAGTATTAGGGGTTTTTTTGTTTTGGCCTGAGTGTGACTTTACCTGCACTTCAATTATGAAACTTAGCATATTTTGCAATATTGCAGTTAAGTCACTGTTGCAAACCCTTATAAATCAGTCTAGTGCATCCTGGGACAAGGGTGACTTGCAAGAAAACAGGAATAAAGGGTAAAATCACTAAAAATTAGGTTTCTTATTTTTGTCTGGTTAACTTGTATCTCTTTTCCAAAGTTTCTTAATAAGACAACTGTAGTATAGGGAACGAACATTTTCTTTTGGGTGTCCTCATGAACTAGTGAGAAATTGAGAAAAAAACATGATCTTTACATTATGGCAGCATAACTATTTCCTGGACTACTTAAGTTGGAGAAGGAACCCAATCCACACAAACTGTAATAGTTCTGCAAAGCTTGCTTTTCCTTACATACAAAACTCCCAGTGAAGTAATGATGAACCCAAAGTAATTACAGGAAATCATAAGTATCTTCTCTATCACCAGCAACAGACAAATTGACACAATCCCCCATTCTTTATACTCTAGATAAGATGGGGATTACAGTTTTCACGTTCTTTTTTTGGTTTGGTTTCGTTTGTTGTTGTTTGTTTGTTTGTTTGTTTGTTCATTCATTTTTCTGGACTTGGAGATCGCCTTCAGATAAAAATGGGTTCTGTTCCCAGCTCAGCATTCAGATAGGATGCCATCCAATTTTAGCCTAGTAGGCTATACGAAAACAAGGTTTATGCAATCTCTGTCTCTGTCTGTCCCAAGTTCCAATACCCTTGAAAGCATTACCCAGCTTCAGTGGAGTCTGAGAGATAATATCATCTACAGAAATTTCATAGAAATAGATAACCAGGCAGGAGACACAAGGAACTGAACATTTAGGAGCCAACATATAGTAACTTCCTATCCAGTCAGCAAATTTCTACAAATTTCCACTTCTGAGCATGGCAGCCTGCGTGTTGCTGTCAAAATGCTCTGCAGTAGAAGACTTTAGGTATATGCAGTCATAACAGAAAATATAATCAGGTAAATAATAGCCAACTAAGAGAAAAATCCATAAAAAACCAGGCTTCATTACCTTCGATATTCACAGAATTAGCGGCTTGTATTCCTAAAGGATGAAATAAATGTGGGCAGCCTGAAGTTTTTTCAGATAACAAATGCTAGTGGATTGCTATTCATCTTGGGAGAAAATTAGAAGTAAATATAATTCTTCACTGGTACTTCCAGGGTCTAAGTCTCTTGCTCACAAGACCTGGGAGGCTGTACACTGGTGCAATCAGCTGCTTTATGGATGGCTAACTCCAGACCTTTCAAGGCCTTGACTCACTTAATCTTATCCCAGCCAAAAATCTCAACTTGAAAGCAGATTCATTGCTTGGATTTCTTTACTGATGTACTATCGGAAGTACAAACTGCACTCCTTTAGTGATCTATGAGAACTAAGAGCTCATATTACTTGCAGCTGTCCCATAACTCAGTCCAAAGGTGATGATTTCAGCTTCTCTCCTTCTGCCATCTGAGTATTTCTGTTTCATATCCCTCCTACTAGCACTAGTATCGCATACTACCCCTCTACCATGTATTTCTGAACTGATTAATTTCTGTGTCTCTGTTTAAGCATGTGATCCTCATATAGACATAATCTATACAGTTCATGAACCTGCAATATTGGATGTTGTGCATTCTGTACCTCTTTACTGCAAAATACTCTTTCATAATCATAGGAACCCTGTCTTGGTTATCCCAAACTCAGTGCCTCATTTCAGCAACATTTTAAATACCTCAGAAGCAGCATTTAAATATGTGATACGTTTTACATCTTTTTACCACATATTTTTCATTTTTTTCAGGACCATACAGTTGGTATATAATCTTTACCTTTATATTATTGCTTAATCTGTTTTCCTTGAGTTATTTTAGCTCATACCAAATAAATTATATTTAAGGTGACCTTGAGGATTTATGGCTGAGCTTGATCCTTACAGTGTTTCCATTTCTCTTACTACAATGTTATCTTTAACACGTACTTTCAAAGTGAAAATAACACACGGCAAACAGATAGTCAGAGATATGTTCTCTTTCATCATGACAGCTGTAAAGAGATAAAAACCCCAAACCATTCTGTTTGTGTCAATGCTATGGAGGAAAGGCTCTGCCAAGCAGTGAGAAGTCTTTAACTGGAAACATTTCTAGTGATTCACTACAGAAATTAAGAACTATCTCTAAAGCCCTTACTGATTTCAACTGTTGCTTCTATCACGGCAGGGGAAAATACTCTCTCCAGCAGTCTTGTAATATTCTTGCCTGTGGGGGGCCTTACAGGTTAGTTTCAGGGCTGGAAGTGTTGGATAAAAACTGCTGCAGTTTAAGGTGCAAAATTCTGATTTGATAAAAATCTCCATGCTAATTGCAATTTACTAGTAATATTTCTCTTGAAAAAACTTGTATTGAGAGAATTCAATTGCCAGAACTCAGTGGGATCTCCCAAACCTACTCCAAAAACCATTTTGCTCAACCTTTTCTGGCACATCCCCTGTTGTGTGATGATTCAGGTCAATGTGACTGGCTGCCACTATTATTTAAAACAATGTGACAGGCAAAGACTTGGTGTTCTTACTTTTTGTTTGTAGTGTTTCTGTAGCTGAAAGCTATGAGTATTTTTCACACTGTGCTTTATGCTCCCTAGATCAATGTAAAGTTGAGCCAGATCCAAAAGCTAATAGCCAGTGAAATTACTGGTTAGACCTGAGCCTTCCAAATTTGGGATTAGCTGATGCTTTAAGGTGAGATACAAACTCCATATTGGTCCTGAGCATGCCAGGCACCTGTTCAAGGTATCTGACATATACAGTTTTGTAGTTAAGAACTCACAAAATACCATGGTCAATATTGCTGTACAGAGAGCTTTATATGGATACCTCAGGAACCTTGAACAGTGATGGCCAAAAGTTCAGGTGGAGATCTACCAGAGGGACATGGGACGTGCCAGCTTTTGCCAATACTGTGCCTGGCTAAATAAGTAGAGTCAAGCCACCTGCAATGCAGGACTCACCATTACTTGAACTGGATAATGAAAGCTAGAGACTACTGCAAGCCAAGACTTAAACTCCCAGAAAATACCAAGAAGTTCCAAGGATAAAGAGAATCAGTGGGCTGGCATTGGCCAGTTTAAATATAAATGAAGGGTTTTTTTCTCTAAGCAGATGCTTGGTTGGGAGAAAGCTATTTTCTGTGCTGATCATATCCTGGTCCCACTACCAGGTGCTATGCACACTGCAGGCACAACTGTACTGTAGATGGCCTCAGAGCTGCACTTGCTCTGGGTGGCTGCTGGAGGCAGCCTGTCTCCTCCCAGCCTCTGGAGCAGCCTGGCACTCTGCCGCAGCCTCGTGACGGCCCCGAGTAGTCATAAGGACCTCTCTTCCTCATTTTTTCCCTCAAACCCTGACCCCATGCTTGTCCTTTCACTGCCATACATGGTGTGAATCATGAACTACAGCCAGCCTGATTCATTCCTGCAGCTGGGTCGAGGTTCCCAAACCAGGCAGAGCTTCTTCACAGAATCACAGAATGAACTAGGTTGGAAAAGACCTTTGAGATCATCAAGTCCAACCTATGACATAACCTAACACCTCCTCATCAACTAAACCATGGCACTAAGTGCCACGTCTAACCTTTTTTTAAACACGTCTGGGGACGGTGACTCCACCACCTCCCTGGGCAGATGATTCCAGTGCCCAACCACTCTTTCAGGGAAGAATTTTTTTCTGATGTCTAACCTAAACTTCCCCTGGTGCAGCTTAAGACCGTGACCTCTTGTTCTGTCAGTGGTTGCCTGGGAAAAGAGACCGATCCCCACCTGACTACACCCTCCTTTCAGGCAGCTGTAGACAGTGATAAGGTCTCCCCTGAGCCTCCTTTTTTCCAGGCTAAACAACCCCAGCTCCCTCAGCTGTTCTTCACAGGGCTTGTGTCCCAGGCCATTCACCAGCCTTGTTGCCATCCTCTGGATGTGTTTGAGCATCTCAACATCCTTTCTAAATTTGGAGGCCCAGAAGTGGACACAGTACCCAAGGTGTGGCCTCACCAGTGTCAAGTACATGGGAAGAATGTCTTCCCTGGTCCTGCTGGCCACACTATTCCTGACA
>VZRS01011915.1:91255-190444 GCA_013398055.1 Ifrita kowaldi | reverse complement strand
CTCCCGAGCCTTGGGGCACCTGGGGGCTGGCACGGCCCGGGCTGGCAGGAGAGCAGCGCGGAGCCGGCTCCGCCCCCGGCCGGGTGGGACGGGCCCGGCTCCGCGCCGCGGCTGCGCANCGGGGGTCGCCGCGGCCGCCCCTGGGCCTCGGCGGGGCCTGGGCAGGCCCGCGGCGGAGCGGGGGGGCCTTGGCCTTGGCCTTACCTCGCCTTGCTTTGCCTTGCCTTGCTTTGCCCTGCTCTGCCTTGCCCTGCCCTGCCCGGGCGCGACTCCCGTGCCGAGACCACCCCAGGCCGAGCGGGGGCCGGGGGCCGCCCGAGCAGCCCAGCAGCAGCCGAGCTCACTCGGCCTTGGTCCAAGCCTGCCGGCTGTAAAGTTCGCCATGTTTGTGAGAGCAGCTGGCCCTGATGGACGAGAAAATCCCTAAATCCCGGGATTTTTGACTCCTTTATTTTAGCAGCGCCCGCTTTACCGCTCAGGCAGTGTCCGAGACGTGGGTCTGTAAGGGGGTCGTGAAAGGCAGCACTGGTCGTGCCCACCCAAGCTGGACAAGCGTGTGGGTGCTAAGTCACTGCCTTACCCTGCCGCCTCCTGTGCCTTGGAGGAGCTTGTGATGTTCGCGGTTAAGGCATAGCTGATGGGGCAGACGGTGGTTGCGATTCGGAATCTTTTGCTATATTGAAAAAGAAGTAGGTAATCTCAAGTAATCTCAAGTTTATATATTTGCATATGAAGGGTAAGTACACCAGCCTAACTTGCTGGAGAAGTGTAACAATTTAGTTTGTCTCTATGAAGTTTCACTGAGTCTATAAACAAAAAGTTTTTCCCCCTAGTCTTGCATGTAGCTCAGGATGTAGTGGTTCAGTGCGTCTTGTGACACTGTTTGGGTTTTGTCTGTGTACTGTTGTGCTGCAGTGTGTAGCAAGTGGAAGGGTGCGGTCTTAAACAAAAGCCACTTGTCACAACATTTTTAATTTACCAAACTCGTTTTAACAGACTGTGAATTCACGGAAACTCCAGAGAAGTACAAGGGAAATGGAGTGTAACATCAGTTACAAGGGTGACTGGACCAAAGCACAGCTGTTCAGGAAGTAGGATTTCTGACTTTGGTGACAGTATACAAGCTGTGACGTATGGAGATGTTATATTCTCAGAGTTACTGCTGTTTGGCCTATAAGTGCCGGATAAAAGAGCAACATGTTCTTGATTTGTGGTCAGCTGTAATAAGGTTCAGGCTTGGCTGGGGGGAAAAGCATGTTGGCGGATCAAATTTTGCTTGAAGGTGGTTCTGTGTTTTTCTCTTTGTGAACATGAGATGTTTCTCCCAGGTCTCTGGCACCATTGCGTTCTAATTATTGAAGCTCAGGTACAGTCGGCATTCAAGGATGCCCCTGCATTAATACTTTAATTCAAGTAAAGGATGTACTCTTGAAAGGAGTTCCCAGTCATCCTTGCCTGCTGCACTTTGGTTCATGTCACAGTGTGATCAGGGAGTGTGTGAACTTTTCCTTTTGGAAAAAAGTTAAAACTGGAAGGTGCACTTCAGTTGTCAGTGGGTGTTGTAAGTCTGCATAAGAGCTATTATGGAATAAACATACAAAAACACGTACAGTGTCGATTTTGGGTCCTCAGTAACTGTTTGTTTTTCAGAGTTGCTGCCTGGTCTGTATACAGTTGTTAATGTAGACGTAGCCTGAGCCTACTGTCAGTAGAGCAGCTAAGTTGGATGTAGTGGTAGGAGAACAGCATGATCCCTAAGCTTTCAGATCTATAATTGTGACAGCTATTGCCTAAGCTGCAAGACTGAAGTTCCATAGCTTGAAGGCTGTAGGTCAGCTGCAAGGAGAAAAGTAAACAAAAACCCCATATGAAATAATTGTCAACATTGTCAGCAGCTTTTTCAGGAGTTTTACTTTTCAATAGCTCAGTAGTTTTCATTTTCAATATAAGTTTCAATTATTGAATGGCTCCCAAACTTAGAATGTTTAAAAAGTGCTGTAGCATCAGAAGAGTAGATAGTTTTCCTGCTTGTAAGAGTTTAATGACATAAATGAAAAAAAATAATCCTGCATATTTGCTGGAGCAGTAACTGAGACTAGTTGGCATTTGTTGACTTACTTTCCTTTTCTCACATTCACCTAGCCTTTACAGCAAGATAATGAATTAATGTTGTGTTTGTGTTGCCATCACCGTATTTGAGATATTTCTGTTCTGTCTTGAGTAGCTGGTTTAAAATATTCTGACTCATTTTCCTCTTTTAATCTTCCTCTTAGGCTTCCTTTTAGTGAACCAGCATGATAATTGCTAGCTGCCACTTTAAAAATCACTCTTAGTGGAAACAAAGCCCCAGTGGAGTTTTGCATATTCTTTTTAAATCATGCAGTTCCTCAAAACACTGATGAATTGAGTGACTGCTGTCTCTGTGTGTTAAATAACTAAAATGGATTATGTGGATAAGCTGGACAACTAATTGGCATTGCTGTAGAGGTTTGTTTTTTTAACTTGGAGTTTGTTTTCCACACGTTGCAAACTGGGGAGATTTCTGCTTGTAGCGCTTTTTACAGATTTTAGTTTCAAGTGTTCTGTCTTTCAAGGTATTTTTAGTGTTGTGGCTGAAAAGCTACAGTAATGAGAAAAAATACGCATAGGTAACTAAAATGCTTTTGTGAGCAATACTTTTTTATTTAACAAGTCTTTATAAATGCTGTATATTGGCAGCCAATATGTTTAAGTAACTCCCGTTTTTTACTTGACTTCCCTGTGAATTAGTGCTCTTTTGAATTAAAGGGAATCATCAGTTTGAGCACCTGGCAATCTGTGTTTCTAGCTTGGAAACTAATAGCCAATCCTATGTTGTCAAAACAAGTCTGAGCTAAAAATTTACTAAAATTGGGTCTGTCATGTGTGTAGAATTTACTCAAAATTGCAAAATTGCTTTCTATGGCCCAATCTTGATGTTGTTTTTAATACAAAGATTAGTGTGTTGTGTTAAAGCCTGTACAGGAACAATCCTTTGAAAAGCTGTTGCAACTTTTTCCAGCAGTTGTACTGTTCTGATTTAAAGCCTCTCATTGATCCCCTTTCAGCCTGTGCATATTGGAGAATCTGAACAAATCTCCCAGTTAATTTGGGTTCTTTGCAGTTTGGGGTTGACTCCAGCTTGACCAGGCCTTAGTGCTTTGCAGGTCTTAAGGGATCTGAACAGAGGAGAACTGAGTCTTGTCAGGCTAGGGCCATAGACTAACTGTTACCTGGTGCAGAGGAGTAAATGCAAGCCATATTTGAACCATTCTCCCTGAAAACTTCCTTCTGACCTTGTTTTTAGACATGGGAAAATCACTTTCTCACCTGCCTATGCATACCTGCAAGGAAGATGGCTGTGATGGAAGCTCAGTGTCTGATAATGTGAGGAACGGTTTAGTTCACTCAGAAGTGCACAATGAAGACAGCAGATGTGGAGATGTATCCCAGTTTCCTTATGTGGAATTTACAGGAAGAGACAGTGTGACCTGCCCAACCTGCCAGGGAACAGGAAGAATTCCACGAGGTAAATTTTCTTTTTTATTCCTTTTGTTTAATTTTTTAACCTATTAATTTACATCATAACCAAATGAAGTTGTAATAATTCATAACAAATAGCTTTTCAAGTCAAGACGAAGTTTTTTCATCTCTTTGACTTTTTTTTTAGCACTAAGCATTTTCTTACTCTAGATAAGTGTAACAAATTGGGTCAGCTGTTAAACCTTGGCTGTAACAGGTTGGATCTCCTCTTGTCTGTCTAAAGCAGCTGTTTCTTGCTTCTCAGCTTTGAATCCACACATAACCCTAGCTCTTGAAAGTTGAATCAGCAAACCTTTAGTTTCATGACATTTTATTGCATTTTTTTTTGATTTCCTACTTTAAACTACTTTAATCAATATGTAACTGCAAAAATGGCTGCAAATACAGAGACAGAAAAGTAGACCTGGCTTGCAGCACTTCTTCCCTGGTCATTTATAGTGAACTTTCTTGCCCTCACTGCTGCTGGTGCCCCTTGTCTTCCTTTATCCTCCCTTTGTCCCACTGGTGCTTGCTAGGTGGATAATTCCAGCTTGGAGTTGAGAATACTTAGGTTCTTTGGCTGCCTCAGGAAGGAGTAGGCAGCACAGCATTAGTCTTCATACCTGTTTTGTTTACTTTGCCCTCATCCTGTGCTTTTCCTTTGGGTAAAACATGCTGCTTTGTTATGCTTCTGTCCTAAATGATAAGCTATCTAAATATTTATGAAGAGACCTGTGAAATGAGACTGCAGGATATCTGAAACTGGGCAGAAGGAAGAGTGACAAATGCAGTGGTCCAAGGCTCAGCCTTTTGCTTCAGCTGTGAGATTTTCCCTTTGACCAGGGAAGAACTGATGAGATAATTTCATGTTTGGGTCTGCTTTTGCCAGACCTCTTATCCAAAATAGATTATTGTGTGTAAAAGCTCTCAGAACTCCTTTTGACCAGCAGTTCAGGAAACTTGAGTGATATCTGTGCCATGTTGTCCTTCTACATGTGCTTCAGGGAGTTAGGTTATGATACAGTTCACAAACCCTTGCGTCTCACCTTTGTAGAAGGATCAGGGAGCACAGAATATTTCAGTGGTTGCAAATACCATAGGAGATTCGTGGTTTAGCATTAAACTTTCTGCTACAATGTATTCTTGGATACCTCTGAATTCAGCAAATTTGGCATCTGGGAAAGCTATGAAACTAAAAATTACCTTAGCCAAAAAGGGTAAAAGAAGTTTGTTCTGTTAACTTCAAATGCTTGTTAATATCAATGGTATGTTTCACACAAAATGCAGAAATAGCAGGATTTCTGTGTTCAAAGGCTTTTTTTTCCACTATAGAATCCTTAAATGTAATACTTAAATAAATGTAAGTTAATTATTTTATTAACTAAAATAGTTTGCAGTAGCTATTAAAACATGCACATTGTCCATACATTCTAATGAAACTATGTGGTTAAAGTTAGAACTTTAAATGAGTTATTAGAACTAAGAGGATTGTCTTTCCAATTGTTCTTTAGTATTTTAGAGAAGAAAAAAAAGTCACATTTGGAGGTCATTTGAGGGGAGAGGGGAAAAATCAAGAGTGACTGCATGACTAGTAAGACTATAATTAATATGTGATATGATGGCTGAACTATAATAAATCCATGAAATTGTGTTTTGTTACTTGGACAGCTTTAGTTTTTTAGCATGATGTAGTATGAAAGCAGGACTATGCTTTTTTCTTCAAAGGTTGAAGATGCTTCATTGAAGTAGAGATGAAAATGTGATTTAAATTGGTAGAGGCTTTTTAGATGATTGATGTTTTACATGCTACTGCATGCTTGATTAGCATGTTTTGCTTAGCTTAGTGATTCAGCGTGGAATCATTGCCAAGTGCTTGATTAGCTAAGTGATGATTTGATCAAATTCTGCATTTGGCTTAAAAATTGCAGACCTTACTTGGCCTTGAGGCCTTTGTTCTCATACAGTTCTACAACCAATAGCAAAAGCTCTACAGGCCGATGTAGTACATGTATTTTCAACAACTCATCTGTGCATGTGTTCTTCATTTCTCCTGTTAAGATATTCCCCTTTAAAAATGCTGCCTGGTGATGTAACTTGCATGGAGAAATTCCAGTAGATATTAATTTTGACTTCCAGGGTGCTGCAGCTCAGCAACACTGTGATAAATATGGTTTTATATACTCCTGATTTCCCGAATGCAGTGTATAACTTGTGTTGCCAGTACCACCTGTATTGATACATAGTAGCTTTGGTTGTTTCAGGTTGGGCTTGTTGTTTGTCAGGGTTTTTTTAACCAGACCTGACCTCTGCTTTTCAGGAGAGTACATGGAGAATGCCTTCTGGATCAGTTCTTACTGCCCAAGCTTCTGAATGTTTTTGTCCCACGAGTTCATATGGTCTGGCATAGAGAGCTCAGAGCTGTTCTACATCTCTTTTTCTCCAGGAAGTGGTGCCAGAGGCAGTGCTGCCTCCAGTCATGTGTGCAGCACAGAGGCAGAATTTATTGCTGTTTTGGTCTTCGCGGACTTGGTGTTTTTTCATCTTGATGTTGTGTAAGCTGTGTTCTATTTCAGAAAGTGACATCAGCTACAGTAGCATTCGACCTGGGTCCTTATCTGAAATGTAAATGTTTATCTTTAGTGTTTATTCTTTGGTGCCACTAAGTTATAACGGGTACTCTTTGTGTAAAAGAGCTTCGACAACACTTATTCTTTGTTTAAATTCTGAAAGGGTGTTTTTGTTTCCAGGGCAGGAAAATCAGCTGGTAGCACTAATTCCATACAGTGATCAGAGACTGAGGCCAAGAAGAACGTAAGTCAATAGCTATTTGTGATACCCGAATCTACAGTTAATTATTATCTTCTAGTTAAAATTCAGCAATTCAAAGGAGATAGCAATAAGATGATCACTGGAATGCTTTCTTGCATTCAATATTGGAAAAACAGAGCTTGTGGGTAAGATCAGCCTTAACCTCTAACTCTTGGAGAGTTACTTATTAACAGGTGTGCATACTTCCATCACAGTACATCTTAGCTAAGTAATACTGTATGACCTATTCATGTACATGTTTACAATAATGATGTATTTCTCAATCTCTGTAGCATCCTAATTGATCTAAGCAGACATATCTTCACTATTTAATTGGTAGTGTCTTTGAGCCGCTACAAAAAATAAATCACCTGAAATTTATTTGTAACATTCTGATGTTTGCAGCTAGAAAAATCAATAATTTCTGATACAGCATATTTAATTTTTTTTTCTAGGCTCTACTTAGGGGTTTCACTACAATGCTCAGGGCTTCTTGTTCTGACTTGTTTTGGTTTTTATTTTGTTTTTTTCTTAATGTTCTGATATTTTTGTAGTAAACAGAAATGAGGGCCAGGAAAAAGGAATACAATAGCTTCACATAATACTATTCTGGATAATATATCTGATGTAATGGTAGTACAAATTTGAAACATATTACTGTAGTGTTCTAATTTTGACTAAACTGGAGCTGAAGTAGATCCTTTTATTTGCGGAGGGCTTTTTTATTATCTCTCACACCCCTATCCCCGCCCCACCCTCCTGTGCACACACAGAGCCACACACGCAGCCACACCCACAAAAACACACCCTTTTGTATTAGCTTAATTGTGAATTTCCTGCTCCTTAGCTGAAGCCCGAGCGCTTTCCCTGGAAGTCGGGATTTTCTGTCATGAGAGCTTTATTTTGTGTTCTGGGTGTGTTTTGTGAGACTTCCACAAAATGACAGAGGCTGTGCTATAAATAAATGTTAAGAGGAAGTGAGTTTGTTCCAGAGCACATAAATATTTGCCTCTTCCATTTTCCTCTGCAAGTTACAAATGTTGAGATAACCACATGATTTGAAATGTGATTTGTGATGTATATACAAGAGTAACAGCTGTTTAAGACATAGCTGTGAAGTGCAGCATAGTTTTTTCCCCCTTTTAGAAGCTAATGGAAGCTAGAAATAGACTAAGTTGTATTGACTAGTTCTGCATCTTATCACTTAAAGAAAATAGCATGTCAGTGTTGTTTAATGTGCTTTTGACTCTGAAATGTGCTCTTTTTTTTCTCCAGAAAGCTCTATGTGACTGCTTCTGTAACTGTGTGTTTACTGCTTTCTGGGCTGGCTGTATTTTTCTTGTTTCCTCGCTCGATTGACGTTCAGTACATCGGTGTGAAGTCAGTATATGTCACTTACGAACAGGATAGGCGGATAATCTATCTAAATATTACGGTAAGTCTGACTGTTTGGGTGTTTGCAATGCATAAATGCAACAGGAGATACTGCTTTGAGAGTTTAATGTACAGACAAACTGTGGTCTGGCTGAAAAGCTTAGTTGGTACCTTAAGAAATAGAATTGGTGACCAGTTTGAAAAATGTAACTGGGCCTGCTGTGGCTGGTTCTTGTAGCTATAGCTAATAGAGGTGTAATTGCAGGCTGACACTGGGTCTTCTGTTTTCAAGGGAACAGTAACTTTAGAGTTCTCAGCATTACTTTTGGAATGTGTCTGAAGTGTAGCGTGTGTATGTAGGAATGCTGTTTGCTACTGCCCTGGTATTATGCATCTGTCAAAACTGGGGTTGAGGAAAATTACTCTTACCCACCTTAAAACTTAAAGGAGCCCTTCTCACATAGTTCTTGATTTCTTCGTAATGATCTTGATATGGGGTTGCCTAAAGACTTTTGGTACAGTTCTTCATTTTAAATAAAGCAAAGCTGCCATGGGAGAAAGAGATCCTTTGATAGCTAAATTTCCTGGAAGGAATAATTGAGGATAGGAAGAAATGCAGTATTTGCAGTGGAGGGTTGTTACCAGGAAAGTTGTGCAGAAGTTTGTGTTACTCAGTATATTCACTGAACAAACTCAGAAGGAAAGTGATGGTCCGTGACCCCACTCCTCTCTGCAGTCGTAGCCAGCAGGAAAATTTACTTGTGTAATTTCAGGTATTACTGTGTCATGCTCAAGTTTCAAAATGCTTGCTCATCAAGGTACACAGAATGGATAGCTGTTACTGTTTTGTGTTTGTTTTTTCAGAACACACTGAATATAACGAATAACAACTATTACTCTGTTGAAGTGGCAAATATCACAGCCCAAGTTCAGTTTTCAAAAACAGTTATTGGCAAAGCACGATTAAACAATATCACCAACATTGGTCCACTGGATATGAAACAGGTAAGTAGCTTAGTCTTTCAAAGTTAAACATGTGTTAATCTTCATATATAAATCTACTTATTTGTGTTTTCATTGCTTTTTTTATTGTGGTTTTTTTTTTTAGATCGATTATATGGTGCCTACAGTCATACAAGATGAAATGAGCTACATGTAGTAAGTGTACTCACCTGTAAATATCTCATGGGTCTTATTAAAGGTTGCAGTGGCATTAAAAACAACTTTTTTCAAAGTTAGCAGAAATCTGTTTGAAAAGACATTGGGGCATTTTCTACGAGTTTAATAGTACTGAAAGATAGGTAAACCACAATTGATTAGTTTCATATAGTGGCTTGCTGTACCTGGCTATAAACCCTTTAAATGGTATCTCTGTTCCAGTATTATAGGCCTTGGCACTAGTTAGGACTGCTGCTTTCGGGGGTGAAAGTGCAGGTGTGTTCCCCTAACAAGTTCTCTAGTAACTTTTGCACAAGTTTCTCTGGAGTAGAAAGAAATTAGTATTTAGTGGTATGCAAATTAGAGACTTTTCTTCACATTTTGTGTATACGATGGTAAGCTGTGGTTACAGACTGCCCTTTGAGTAGCTTTGTTCATAGCTTCTGAAAGTTCATTTGTCCAACAGACTGTTAGCTCATCATATCTTGATCAAAACCCCCAATTTTAGTTCTCTTAACACTGAAATGCAGACTGAACAGAAAGAGTTAACTATTGAGACTTCAGGTCTGTGTGCAGCTCTAGTGGATGCCAGCCCCTTTGGGGTGGGAGAAATTACTGAAAGCTTATTGCTTTGAAGTGTTGAAATAAAATGAAATAGGTATGAAATGGCAAGAGAGGCACAAACTTCAAATCAACAGAAAATGTTGAACCTCTGTCACCTTTTAAAAGTATGTAAATTAGCTTTATGTAAACACTGAATCTTGTGAATCTCTTTGGACGCATGAGGAATAAATTTGATAAATAGCCTTCATAGAACTCATGATAATACTGTATTTTCTTACAATATGGATGAGCTGTGTTCACTCACTGTTTTTATCTTCTTTTTGTTGGTGCAATGGGCATGAAAATATTGTAGGTGGCTGCCAAGCAATCTTACTGCACTGATCACATGCTTTTCATTCTAGAGGTGATAAATTTGTGACCAAGAGCATTGATTTAGGAAGCAGGGGTTAAAAGTATGCACTTACATGGTGCTCTTTATGACTGGTATGTAGGCGTGTGTCAGAAAATGTGAGTCTGAAAAGGTTATCTGTCTTGAAAGAGAACAATAACCTTGACTTTGGAATCTCTATGTTGGTTAAAGGTTACTTTGCATAATACAGAAGTGGATGAGTGCAAAAAAAAGGTGACAAACTGATATTGACAGGCTTTAAATGTAGGGGCTCAGGTTAACCTTGGTTGACTTCTGGAAGACGGAGTGAACACTTTCTCAGGACATTTCTGTTGGCAAGCATTACATGAAAGCAAACACATGTGAAGACAGAGCCTGTGAGAGCAAGACTATGTATATAAAAGTAGGTCCAGGCGAGCATTCAGTCACTGGCAAATGATTCTGTTGCCATTGCTAGCAGCTCTGTGGACAGAGCAGCAGAACTTCCAGTTGAAGCCACAAGTCTTGCTTTTTAGATAATTACCCTGGAAAAGTTTGATACAAATCTAACAATTGTTCTTTTTTGCAGTGACTTCTGTACTTTACCATCTATCAAAGTACATAACATAGTAGTGATGATGCAGTAAGTATTGTAGTCTTCCTATGTGTGGGAAACAACTTCAGAAGCCATATAATTCTCATGGAAATAATACTCAAACACTTAAACCTGGAGTCTTTGCATCACTGTTAAAATGAAGTCAACTTGCTTTCTAGTGTAGTAGCTTTGTAGTTATAGAAAGTGAACTGTGTCTTTTGACCGGTTCTGGTGGTGTTAAGACTGGATTAAACAGAATCATTGTTGCTGTATCTGCTCTGCAGTTGGGTGGGCTATAGCTGTGGAGCTACTAATGTCTCAAAAACTTTAAAATTACTTTGTGTGTTGGCCACTGTTCAAAACTTGCTGAGATCTTTGATCTTGAAGGAGTTACCAGCTTTAGTATGCGGTCAGAGACTGCTTTTTGTGACATTGCATAAATTTCAGCATGGTGGGGTCTTTTGTTGGTGAGGGAGCAGCGGGTGTCTTTAGACTAGATATAGCATGGCTTGTAGCTTGTTTAATCATTTGCTTTCTTGTCACAAACAAGAAAGATTATTTGTAGTGGTAGATATTACAAGTAAACCTCAGCTTTAGCATCTTTGGAAAAAGGAACCAGATGTCTTTTATGGAGAAAATCTACAGTGGTAAATCAGTAATGTTCTTAAATTTATTTAAAACATATTTTGTTCCAAAACCTTTTCCTTAATAACCCTGGTAATATAAATGCAGTGATTTTTAGAATAGGAAACTCAAAATCTCTTCTCTTCTGTCTTTTTAAGAGTGACAGTGACAACCTCGTACTTAGGCCACCCTGAGCAAATATCCCAGGAGAGATACCAGTATGTGGACTGTGGAGGAAACACGACCTACCAGCTGGGCCAGTCAGAATATTTAAATGTCCTTCAGCCTCCACAGTAAAAGCACCTCTTGTTTGGTGTGGAATGACTGCTGTTGGTGCTTGCAGAGATCCTTTGGATAGAACTGGTACTACATGGAGTGGAGAGTACATGTAATGTACAGCATAGCAAACATGGAGATCTGTTCACTTTAGATGCAAGGAGGGAAAGGTGCAAATTGTAAATAGGTGCACTTGTTAAATGTTGTGTTTTCCCCTTCTGTTTGCTTTCTGTTACTGTAAGCACTTCTGTCAAGTTGTGTGGTGGGAGGGAGAGGGGGAATATCAGGTTCTTGAGCAGAACTGGGACTTTTCCTTACAGTGTGGTACATCAACTTAGAGTAACTGTGTGTATGTCTATGTTTAGGTGAAATGTGTCACTTATGAGAATTTTAAAAAAATAATACTCATAAATTTTAAGTTTATACTTCAGTTCTTGATATTTGACTATTGAAAATACAGTATTTACTACTTAAATAACAAGATTACTTTGAGGTGTCTATTAGTGAAACTTCTACTAGTAACCCAGTGGCAATAGTTTTTTATTTTGGGATTCTACACTTTATTTGCTATCCATGATTAGAGGTGACATGCAGTCTATGAAAGCCAGGAAAGCTCTCTTGGATGACACAATAGTTGAATGTGCGGTTTCTAGAATCTGGCATCTTTTCATTCGTATTCCCTCTTGCTACCTCTGGGATATTATAAGAAGAATATATATTGTTAGATTTAAAGCTGGGTTTAAAACTAAACAAAAAACAACCCCCACAACAATTACTGACAAAGGAAAAATACAAGAGTCTAGAAAATGAACAAGACTTTACCAGTCTGTTTTTTAGTAAACTTTTTAGAACAGGTATTAAAATCAAGATTGTGCAGTTGGAACTAGGTGGGAAACTTTGAGCATGGGTTTGGAGAGCTTGGTGTAAAATTTTGTGATTTTTACTGTTTTAATATATTATGCATCTAAGCGACTTTTAAGTGTTAATATGTTGGGTTGTGTTTATTTCTTGCACAGGCTCATTAAGCAAATGCAGTAATTATCTGTACTTCCAGAGCACTCAAAGGTCACATCAAAGTTACGTAAGGGAAGATGAAGCAATTCTTTCTGTTGGAGTACATGCTGATGTAATTATGAGATTACTGACTGATAGCATTAGATAGTTTCTGTAGCACAGTTTGCACATGTGAATTTCTGGGGTAATTGTCAATCATGATGAGTATAAACTTTGGGTCCAAAGTTGTTTGACTCCTCAAGGCTGACTGTTCTAAGGGTTAACTTTTTAATTAGCTAGATCAAGATTGTTTTGCTTCTGAATTAGGTAAGATGCAGCTGTAAAAACGTACTATTGAGACTGTTGCATTGTAATGAATAATGTATTTTTTAAAATAGATGTTACTGGTTTTATGCTGCCTATCTCCTGGAAATAAGCTACACAAAATGAATTTGCAATAAACACTATGGAAAAAGGCTTCTGAGTAACTTGCCACTAACAATCTGATGCTCCAGTACTTCAGTGAAGATACATGTCTGCATTGCTCTTTTCTTTACTAGCCTCTCTTAGATGGACCTAAAGGGATGGGTGGGGAAAAGAGTGTGGGTGATGTAAGACTGATTTAAAAGGCATTAAGTAACCGTAATAAACCTCCCACCCTTCTCTATTTGAATTGCTATGAGTATTTACTCTGACAGTCTGTGAAAACTTTTGGAACCTCATCTGTCAGTTTCAGATAGTCGTTGATAAGATGAGGACTTCATCTTTTACCTTTAGAGAACTTCTGTAACTGGAGTAGTCAATTCAGATGACTTATTGTACTTATATTCTGAAGATTGTTCTTGATTTTGGGCCCTTAAAAGTAAACATTCCTTATTACAGCTCACAGTCATGAGGGAAACTAGTTCACAACTGACTCACCTTTCTAGAGTTTAGATAAGGTTCAGTCCTGTGGCTGTTGAAATGCATGTGTGAGCTCGTCTGATAGCCTGTAAAGATACAGGTGATAACTAAAGACCAGGAGAGTGGGGGGCTGGCTAGAAGCAGAGAGGTAAACTCATGTCACCTGTTGTAGAAAGATATGCTGATAATGGAGAGTGGGGAGAGAACTCTGGTTTAAATCATACCGGAACTGAAGTCTGCCAGCAAGTAGCACAGGGTCTTTTCTTCTAGGCTTAAATATTTACACACTAGAGTGTTGTTTTTGTTTGGGGGTTGTTATTTGGGGTTTTTTTTTTAAATAGAAAAAGAAGAAAACAGCTGTAGGCAGATAGTTATATTTATTTAAAACAAATTTTTCTTCCAAGGATGAAAGATAATCTAAAATAACTGGAATGGCACAATGATCAAATTATTTGGTGACAGTAGTGAATGCTGCTTTTGAACAAGCGTGGCAGGGGGGAAGGTACATTTATGCAATGTTGAGACTCAGACTGACTTCTGAAATTTTGGTGGACATGCTGAGCAAGATCAATACGTAAATCTGTGGTTCTTAACCTTGCATGAAGTGCTTAGAATTCGCTGATTTAAATTAAAGAATTGAGTGGAATTATTTTTTCCATTTATATGTCAGAAGGGGGAAGATAAAACTCAGTTTTTGTCATGTAGGATATCTATAACATCATCAAATTGCAATAGACTTCCTGAATGATGAAGTATTCTCATCTTAAGAAACAAACTGTGGCTTAAAGATCCTACTGAATTCTCAAATTAAGTCAGTAATGGGAGAATAAAAGGCTTTGCATTCCAAGTGCTACTATGCCCTTGCACAACTGTCAGCATATTACTAACCAAATATGGCAAGTATTTCAATTTATCTATTAATTTTAATGTAACGTCTCATCAGATAAGCAGATAAACATCTGTGTGAATATTTAACTTAAACTTGCTTTATGTGACTGAGCTTGGAAACATGCTAAGGAAGCAAGGGAACTCAGTATTAACTTGTGTAACTTTGTAAACAAGGTATCAGGATAGATCCAAGTGACAGACCTTTCATTTTTCACATTCATTTTATCTTGATTTTTAAAAATAAAAAAGGCAAGCCTTTCAGTTCAATTGTGAATCAATAAGTACAATTCCCTCCAGAAAGCTTGAAAAATTACAGTCTTTTTCCTGGTTTATCTTCTGTGTGTTTTCTGCAGTGATTCATATTTCACTTGTAACTTCCCCTAGTCTTCAAATACTATCAAATACTTTTATACTCGTATTGCAGTGTGTATATTTCTAGTAGAATTCTTTTCACTTGAATGCTTTCTAGCAATTCCTTTTCCAAAACCTGTTGCACTTTGAAATGGAAGCTCTGTTATTTCTTAAAACAGTAAGAAATATAGTCCAGATGTTGCACTGTAATGGCACTATTGAAAATCAGCTTAAGGTATTCTGTTTAGAACAACTGTAAAATTTCAAAATTTTAACTTAAGTAAGTATGGAACACTTAAATGCATAAGAAGGTTAATATTTGACCATTGGAGAACAAAGTTATTGTACATTTCAAATACACTGCTTTAAAAACAAAAGAATGGATGAATAATCATCCAAGATCCAAACCATCAAAGATCTAACCATCAAATATCTGTGGAGAGATTTAAAGGGAGGCACTCTTGCTAAAAGATGAAATACTGACATTCTTGAATTCCTGGTGTGGGAAAAAGCCTGTAAAAGCTCATTCATAATTTCTTTACTCCTCTCAATGTTTAGCAGACGGTTGCTTAATTCTTAATCTTTGTGAAGACAAACCATAAGTATCTTTTTCCTCTGTGGTATAACTTTGAAGTTCTTAATGCACTTCTGATGTGTGCATGACCTCGATCGTAATGTTGTAGTTATATTTCGCAGCCTGATGTTGGCAGATTTGAGTACATGCTTTAGTTGACTTTGCTTCAAATTGTCCCTGAAGTTCTGCAAGTGAATATGTTTTTTCATAGTAGTACATTGCAAACATGCCTGGGCTTTTCAGCATGTGGTATATAAAGGGAACCATTTAAACACAGAACTCTAAGTGCTTGGATTGAACCATGAGGGTCTTTAACCTGGCTGAAGTGTTGTGCCCTCATGATGGAAAGGATGGTGCTTGGAGTGGTATGAGAGAAATTTCTATATTTAGAAAATGTTAAAAGAGAAATAGTGTTATTTTTTATTCAGCATTTAAGGTTTCCTTTTTTATTTCTTCCTTTTTTTGAGGGGTGGTAGTTGTGGTTTTGTTTTTCTTCCCACCCCCCAAATCTATAGCAAGACATCTGTCTGTTCCCAGACAGCACCTTCTGAAAAGGGTGACTTGTTTCAGAGTTGGGCAGCTGCAGGAAGCTTCATGTCAGCTGAACTGGACTTGTAGAGTTAAGAGATGAGAAAGACTAGCAATGACTAGACTCTAAGAACAAAATTTTTTACTTGCTGTTCTAACAAAATGCCGCAGCCCTTGTAATGCTTCCAGGTTTTCCACTACTTAAAGGGAAGGCTAGATAATGCAAGTGCAACCAATATACGTCAGCAATGGACTATTTGCAACCAGCAAAATACTTGTTAGTGATGGCCCTGGTCATGCCAAAAAGTCTAATTTTTTTCTTTTCGCCTGGGGAAGGAGGAATGGATCCCAGCCAAAAGATGTTGAGAACAATTATTTGGCTGTGGCAAACACCCAGTGTTTGTTCCATTTTAGAAGTCACCTTCCTGTTTTATGTTTAGCTTGGGGATTCTGATCAGTACCAGAGGGGTATTTTGGGGTAGTTCTGCTACCTACAGCTTTTGCTTTGTAAATCTGCTTTTCCACAGGTAGGCAGGCCTGTTGGCCAGGAACAGTCTGCATGGGATCTGCACACTTAGTGTGGAGAGCCCTGCAGTTTAGTGGGAGACTGTTCAGTGGGAGTAAGGTCCTGATCCTCATACTCTCCTCTTCCACCAGCCATCACAAGGGTCCTACAATTTGGATGCGTATGTTTCCTGGGTACTGAAACTGCTTTTGCTTTGCATGGGCAGGGATGTTTAGTACCACACATGTATTATGGTGCCTGAGTATTTTGGATCTGACTGACTGTGATTTAGTTCTTTTGTTTGTTTTAAGGAAGCAAATTTAACTACTGTTAACATCCACTGTACAGAGTGTGCATATAATAGCTTGAGATATGTATAGAAATACTAATGAGTGATAACTATTTTTGTAACTTAAGATGTTCTTGTAACTGTGTAGCAAACAATCTATCCAGTAAAGCATGATAAACACTCTAGGAGTCAAAGAGTATTTTGGAATGACTTGTAGGACACGGGAGCTATGTTAATGTAAGCTAACTGGGGCACAAGGGATCTTGTTATTCAGAGGTTCAAAATCTGGACTTAACTTCATTATGAATATATGTTTCTAGACAGGATTGTTTGACTCAAAGAATGATATTAAATTTTCTATTTAAAAAGCTTGGATCACGTATATCTTTTTTTTTAAACTGACAATATTTTTCTCCACTTCTTCCCTGTCTCCCCACAAGTTTTCCCTCTATCCCACCATATTTTCCCGCTCGCTTTCATGTATTTTCAAAAATATGACTTCAATTTTTGTAACTATTGGCATTCCATGATGTGAAGACTTTGCAATCTACTTTTTTTTATACTATGTTTTATTGTGTTAAGTCTGTAATAAACTTGAGTATCTGAAAGCTAAACACTCTATGTGAATGAATTAGTGTTGTCTGACTGAGCTACTGAGTTCAAACCCGGGCTGTTGTGGTGGGTTGGCCCCTGCCACCAGGTCATACACTCTTCCCTCCCAGTAGGATGGTGGAGAGAATTGGGACAAAAGCAAGAAAACTCTTGTCAGGATGAAGACGTTTTAATATGAGAAGCAAAGCTGTGTGCACAAGCAAAACAAGGAATTTATTTCCTGGCAGCGGGCAGGTGTTTACAACAGGAAGACCTGATTAGCCTTCCTTTCTCTTTTCCCTGAGCTTTTATTGCTGGACATGATCCCATATGGAATAGGGCTTTTGTCATCTGGAGTATCTGTCCTGGCTGTGTCCCCTCCCAGCTTCTTGACCACTCAAAGCCTAGGCCCTGAGGAGGCAATGAAAAGGGAAACCTCTGGTGCTGTGAGAGCACTGCCCAGCCAAAACACTGGTCTGTTATCAGCACTGTTTTATCCACAAACCCAAAGCTCAGAGCTGTATGAGTGGGATGCTATGAGGAAAATTAACTCCATCCCAGACAGACCCAGTTACACCTACCTGCAAAGTTACTTTAAGGAACCATTAGTGCTGAGAAACCTTAATCTTTTAAAACTGGGCAACAAAGAACATAGCTTTGGAATATTAAGAACATTCATAAGATTCAAATGTTACAAGTAGCCTTACACAGATGTTTTGGAACAACTTAGTGGGATATTTTTAATGTTTGTCCTGGAGAAACCTATTGTGTTTTCATGAGTGCTACACCAGTTTTCTGGTTTGGGTAACAAATGTGGTCTTTGTGTGTAGAGGGTTTTTGTTTCAGCTTGTGAATCTCTTTAGAAAGGCTGATTTTTTTTAACTAAGCTTAGATGGGAAAATAACTACAGTCATGCTTGCTATTTTCTTTTGCATACAGTCATTTTTCCATCCCAGAGTTGTCATAACCATTGTTACGACTGTCCAAGCCCTGTATGGAACACTGTGAATGGGAGAACAACAACCTTTAGGCACTAGTTTCCTCTGTTTNTGGCAAACACCCAGTGTTTGTTCCATTTTAGAAGTCACCTTCCTGTTTTATGTTTAGCTTGGGGATTCTGATCAGTACCAGAGGGGTATTTTGGGGTAGTTCTGCTACCTACAGCTTTTGCTTTGTAAATCTGCTTTTCCACAGGTAGGCAGGCCTGTTGGCCAGGAACAGTCTGCATGGGATCTGCACACTTAGTGTGGAGAGCCCTGCAGTTTAGTGGGAGACTGTTCAGTGGGAGTAAGGTCCTGATCCTCATACTCTCCTCTTCCACCAGCCATCACAAGGGTCCTACAATTTGGATGCGTATGTTTCCTGGGTACTGAAACTGCTTTTGCTTTGCATGGGCAGGGATGTTTAGTACCACACATGTATTATGGTGCCTGAGTATTTTGGATCTGACTGACTGTGATTTAGTTCTTTTGTTTGTTTTAAGGAAGCAAATTTAACTACTGTTAACATCCACTGTACAGAGTGTGCATATAATAGCTTGAGATATGTATAGAAATACTAATGAGTGATAACTATTTTTGTAACTTAAGATGTTCTTGTAACTGTGTAGCAAACAATCTATCCAGTAAAGCATGATAAACACTCTAGGAGTCAAAGAGTATTTTGGAATGACTTGTAGGACACGGGAGCTATGTTAATGTAAGCTAACTGGGGCACAAGGGATCTTGTTATTCAGAGGTTCAAAATCTGGACTTAACTTCATTATGAATATATGTTTCTAGACAGGATTGTTTGACTCAAAGAATGATATTAAATTTTCTATTTAAAAAGCTTGGATCACGTATATCTTTTTTTTTAAACTGACAATATTTTTCTCCACTTCTTCCCTGTCTCCCCACAAGTTTTCCCTCTATCCCACCATATTTTCCCGCTCGCTTTCATGTATTTTCAAAAATATGACTTCAATTTTTGTAACTATTGGCATTCCATGATGTGAAGACTTTGCAATCTACTTTTTTTTATACTATGTTTTATTGTGTTAAGTCTGTAATAAACTTGAGTATCTGAAAGCTAAACACTCTATGTGAATGAATTAGTGTTGTCTGACTGAGCTACTGAGTTCAAACCCGGGCTGTTGTGGTGGGTTGGCCCCTGCCACCAGGTCATACACTCTTCCCTCCCAGTAGGATGGTGGAGAGAATTGGGACAAAAGCAAGAAAACTCTTGTCAGGATGAAGACGTTTTAATATGAGAAGCAAAGCTGTGTGCACAAGCAAAACAAGGAATTTATTTCCTGGCAGCGGGCAGGTGTTTACAACAGGAAGACCTGATTAGCCTTCCTTTCTCTTTTCCCTGAGCTTTTATTGCTGGACATGATCCCATATGGAATAGGGCTTTTGTCATCTGGAGTATCTGTCCTGGCTGTGTCCCCTCCCAGCTTCTTGACCACTCAAAGCCTAGGCCCTGAGGAGGCAATGAAAAGGGAAACCTCTGGTGCTGTGAGAGCACTGCCCAGCCAAAACACTGGTCTGTTATCAGCACTGTTTTATCCACAAACCCAAAGCTCAGAGCTGTATGAGTGGGATGCTATGAGGAAAATTAACTCCATCCCAGACAGACCCAGTTACACCTACCTGCAAAGTTACTTTAAGGAACCATTATTGCTGAGAAACCTTAATCTTTTAAAACTGGGCAACAAAGAACATAGCTTTGGAATATTAAGAACATTCATAAGATTCAAATGTTACAAGTAGCCTTACACAGATGTTTTGGAACAACTTAGTGGGATATTTTTAATGTTTGTCCTGGAGAAACCTATTGTGTTTTCATGAGTGCTACACCAGTTTTCTGGTTTGGGTAACAAATGTGGTCTTTGTGTGTAGAGGGTTTTTGTTTCAGCTTGTGAATCTCTTTAGAAAGGCTGATTTTTTTTAACTAAGCTTAGATGGGAAAATAACTACAGTCATGCTTGCTATTTTCTTTTGCATACAGTCATTTTTCCATCCCAGAGTTGTCATAACCATTGTTACGACTGTCCAAGCCCTGTATGGAACACTGTGAATGGGAGAACAACAACCTTTAGGCACTAGTTTCCTCTGTTTAGATAAGAGCTTGAAGAGATGAGAGGATCTGCTTCTGTCTTGTTCTACTCATCTGGAGGTGGATAGACAAAAATGTATCTTTAGTCATGAGCAGTTTTATTTGATCCAAAAACTTCAAACTACATGATTTGGATTCCTCTCCTGTGTTATTTTTTTTTTCACATTCAAAGCAGATAGGGGACTACAAAGATGAAATTCTACCAGGTAAATTTCAAACACCACTTTGCCTGTCTGGAGAGTATAAAGAACATTAAAAGTGAACAAATGCACTGATAGATGGGAATAGATAATCAAATATGAATTTGGACAAATTTAAAGACTCGGAAATTGTTATTATGGAACACCCAAAGATGATGATTTTGAGATCTAACTGAAAGGTCTGACATCTTAAAATAGACTAGTTTCAAAGACCTGACTGACAGAAACTTCTGAAATACTTCAAAGTTTCCCTGGCTGGCTGTACATTGCTTTCCTTTTACTTCTCAAAATTTCGTACAGGTTTCGGTATAACTGTGTAACTGAGTGCATTCTTGGGATGTGGTTTTGGGATGTGTTCACCTGAGAGTACTATGGGTACACTGATTGTGAATGACACTAATTGCCTTCCAGTGTGAAGATGATGTCTATCTGCAACTTTAGGAATACCCAATCACACATTTAATTTTGCTAGAAATCTCTTGATGTCAGATGAGGTGAAGATCCTGCTACATTTCTGTTGTGATTTTTTTTTTTCTTTTTTTTTTTTTCAGGAATCTTTGCTTCTTAAGCCTCAGAGCTGAGGTGTGTTTCCTGTGGATGGGTAGTAGGTGCCACGCAGTTTAATGAGCTGTCATGGGCACTGTGGAGCTGACCTTGCTCCATAATGGAGCTGCTTTTTCATGAACCAGTGAATCACCTAATATAGGAAAAGTAGAACTTGATTAAGGAGCTTTGGCATCACCGTAATGTAACATTTCAGTGACTGCAGTTATGGATACCTGGAAGGTAATGATGTATGTCATACTTGAGAGGTTTTTAGGAAGTAATGCTTCCAGCAGCCCTAGCAATATAGTTGAGGTTGAGAAATGAATGTAATTTGCCTCAGTCTGTCTTTTCTCATGACAATTATGCCACAAGACTCTTGTTCTGGTACTCGTCAGAGGAGTGATATAAGGGTTACCTATATAGATGGTAATATCTAAAAAAACAGGTAAAGACCTACTATGTTTTTCATGAGTTTTGGAGGCTTGTATCTTACTAATATATATTATTTCTTAATTATGAAGTCTGTCTCAGATCATTTATGTTTGTGGAATGTTAGTTGCTGTCTGCATTGAGATCCATACCCACAATAAACTCGTGACCAAATTTTACTTCAGTGTGTTTAAACATGTTGAGACAATCAATGCAGCTATTTCACTTTCCACACCGACACTAAATTTGTGAGCTTTTCATCAAATATGCAGCAAAATGCTAAAATAAGACTTAAAAGTCCAAAATATTGCTGCAGAATATAGATTCTAAAACTCATACCTTCTACAACCACTTGTGCTTGCTGCCAATCCAGAGATGGAGCAGAGTTCCTATTTCCATGTCCCTTTTAACATACTATGTGACCTTGCATGACTGACTGTCCCCTGTACAATTTATGATCAGGAGAGGATCCTGGCTTATTTAACATCTTTAATACCCTCTGTGGCATTCTGGGATCCAGCTCTTCAGTACTGGTAAATATTTTCAGCGGTCAGGGCTGAAGTGTTGTTGCCTTGTAGCCTTCCAGAGGGCCAGCGGTGTTCATGGAAGACCCAGCAGATTAAAGCTACTCTTTGAGTCCTGAAAGCAAATTAGGCTGTTGTGTAAATATACCCAGTGTCTTGCTCCTGCAGATGGCTACCAAGCCTGCCTTTGGTTTTCTCTCACTAAAAATGCAAAATAGTAGGACAGAAGGAAGCTAAGACTTAGAAAAACTAAAATGTGCTAATCTTAGGTTGCATGCTGTCAACTACACTGTTTGATATGCTAATACTTGAAAAATCCTATTTAAACTGAAAGCTGGGCTTCTCAAACATGGGAGGGATTCAATTTTCTTCTCAAAAGAACAGTAGAAAAGCTGAATACAGCTCAAGGTTACTTAGTAACCTTGATGAGACCAGCTAAACCCAGGGGAAGGTGTGTGCAGGGTCCTTGATTTAAAAAATCAGAAAGCCCCTTCACTTCTAAGAGACCCCCTTAAAAACCCTAACAAAAAAACAACCCCTCACCACTATCAAGTAACAATTTATTTCTATATATAACTATATATATATAGTTATATAGCTATATATATACAACTCTCTCTCTATATATATATAGTTTATAGTGCAGTCTGAGGTACCCTAGTTTTCATTGTGGGGGGATTGTTTGTGGGTTTTTTTAAGTGTGGAGAACTAATGTGCCAAGGTGATCGAGTGCTGCTGCCTTCCCTCCATCAGTGATGCCAGTAGCCTGCAGCATGTGCCAGTGGCAGCAGCCTCCTTAGTGAGATGGGTGTATTTCAGGTGGTGCTCGCGGAGCTGAAAAGTGCTCTCTGAGGAAGGAGAGGGGGTTAAAAGTGCTTCTGCTTCCCAGGCCTTCACTGCCTACCCCATCCCAGTATTTAAGTGCAGCCAGAAGCAAAAATAACCTCCCAGAAAAGAGCAGGGCTGTCCTGGTTGAACTGTTCAGATGAAATGGACTTTCAATCTAATAAATCCAGTGTACGACTTTCATTCTGAATGTGTGAAATACTCCCACTCAGAGGTCTATTTTGGATTTTAAAATGTAAGAGGTCTGAATATGTGTTAAGTTAATAGTGGAGAGAATAGTGTTGATGCTGAGACATTTAATCTAGTGAAAGATCTTGAGCAACCCCTGTTTGTGTCTGTGTAGCTGGATTTCCACAGACTTTCAAAAATGGCAGAGTGGCCTTGCAAGGGCATCAAATGCTTCTCCCAGTACCCCTCGATGCAGAATTGTAGGGGGTGAGTCCATAGCTCTGGAATGGGGGTGAGGGGCCAAGCATGTGGAGAATGAAGTGGTGAATTAAAGACCACTGGCAGAAAAAAAGGTTTTGTAGATGCTTTTCTACTACCAAGAAAAATGTTTTAGTTACACAGTTATGAATTTCAAGATTACTCTAAAAGAGAGTAATATTGTAATTCCCTGTAAATCAACACTACTTTATATCCTACTGGAACCGTGACCCTTGGCTGCCTCTGAATTCAGTCGGTTTGAACTGTTCCTAAATCTAGAGCTCTGTAAGGTCACTATAAATCCATGGGAGAGGATGGTACTGGCACAGCAATTGATACCATTATACTAACATGAATGTAGGTAGAATTGGATAAATGCATATTAGACATAGAGGTACCTTGTGAGATACTCTGTTCAGCCTCTGGACTAGGAAAACACCATTAAGAGATGATCTTGGTTAAAAACTATAGCTGTGGATTCTGTCCCAGGGGGACATATGCTGTTACTGAGACAACTCTATGACCTTAGCACTCTGCATGTTTCCCTTAACGTGTCAGAGAGATGGCTTTAAACACGTGTTGTGTTAGAGAGTACTAATATGTAAATAATCTCTTTTTCATTGTGCCAATGTGCTTTCTTGGTATAAATGTCAGATACTGTTCTTCCCGAGATGTCTTCATCAGTCATTTAAAGTATATAAAATTAATATTTAACATCAAAATGTACTTTTTGCTGCTACCTGGGGAAGGAAAAACAATTGTACCTCCTCAGACTTTGACAGTTTTACCACATGACCATCCTTAGATAGTGAGTTGTTAACAGTACATTGAGAAACCTATCCCAAATTCAGTCTCTAACATATGCCGGGGAAAATCTTATTTCTCAGACATGCGTCCCTGTCTCATTTTTAGCACACTCACACAGTTGGCTTGAATTTTGTATCTAGTCATTTATTTAAAGTCAGTCATATTGTATTGCTTAATGGCTTGGACCCAGACTTCAAAACTAAGAAATTCTGAAGTCATTCCCAGGCTCTTGAATTGTGACCTTTAAAAAGCAAACTGCCTTATTGTGAAAATGTGGGTATTCTTACTTGTTCTTTACAGAGAGACTGATCAGGATGTAATATTTTCAAGGTCTGTATGTTAATCATCATTATTAATGCAAATCAGACTATGAAAAGCAATTTTCCTATTGTATGAACAAGACCATATTTAAGAGTTACATGTACCAGTTTATCTGGAGTGCCATCTGTTTTCTGTAGACAATTTTATAAAAAATGTATATCTGGTCCAAAAAATAGCCTGGGGTGAATGAGTTATCTCCTCATAGTTGAGGGAGGGAATATTCACTGGAAGGGTGTAAAAGTTTAGTGTAACAACAAATGCAGTGGTCAGGTTTGTTAGTGTGTCACAAGTTCCTCCACAGTTTTTACATCTCTAAGGCACTGCAGAACATCTCTGCTGTTCCAAAATGTATTTGCAGTGACCATGCAACAGACAAACTGGTCTGGAATATTATGTTGATGAGGATAGTATTTTGTTTAATTGTATTTCTTTTCTTAGTCTCCTGAGCTATTTGAATAATGAATATTAGCAGTGTTACCTTTCAGGGTAATCAGTAGAGCCTTGATCTGACAATGTAGTGCACTTAAAATTAGCTTCACTAAATACATTCCTGGCATTCCTGTTGTATTTTGGGAAAGTCTTCTGGACAGCTTTTCCTGCTACTGATGATGTGATACTGAAACTGAAACGTAAGCGGGTGGAATCTCATGCATTACTATTTCTGGATAATTGTTCAACACCAACAGTCCATGTTCGTATGATTAACTATATCCAGCAATCCAGACTCCTCTTCTTCCCCATTATACCTTCAGGAAAGTTTGGATCTAGGTTGGCAGCTGCTATTGTGAGACTCCAGCAGATGTGGTCGCATTGCCAGACACTGTGGCCGTGACCTCTGCTGAATTGCTGTACTGCAGCACTGGGGGGTTTTTGGTTGGTTTCATTTCCCAAGCCTGACCATTCGAACTAATTACTGAAGAGATTTACAAACGAATGTACCCAGGTTCCTGGGGTTTGTGTTCCTGTGGGAGGGCATCCTGCTAGCAGCTTAGCTGCTTTGCAGCAGGAGTGGTCACTCCATTCCAGCAGCTGATGGATAGCGGTGGATGTGCAAAACACAGAAGTCTGCAAGGAACTGTCAGGAGACAGAAGCTGGGGCCGCACAGAATCTGCCCCAAATCTCATCTCAAGTGTCAAGAAGAGCAATTACTTTATTACAGAGGTGTTTGAGATGATGGGTGATTCAGCCTGCGTGCCTTTAGGCCTGTGCCACATGCACACTTACCCATGAGGGCTTCTGATCCATTGCAGCTGCAGCTTTCCCCTCATGTTTGTGAACTCTATGCTGAAAACCCATGGTAATAAATTTTATTGTTAGCATAAGACTGTTCACAAAAGGATGGTTTCAGGTCTGTAATTTGAAGGTTAAACAATACTTTGTGTTTTCCTCTGTGATTATCCTTTAGATCAAGTAAACAAATTCTGCTCTGAAAAACATGCATTCATATTCCACAAATGCTAAATAGTGATGTCATCAGGGTAGTTTAGAGCTGATTTTACAATTGATGATGGTGTAAAAGTCACAGAAGATCTTTATTTCTGCTCATCACTGCTAGTCATGTAGTGCTTCAACTTTAGCTTGAGAATAGTGAGCACTTTCACTGAATAGCATCAAGTGTCCCTGCAAAAAAAAGCATAAAAAATGGCAAATATTGAATCCTTGTCTAGCAAAGCATAGTCATAATTAGGAAAGATCTGGACATGTAAGTATGTGCAAAGTTATGGAAACATTAAGTTTTTATAAACAAAATCCTCTTAAATGGCAAACTAACTTCTTTGAGGTTGATGTGATATATTGTGTAATAAGTGTGTTGATGAACCCTATTGAAAAACAAAATGTTAAAAAATAAATTATTTATATAATAAATATACCATACTATGTGTAATATATAATATATAAATAAAGTTCATATGCTGTATATCATACATATTTTAGGTAATACATGTAATATATACACACTCACAAAAACCCCTCAACATGTGTGTGTATATATATATACATGTGTGTGTGTGTGTGTGTGTATATCCCAATAGAAATTACCAGGCAGGAAGAACAAATGTGTTTCTTCTGCTAGGACTTTACACTGAAATGCTGAATCTATATTTGATATATTGATAAAGTGGACAGGTTTTTAAATATCCCCTGGACAGCTAATGAGATTTGCATTGCTGTTGTACCTTCCAAAATGAAACCATTCATTTCAAAGATGAATGAATACGCATCTCAGTGGACTCCTGGCTTCTGTGCTTTGCTCTTGGGCAAGAATATTACTTCTTATTTGATAGATTTCGATTCTGTACTTCTCCATTTGGCAGATGGTGACAGGAAGCAGCAGAACCTGGAGAAATTAAATTGTCCAAAGAATCACTGCCAATGAACTAACTAAAAAATATCCTCAAAAGGAAAATGAGCTCCTGCATAACAAAACTATCTGTATGTAGGTATCAGAGGGAGGAATGCTAAAGTTGATAGAAAAATCAACTTTACAGCATTGTTCAGCTGTTGTTTTCTCAGACTGAAAATAATATTTCCAATATTTTTCTATTTTTTTAGAGAAAGAAGTATTATGTAGTAAGTTTTTTTGTCATTGCCTGTTACAAATATACTGGGTGTTTTCCTTTGTCAACTTGATCACTAAATTAAAAATAAAAAACAAATAATTTTAAGTAATTTTGAAAAATTAAATGTCCTTCTAATGAAATATTTAATGTGCCATATATAAGAAAAGCAGTCATTCAAATACAGCAGGAAGTCAAGTGTAATTAAGGTAATGTTAGTAGAATTCCAAGTAGATGGATAGAAAGATACACTGCTCTTTCCTGATAGGGTTAAAGTGTGATTTTTCTCTTGCACACCTAATTCTATTAAAAAGTAAAAAATAAAACAATCAGGAAGGAAGAGCTGTTTTATTAATGTAGTACAACACTCAAAGTCCAAAACAATTTTCCAGAGACGTATTTGGCTTTCGTAATTTTAATATCTTGATCTTTCTTTTTATAGACTGTATAATCTGTAGATGTTTGCAAATTACTGCTCAAATGCCTAAGTCTTAGCATTAAACTATCACTGCTGACTGAAGTTTGATATCCATTGAAAAAATTGCATTTTGTTTTGAATCAGAAGAAAAATCAGGAGTTCTCTAGGTAGCATTATGCTGATTATAATATACTGTGGAAACTCAAACTATAAGGATGTTAGCAGGTAATGTATTTTACTTAGCTGTAGGAGCAGGGTCCCACAAGCAGCTTCAGTCCCTGTTGTGCTTTGTGAGTGAGGGATCTGGGTTACAAAGAAACACTGGAGATTATATGGAATCTCATAGGTATAGCTAAACCCAGGATTTTGGGGACCTAGAATTGTTTAAATCAGGAATAGAGATATTTGAATTTGGTAAAGACTTCAATATGAGACCAATCACTGTGATTGGTTTGTCTACTAGAAAAAAATTAAAAATTATGAACTAGACTTTGGTAGTACCAGTACCACTGCTGCTCTGACAGCCTTCACCCATCAGGTTTGTTTCTCTTCAGTGCATAAAAGTGCACTGTAATTTTGACCTGCAGCACATGAAGAGGTGTGTTTATGTGTGTGTATACACATGCATAAACACGCATTTTAGTTACTAAGGTCTGAAGGCACATGATAGAAGACATAAACATTGATGGGGCCATTGAGTCTAAGGATTATTCTGGTTTTTTGCTGATGAATAGGCTATTAGGCTTTAATATCACATTGTTTAAACTACATTTCTGTGGAAGAATTATTATATAATGACTATCTCTGCCATCTTTGTAATATACTGATGGTCTTGACAGATTTTCAGGAGCCATTTGTTAACAGTCCCAGGAGGGGTGTCATGATGATGAATAATGACTGCATCATCCAGTGTTATCTCTAGAGAGATGTTCCCTCCAGAACAGGGTGACTGGGGAAAAATGGCTAATGGCTCAAACTGAATTGACATACAGACTGAAGGTTTCATATGACAGTATTTCAAGCTAAAGGCAGATTCTGTATGTTGGTATACATCACCCCTCCTCAGTGTGTTGTTATCCAAATAATTTCCTGACATAGTTTATTCAGTGTTTCCTGCTTTCCTCTGACCTAATTTCTGCCTTCAAATGGTGCAGCATCCATTCATAATGTGTGTGATGGAAGTCTCTGGCTTGTAGGCTGTATCTGAAAGCATGTTAAGCAAAAACACAGTAGTGCCTGGAAGCCATAAGCCTGGACATGTCAGGTGGATGATGCTGGAAATACAGTTTCTAGTTTAACTGTCATTTGAGATGCATTGAAAGTGAATAGTGAAGTTACTATTTATACAAGTAACCCATGTGTTTTCCTGGGATATCCAGGACAAAACTTTCCATCTGTCCGTATATGAAATGAGCCTTACAGCCTCACAGTCCTTACACTGTCCTTTCTAGGTACACTTTTTGTGCCTAGCTCACAAAGGTGACTCAGCTGATAGCAGATCTCCAACGGCTGCCCAGGCAGGCAGCTGGAGTGGGGCTGTGAAGGAGGAAGGATCAGACATTAAAACCTTCATATATTCTGTGAATGAAACACATGATATCCACAAAACACATTCACAGACCTGAAGGAAGGAAATTAGAACACAAAAGAGATGTTCCTCCTTACGAGTTTCTAACTTCCCATTTCCCCTCTGTGCTGGGGTGCTTTCCAACAAAGCCATCTCAAGATTAATTTTCTTATATTAAATTTTTGCCATTCCCAGCAAAAATAATTGCACCTTTTTGCTGGCAGGAGATTACTTAACACATTTTTTACCATATCGTCTGTTTCTGTTTATTCTCATGGATACATATGCCTGTGCACATATCCAGAATACATCACTTACACATCAGATTGTAGTGGAATCTGCAGCAAGAAACATGAACAGTATGAGGCCAAAAATATTCATTAAAAAATTATTAGCAAAACTTATTTCTACACTTCCGGCAAACCTACAGCATTCAGTCAGAAACATCCTTTTGTGTCACATTCTGCAAAGGCAAACAGTCAATGCAGAATAAATTGTTCATTGCTCTACTAGAAACTAGCTATGGACTAGGGGTAAGCCCCAGTATAGTCAGCATAAGACTCACTGAAACGAGATTTTGGAGCACAATTTACCCTAATCAAGGAAATTATTTTTCATTAAAATTTTGTTCATGTACTTGGTTGCATATTTAAAGATAACTTTTATTAGTTTTTTTAAAAAAAAAAAAATTAATTTTTATTTAGAGTTTTGTGAAGTTTATGAAATTTTATTGAGATCTTTGGTCAAACATGATGTTAAAATGTTGCTGAAACTTTTAATGTAATTTAAATAAGGCAAGAAGCTGCTTTCTTCTTTTAAAGCAAAAAAGAATGTTGTAGATTAGATAATGTGCTTTAAATTTTTGGTTTGGGCAATCTTCACTCTGCCAAGGATTTTAATGTGACCTGGAAAGGCTGGCACCTCTGGAGCTATGGTAACATTTACCTCCTGCTCAGAAGCAGCACAGAGCTGGATCTGGGGAGGAGTTAAACAGAAGAGGCTGCTGGATCCAAGTAATACCCAGAGGTTGTAATGTAATGTGAAGTACTGTCTGGACACTCTGACCCGTTCCATTTGCTTGTGCACTGGATGTGACAGTCCTGTTGGACAACTGGAAAATAGCCCTTAGCTCTGTGGTTGTTCGATGTACCTTCAAGCTGCTCATCTGGTGAACTTGTCAGTCACATTCCCCATTGGAAATGCAGGGACAGAAGGACAGGGTGGCAGGGCTGAGGCTTCATAGTGTCCTTTCAGTTTCAGGTGTAGACACAGTACCTGTGAGGAGAATGTTTTGATACATCTTACACCACTTCATGGCTTCTGCCTGAGTCCCTGCAGCTTTCCACACTCTTCTGCCTTTTCCCAGCAGGTGCTCTGCTTGTGGCTGCAGGTGCTCCATGGACATGGGGTGGCAGGAGAGATGTGCTCTCTTACACATCTTGTGTGCATCCTGCAGTGAAGTCCCTCAAGCCTTTCCTCAGGAGACCTCCATACCCAGTGTGACAAACCCTGCTTGACAGACCCCCTCAGTGTGGGAATTTCACGTCCACAGACAGAAGTTATTTGTTTATTTAATCTTAATTCCGTGCCTGCATTCAAGGCAATGGCTTTGTGCATGTTTACTCCCTCATATATGCACACTCACACTCTTGCACCTTTGGGTCATTGTACATTTAACTGGAAAAAACACATGTATGGGTAATACACTGTTAATATTTAATCAAACTCTATTAAGATTTCCACCAAACTAACGTCCAGAAAACTGAACAGATTTAAAAAAAAAAAGGCAACCATCATAAATGGGGTTATTTTTTAAAGTCACAGGTGAACGAGGTTTATATAATGTTTTATATGATGGATAAAATACTGTAAGTAAGATAATCTTTGCCATGTATCTACATTTTAAGAAATGAAAATCAAAAGAGCTGTGGAGGCTCATACTGCAGATAAGGTCCCCACACTCTTTTGTATTGTTAAATAGCATGTGCTTGGGCGAGTTAGTGTCCCATCATAAATTGAAACCTTCAGGCAAATTCTGGCAAATCCTAAACAGAATTTAATTGCATTCGGAGGAAGAAACAAAGGTATTTCTTAGGCTAAGAGTTTACAGAGAAACTTAAGTTCCATCCCTCCTTGGGCTAGCTTGATGCAACGTAGTGACTGCAGCCAGCCTGAACCAAATCCTAGAATTGTCAATAGGCTTTTTATCCCAGGTGTCTTGCTGAAAAAGTCACTTTTTTTGCAGTTATGCTTTCAACTCCATGATTGAACTGTGAATTAACATTGCAAAACACTGTCTATAGTCTCTGGTTCCTGACTGTATAGCTCCTGCTTGCACAAAGTCTCCTCTGAACTGTGGAAGAGAAGGTTGAATCTATCCAACACTTGGACCAAAAAAAAAATTGCTATTTTTAATTTCGTGTGAACAAACGCTTTAAAGCACTGTATTACAGCTGACAAAAATGAAAGGAGATTTTCTCACATAGACAAGTTTACATGTCACTTGAGTGACCACGTTGACAGAACTTAAGATGTCCACTTTCTTAGCCTCATCTTTAGTCTCTCGGGCTACAGATTTCTTCAGATCACGAAGTCTCAGCCATGGAGTTGAGCTCAGTGCCCAAGTTAATCTTCTGCATTTGTCAATGTTCTCTGGAGAGAGAGGAGTTTGTTCTGTCTCCAGCTTCCCAGGCACTGGGGTGGTTTCTGTTGGAGTCGCACCACTGGTCCTGTTCCCAGCCTGCTGCTTGGCTCATGGGCTCTGCACAGAGCATCCTTTCCCTGAAAAAGTCTAGCAGAGAGCCGAGTCCATCCCTGGCGCATCTTCAGGGCACCACAACCCTGCCTGAGTGTTAACAACATCGGAGGGCTGTGCCCAGCTCCCCAGTTTGTCCTGATGAGAAACTACCTAGACAAGCACTTTTATCCTTTCACAGAAAGACATTTACCATATAGTTCCTCTGCACCCTAATGCCTGTACTTCTTTCATATTCCCTGCTGCTGTGCCCCAGAATACTCCATGCTCTAAGGGATAAAACAGATCATTGCAATGCTGGTCTTACTGTGTTTGTACTTCAGATTAAAGGATGTGGTTTTGACAAGACATCTGCTGGGCAAACCACTTTTTCCTTAATCTGCATGCTCTGCTCCTATCTGCTTAATCTCTTCTAACTCTCATGGCAAAAATAATTGAGCCCACAACCTCAAAAGCATAGGCTCTTAGGGGATTATTTATGGCACTGACTAATTTGGGATTTATTTCTTAGAGGGATGCTGTGTCCAGAAATCTAGGCACCCCTAATTTGCCTTCCTTTAAAACTTTTATTACACTGTCAGGAACTTTCTCTTTTCCATTTTTTAAAAAGTAATTACTCTGTCAGATAAATCAATAAATCCTTTAGATTAGATATTTTGCAATTGGACCATTTGTATGTGGAGTCTTCAGTGGTCCATAAAAGGTGAATTTTCCTACAATGGGAGTACTTTTTGACATCCCTTTTTTACATGAGTATCTATTTTTGCAGCAATTGCAAAGGCCTGATATCTCAGTTGTCTTCACTTCTGTGTTTGGTTGGTGGTGTTTAATGGGTTCAAAGAAAATAGGCAAGCTGCAGTCAGGCAGATGGACTGTGTGTATGCTTATTTATTTGTCCAAAACCCAGCTGAAAGCTTATAGTCCCTGTTCCATTATGACTGTACTTGTTAGCTACTTCACCCAGGGATTTGATTCATGTGATTTTGATATGGAGATGCCTTGAAAAGCTCCTTACGTAAATGGGATTCTGTGTGATGCAGGAGTCAAGGGTCTGAGTGCCAGGTGAATGTGAGAAACCTGACAATCTCTCTGCACCATTCCCTGCAGGTGAGGGACATGGTCATGAAGGGAGCATGAATGAGCAAGCTTATTCATGAGATACACGGGCATCTTCCATCAGTCAGTGTGACTTTGATGAACTGGATTTGGAGCTGGTTTCTGAAACTGGCTTCACTGCTGAGTCACTGTGTGTTGGTGGCAGAGGATGATATAAATAAGCCCCAGCACCCGTGTCCTGCTCCACAGATGACTGAAGACTGACCTCAGTGTAGTTACTTATTCTCTTGATGTTGTAGTCTTCCCACATCTGAAAAAGGTGGGGCAAACCCTTTTCTGGATACTGGACACTTAGGAAGATCCCTGTATTAAAGCAAGTTACAACTAATTTTTCTTCTCCAATGTCCTGATCAGCCTATCTCTTAAGGGACGTGCTGAAACTTTTTATTCTCTTGGTGATTTATTTGGAGCTACAGATCCCAGGTGTTGTTAATGACATCACACAGGCAAGCAGATAGTCACACAAAGTTACAGCTAGCTTTTCTGTTTGTCACTGCAGTGAGCAAATATTCACATGATGAACCAGCTTTAACTCTGAGATGAGGAGGAGGTAGCTGGTATTTTGTGAATCTGTGGGAGGAGGGTGGAAGTTGGAGGGTCAAAAACTGGCAGGAATTGAAATCTCTGCCTTTGATATGTGTTATCAGTTGTGGAGAGTGGGAAGAAACTGCAGTGGTGCCAGGAGCATGGTTGCTGTCCTTAATGACATATTTCTTTGGGGATTGCTGCACTCCTGGTTCATTTCAGAAAAGCATGGCTCCCTGACCTGCTGTGCACACCCGCTGAGTCAGGGCAGCTGGGGCAGAGCACACCCGGCTCACGGCACCAGGTGTCACAGACGACCCTTGTCGTGATCCCCTCTGCTTTTCCTTTCTTCTCCCCAGCTGTTGCCATTAAACAGATCTCACCTCTGGGCAATGTCTCACTGGATGAAACCTGCTCTTCCATCCTGGCCATGCAAAGGTGAAATCATGCTGGTCCTGGCATGCTCATCTGTGCCTTTGTGACTGCTCAGTTTATGGTGTTACTCTGTACAGGTGAATCGGCGCTGCAGGCACGATGTCAGCGTCTCGCTTCACCTGTTTTCCTGGCTCTGAGGAGAGTCTATCACCTTCCCCAGAGAAGAAAGGAAAATTATGCTCCTTGCCACTTTCTATGTTCTATAGAAGAATTATTTCTTGTGAAATGGAGGAAAAAAATGTTAGCTTCTGAAGTGCTCTTACCTCTTAGGAATACTCTCACGAAATGCTCCAAATGAAAAGCTTTTGTCTACATATTTTATCATTTAGCCAGAAGTGCCTCTGTTGTGGAGAGGCTTCATTTTTTACTTTGCTTAAGTGTGGAGTCCTAATTTCTGGTTTAATCTGAAGACCATTTCAGACTTGAGCTCTTTGGGAAAAGGAAATGAAAGTGGACTCAAGAGTCCTTTGTTTCTGAGCTCCTGGTTACCACTCAGTAAAATGCTTTTATGCTACAAATGGATAAAAACTACAAGGGTTCATTCAGGAATGGAACATCCAATTAATTGATCCATTCACTATCCCAAAATTAAAGACAGGATTTATTAGGCTTTGACATATGGGTTGAGTATGCTCCTTTTGTCTCTAGATGATGTTTTCCTCCTCTCAAGTTTAGCTAAAAATGTAATAGCCCCTCAGTTCAACATGTTCACAAACATCCTTTGTCTCTTCTTGGCCAACCATTGACTCTTTGTAAAGCCCAAGAAGGAATCACAGTCTCAATGGATAGTCCCACTATGCTGTGGAGTAAGAAAACCAAAAAGGACTATCATGAATTACTTGTAAAGTTCACTGAGACACAGCCACTGACAAGAAGAGTAATGACTAGCTCCTAGGCTTAGCTCTTCTGGGCTTTTCTTTCTTTTTCCTTCACAAAAGACTTTCATTACTGAGCCACAAAGGTGTAAATGGGCTGACTGTTTCCTGCATCCATAGACTGATGGAAAATCTAACAAATAATTTAGGACATGGACATTTTTCCATGGAATCATGTTTTGAGTTCAGAAATACCAGCTTCTTCAGATAAAGGTACAATTTCCCTCAAACATGAAAGATACCTCCTGCCTTCTTCTTGACTGTGCAAGTCTCAGCTGCTGGGCCTGTTTTGAATCCACCAGGAGCAGGTTAATCAGATCCCATCGTAATTTCAGTACTAAGAGGAGCACTAACTAGATTCCTTGGAATGTATGTGTGAGATTGAAGGCAATGTGGGCTAAGGTGGGCTTAGGGCACAGCCATGCTTTCCCAATCAGTGCAGTGCTAGGGGCTGAAGCAGTGAGCAGCCCTGAGTAGAGAGTAACTAGGTTTCTGAAATGCACTGCTCACTGTCACCTCTGTCACTTGGGCCCTGCTACAGAGTTACTGTTTCTGCAATGTCACGAGCTGCTGATAGCCATAAACTACATCAGCCAAACCATGCAACACAAACAAAAATATTAGTCATTTATTTATTTTAAGTTCAACCAGACACAAAAAATCCCACTGTTTCACCACCTTGCATATGTAGGATTTTCTTGCACGTCTTCCAAGATAGCTGAGTCACCTCAGAATAAGACAGCTGCTTACGTGGGTTAGGTTAAGGTGCAGACCTCTGGGCTATGATGCTGATGAACCCTCTGAAAAACATCCTCCCACTCTGCCAAAGAGCTCTTGGAAAGAGCTTGGACTGTTTCTCACCAGTTCTGCCCTTACCCCACAGCAACTCCAGCTCCCCCAGCAGGTTTCCCTCACCTCACGGTGAGACAGTCACACGTAACCATGTCAAAGCCTCATCAAAGCTGCAGGGGCGTAAAGTGCTAGTGTGGGCAATATAAATCCTGTTCTTTTGCGGTTAAAACTGGGAAACTCATTTCCTAACCTCACTTTCATGTTTGCATAGCCATTCCACTGTTTTGTGCCTAGGAGCATTGATAAGGACAAGATGCATGTTGTGGACAGCACTTTGCCAATCGAATGCTATTTTGTGCTGGGATACAGGAGCCCTCGGCTCCACAGGTGAGAAGCTGTAGCCATTTCACCGGCGTTGCTGATTCCCAAAGTTTCCATCTCAATTTCTGCTGGCCTCCTAGACAGCAGAGAAGTGCTTTACTCATCAGTCAGGGGCAGTTCTCGGCCTCCTTCCTATTACCTGTCCCTCTTGCCATTGGTACCATGTACTAAAATGGTACATTTTTTGGCCGAAACCTCGCTGTTTTGAAAGCTGTTTGCAACAGAGCTATGCCAGAGAGCTTCTACTTCTTGCTTAATTTAATGACCAGCCCTAACGGTTTTGATTAATTAACAGTGTATCTTTTAGAAACAGGGTGATCCTTGCAGGCAGATACCCTGACTTTAAAGGCTACATGTGTATCACCTGTTTAATTAAGCAGGGGATTTGCCTAGGACAGCTGAAATAATTTGCCAAGAGAAAACCAGATTTTTCCATCCCTTGCAGCGTTACAGATAGAAACCTTTTTTATGAAATAGGAAAATTCACCATTGTAGGTTTAAAGTTATTTATCCTCTCCTCACTTTACCATCTGATCCTTTTAATTTAATAAGGCTTGCAATTAGCTTCTGCAGGTTTCATTCAGAGGAGCTTGTTCAAAAGCACTTACCAAAACCCACTCCTTTGGCACCGTTACAGGGAAATGCTTGAAGCTCTGGGTGAATATGGGGCCAAACCCCCCACACACAGGTAAGGAGGTTGAATTTTTTTCTACAGTCTGTGCTTGTCACTTGTGCTAAAAATGAAGCCAATTTTTGCCGCACTCACTTCAGAGGAGATATATAGTCTTATGCTAGAACAAGTAAGGTAAGTGTGGTGGATGTGAGATTTCCTTTTCATGGTTTTTTTTTTAGCTGTGTCTGAGGTGACAACAGGATTTGTTTCTTAGCACTTTGCAGGACTGAACTCAAACCGAAGCCTACGACAATTTCTTTTCAGATGTTGTTGGAACAAATAAAAAACATTTTTAAATATGTTCATTTTTTTTTACAGTTTATGTTACAGTTGCCAAGGTAAAAGTATCAGCCTCTCTTTTTCTTCTGTGAGACTCATGCTGAGGTTCTTTGAGTTGTTGAGCAACAGAAAGTATAGTTAGAGCTTTATATTGATTTCTATGTGAATCACATATACATGTGAACCATCAGATGCAGGCAATTTAGAGGGACATTTGCTGCTTCCAGAATGTATTCAAATTGCTTGTTTTACCCAGCTATCTTGGTTATAAACACTTTTCACAATATTTGGTTTTGTTTTCTCATTTCTTTGCTGTTTAGCAATATTGAACCGGATGGAGAAACAGATTTGTTTTCTTTTTTCAATGATTATTATCTACACTGATGACTTTTCCCCAGTAAAATGTAGGCCAATTGATTAATGTTGTGAGAAGTAATTTGTGTTGTTTTGTAAAGCTTGCAACTATTTCTGTATTGCTTTTATGTTAGGCTGCAGACTGTAAGCCTGATTTTAGGAGCAAATCATAAGTGGAATGAACATGTTATTGTGAGAATAGACTGGGAACTAAAAAGCCATGATTGACAGTCCAATGGTGCTTTCCTCCTGCCTCTATTACCAGGTTAATAGCTGGTCTCTCTAAATGACAGGTCTCTCATTCTTCCACAAGCTTTCTTGTGAATGTCTTCTTCCCAGATCATGTCAAGCTGTGGAGTCCCTCTAAAAGTAGTCATAGTAACAGGGAAAACATATTCTGAACATTTTGATTACTATCTAGTCTGAAATGTAGTCCAGACAGAGGCTGAATTTTTGCTAGCAAAAAAAGAAGTGTGAGAAGAACATTGTAGCAAATAACCAATGGTATAAATAACAAATAAACAAATATCCATTCAGATGATACACAATACAAATTGGTCTAAACAGTTCTCTATTAATCTATTTATATCACTTTCTCTCACATTTCTCATCCTAAACCTTTTAAATTTGACATTGTGTAAAATATCAAATGAATGCTGAGCAATTCTTCTTTGACAACATAAAGTGGAGTGAGCATTTTACACATCTAACCCAGTATATACAAATATAATAGCATATGGCATAAAATTAAACTGCTGGCTGCTGTTCCACTGAACTAAAAGGTTCTTTTGGTCAGAGATGAATCACAGTTGTAGTTTTCCCTGTGTCCAAATGTTAACACGGTGACATACTGGATAATAGTGAATCTAGGGTAGATACCCCAATGGCACGTTAGGGGATGTTAGGGCTGTAAAGCTACACCTGGATTAGTGTATTAAAAGTATTAATGTTTGTTTACTGATAAAAAGACCAACAGGCATGATGTACCCTGCCCATGCAAACAGTCTTAGGCTAGAAAACAACATGGTGGGGCATGCACTGCCTGCTGGGAATGGCCCTCAAGGAGTTCATCCCTGTAAATGTCCTCGGGAGTGGCCCGCGAGGACACTGGCTCATATGGCCAGGGACCAGCCTGAGCGTGTGAACCGTGTCCTGCAACACAGAATTTACCATTTTCCCAGTAATGGTCCCTGGCACTGTTTAATGCTAAACCTACAAGTTTAGCATGATCTTTGTGCTGGTTTCATGTCTGTTCTTGCTGTTCAGCTACAGACTTGGTTCACATCCCAAATTCATCACGTCAGACCCGTTTGTGGTTTGAAGGATTAGAGCTGCCGCTTTGCCAAGTAGAGTATGGAGGGGGAAGGATGACTGCTCAGGGGGCGATTCGAAGCTGAACACTGAGAGGCCTGGGCACACTTTGTCGTTTAAACAGATCAGGAAATACTAGAATGCTGAAGTACCACTTGTAATATGTACAGTCAACAAACAATCATCTAATTGCACAGTCTGGAAATACAATGTACAGAAAACAGTAAAAGGAGTAATGAAGTAAGCCAGAAAATGGGATTATGTGGGATATACACGTTTCTGTTGCCTCTGTGCTTTGGCTGCCTTTTATCCTGTGTTTAGCTGTTTGTTTCTTGGGGTTTTTTTTCACAGTTTGGATTTTATTTGTTTTCAGTTCCTTGTTAAGAGTTTACAATCCCCCACCAGCTTCATCAAAACTCCAGGACAGCTATGTGTGATTCCCAGAAATGGACAGAAGACTTTTTCTGTAGTCACTGTTTAATGGAGATTGAATTTAGGAAATCTACAGAATTGTTATTTTCATCTGACAAATGGAAATAACACAGACAGAAATGATTTTCAGTGGGCTTTATATTTGGCTGATTCTAAGCAGATTAAATTAAACACTCATTCTTCTTCACAAAACCAAACTAGAAACCTCTGCCAAGGCAGTTTGTATCATTACTGTGCATATGTTAATATGGAATTGTATTTTGGAATCAAAGACTACAATCTAAGGTGATCAACAACAACAACAGAAAATCATAATCATCAGTTTCAAGTAATTTTTCTATGGCTGTCTTTTTTTCGACCATATCAGACAGTATGCTGTTTGGATTTGGTACTTCGAAAATACTTCTTAAGTATACTCCAGTATAATTAAGTTTATTTGTTACTAAGCAAGTATAGTACCTATATGCTGGATGTGAACAGAACTTAGAATAGAAACTGAGCACTTTCCTGACAATGAGGAATAATTATGCTTCTGGCCAGCAAAAATCTAGTTTGTTTCAGAGGGGAAACAAAACCTCGGGGGGGAAGGAAAGGCAGCTAGTTGCCATCAGCAAATAAGTGGCAGGAAGTCATACTTCACATCGAACTAGAATAACACAAATGACACAGTGAAGCACAAGCTAATAACTGCAGCCATTTTGCTGGGGGCAAGTAATTGAGAGACATGGGAAGCAGTTTTAGGAATGCCAAAAAATACATCATTATTGACTATTTGATGGGACATGTCAAAAAGGCACAGTCAGCTGAATATTAAGGCACATTTGAATAGACGTATCTGTAGGAGCTCAGACAATATTCTACAGATGGAGAGCTAATGCTCAGGAATGACATGAGCAAGGAAGACATTGACGTATTTACACTCCACTTTAGCTCTGCTGTGTCCATAAAATGTGAGCAGCTCACCAAGTCCCAGTGAGACAATGGGATGCACTATATGGGCTGTGCAGATTGCTGGGTCATCTCCTCCTATTACAAATCCATAATGGCCAGTAGCTAATGTGAGGATTGCAAAGAAGACAAAAATTCTTACAGTCTCATAATAACTCCATTCACTGCACTAGACTGTATTGTGTGTTGACTTCCATGTCAGCTTACGGATAATAGCTGTAGAGGAGAAACAGCTATGAATATGGAATTATTCCATGTAGGTATTCTTAGCACTGAAAATAGGAAATAAAACTTTCTTTTTCCAGACTATTATTTTTATTCTTATTATGAAACAGAAATATAACACATGCTTTTACAATTTTAATTTTCGCAACTTCCCTTGTTCGGTACTACTTTAAAATCAATCATGCTTGGCTTTGGCTATATACTGCTTATTTTATTTCTATGGTTAGCCTCATTGCAACAATGGCAGTAACTCACTGAAACAGTATACACAGGTACACCTAGGAATAGTAGCATTGGCCTGCTGTTGGCCAGTACCTGGGCCACAACACTGATTTTGCACCAGGGAGACTCCAATGGAGTGATTTTTGAGCAGGCAGAATGACTGCTATCTGGTTTTGATTGTGCTGCTCTAGAGGAGCTGGTGTCCTCCTTTCCTTCTCACAGACTGGGCTGGCAGGGAGCCACTGGTGGGGTATTTCTTTATGATGGGAAACATTTCCTTCTTAGGGTTATTTGGCTTCTTTAAATTTTCACTAAGATAATTCCATGCAGGTTTAAGCAAATGGAGCTTTGGCAATGTCTTTCATATACTTTGGTTTCTTTCTGAGGAACAACACAATTTTCTCAAGAGGTCGATTTCATGTACTGGGAGTTTTTGTTTGTGTAGGGTGTTGGTACTGGATGACTCAGAGGGCTAAGAAGGGATGCAGGGACCCGGTGTCCTTGGAGCCATTGGGATGGTGCAGATTCCCACTAGCCTTATCTTCTTTTGGCAGTGTAAAAAACACTTCTAACAGTGAGTCAAGCATTAGCGATGTTTCATATTGATTACTAAGTGTAAAGGGCAGTTTGAATTACATCTGGAACACTTGAATGCCACTGTTGAGCTGGCTGGGGAGGGAAGTGATGGCCCCCCATTTGTGATCTGCAGCCCATGTGCTCCTCTGAGTGCCATTAAAAAGAAAGGGAAATGGAGGATGTATGATTTATAGAAAAGAGCATGGCTGTTTTGTCACTTTCTTCCTTGCAAATATAGATTGACTTGCACAGGCAGGGCCATCTTAATTTAAGGTGCCAGGGCAGCAGGACACCAAGTTTCTCAAAGCAAGTGACCAACTTTAGAAATTCCACTAGATAGGAAAAAACTAGTTTTAGCTTTACTTCATCATCCATGTGGTTTATTTTAGCCCACAAGCTAATACAGTATAAAGCATGAAAATATCAGCCCTGTAAAAATTAAGTCAAGCACCCTCTAATAATGATTTGTCTTAAAACAGGGTACTGTAACCTATGTTAATTCTGCAATCCACCTTAACAAGTCCCTAAAATAACTTCACAGCGCAACATTTGACATCCTTTACTGCAGTATTTTTGTCAGCCTCTGTAGTCACCAATCCAGGGTCTTAAGACAGAACTTCATGTCTCCAAAAATGAGCAAATATGTATGAGAATGTTAAAACAATTTTTTATGCAGATATGTCCTTTTTGCTGGCAAATACTATTGATGGCATGTTTATCACTAGTTTTCATTATGGCAAAATAAAAATATGGGTACAAAATTATTTTTAGAAAGGAAAACTGATGCCACTGGACATCATTCTAGAGAGAGGATGGAGATATCATCATCTAAGAGTATTAACTAAATTGTATTTATGCTGTTTTATTCTGTTTTGACTTAGAAAAATTGCTAAGACCCTTCATGAAAGTATGTAAAAAGAACCGAAAAAAGAGGAAGGTCTGTTTGGTATTGTCTGGTTGTCTTGCTTAAGGCACAGAAGAGGCTAAGTAATGCAGGACTGGACTTTCTCATCACTTTTTCGTCAGTAAAAATGAAAGATGTTACCATTAATATTAATCATTGCAGAGAGGAAGAGGCTGCCTTCAGGTCTGTTTGCATTATAGAGGCTGGTTTTCAGACTTCACTTTTCTAACTTTGGTTATTCTTTTCTCCTAAAACAAGACAGAGAGCATATGTTCAGTCTACCTATTAATCTCCAGCCAGCAATGTGCAATTTGGAACCAAAATCATCTTGCATATAAGCAGTGTGTGCTGAAAGTCAAAAGTGCTAAGCAGCTGGGCTTTTATTAGTCTCATCTTCATCAAGTGTACTCAGTTAAATTTGTACAGTCAGTGTTTTGGGTTAAATTGTCTGATATATTTTTGCTGAGCTTTGTTCTACTGTGTTTCAAGGCAGAGCTGTCTTTGCCACGGCTCTGCACTCTTCTGTTCAGTGTCTAAATTTTATATATGTGGTACAACATCCATTATACAGCTCTGGGTGGGATCAGCACTGAGGTATCTGATCATTTTGTGCCCATGGGGAGCATTTCACCCAAGGACCTCTGAATTTTAAGTCTCCCAGTGGCTGGCAATTAGGTGCAGAAAGATATCTCTTTTATTTACATTGAATTACCAGTTGTGGGGACCAGGACTCCAGATTTTGGTATCTGCCAGCTGTGTCGGTGCTGGATTTAAACCAGTTAAGAATAATCATGAATAAAATGAGAATTGTGAAATGATCAGGTGATAAAATGAGAATTGTCCTCTCTCCACACTGGAGGTTAACATATAACTTGCAATTGTAATTCTGTAACAAGGAGAAGGAAGCTTCCCAGAAGAGATACAGCCTAAGAAATTGGTTTAAAAAAAATATCAAATGTCAAAACCACCTTAGGTAATGCAAGGGATGGCACTGCTAGTGCTTGTAGATGGGATGTCTAAACTAGCAAATGGAGAATCTTATGTCTTGGAAGTATGACTGATTCTTGGGCTCGGACTGTGCTAGAATGCCAGGCCACCTCATGCTGTATTTTCATGAACATATGTTCCCAGGTGTGCATGTGTGTACAAAGTTGCTATTTTGCATTTACAAAAAGTGAAATTAAGAACATTATTATGCACCCCAGAAGTTCAACAGATACACACACAAAAATAAACTTCTTAAACCTATTTTTTTTTACATTATTATTTCTATTTGTTTTTTTATCTGCTTGAGTTTTCTAGGATTACATTCTTAACTCTTTGTCACAAGTTTTAAAATTCAATCAGTGCAGACAAAAGTGAACATCAGAGTCAGTGCCCGTCAAGGGGCTGAGTTTAAATGGAGCAGAGTGGTGTATAAATGGCAGAGAGAGCTGAGCTGAATGACTGGAGATCACCTATTTAATGGGGTGTTTAAAGAGAGACAATGACAAAGATCAAGGTTTTTTCTACAAATGTTAAAACTTCCTGGATATATTAATTTCCTCCACCTGTTACCCACACCTATATGAGTCAGAGCAGATCTGAAACGTTTTTATGGGTATTAATGTTCATTTTCCCTTTTTTGTTTGTTGGCCAACATGAATTTTAATTCAACATCAACCTGTTCATTCTCTAGTCATTAAGGATTTATGTTTAGGAATTCTCACTTTTAAAGTTTGTAAGGCTCAGATTCCAGCTCTGTTCAAGTTAGAGGTGTGCTCCCTTGACAGGCAGTGAGGAAAGATGATGCTCACCAGTGGTTTTTAGATGAGTGACAGAGCCCTGTAGAAATAAACTACTCATTTTCTGGCCAGACAAGCCCAGATCACATAAAGACACATCTGCATTAGTCATGCTGTCGTGTGTCAAATGTGGACCAAAAAATACCACGGATACTTCAGCTTTGCTATTAGCTCTAAATATGAGTTGCCTAAAAACTTTTTGTTGTCTCAGCATGTGTAAACTGGTTCTGCTGTTTAATTTTCCCTCAGAAGCGCTGTGAAAATAAATACAAGATGGAAACATTTACAATGAATTTTAAACTGTAAAGGGCTTCTAAACTTCTAAGTACTGTTTAATTGAGCTACCACTTTCTTTTTTCAGATGAAGATTTGAAGCAATATATATTGACAAACATAAGACAGAAAAAACATAGAACTATGTATTGAACCAATTTTTTAACAATTAGCTGCCAAACCTAAGTCTTCTCTGTTGGTGAACAGTAAAGAACTGATTGTAGTTTTTCCTTTTTTTTTTTTAATAAGGGAGCATTCAGAGTGCTGATGCTTTGAATGAATTCCAGCATGAGTAATTACATCCTACCATATTTAAATATCAATTAGATGTGGTCTTTTTTAAATTCATTTCCTGTTTCACATTGCTGGATAATGTTGCTGTGCCCTGCTGAACAGTAGCCACATTCACCCTAAAGCTGGCAACGTTTCTGTGGCAGACAAAGTGATATCTTTATGTCTTAAGGATGATTCTCTGAATGCTTCCACTCACACTAGTTTTACTCTGGGACAGCTTCAGTAGTGTTGCTTTGGCTTACAGCAGCATAAGTGTGTATAGGGATTATGATACAATAACAACTAAATAAATATCAAATCATCAATAGTTGATACTGCAGGAGGTTGATTGATAGAAAGCTGAATCCTGTAAAATTCACTACTAAATATTAAAAAAAACCCCTATCTTAGAAATAGTATTTAGCCTCTTGCTTTTTTTCCTCAAGTTAATCAGGATGAATTGTGAATATGGACTTTCCACTTCAACCAATTTATAGAACATTAGGCCCCTGGTATTTGTACTGTGTGCAGTAGTGTGGTATCTGAGTTTTACTCAATATTTACACCAAGTGCTATTCAATTATTCTTTTCATTGAATATTATGCCAAATTTCTCTGAGGGCAAAATATAAGATTCTGTGACCAAAAAAACCCCCATATTTATTTCTGAGGGACTTGGCTGAGAGCCCAGGAATGGTGAGAAAATCAAATTATTTTCATTTGCTTGCAAGCCAACTTCATGCAGTGCAGAAAGAAAAGCAGATGAGAGAGGACTACTTCAGTTTGGCTTTGATGGTATTGTGAGCTACTGAGTCCTCTAAACTCCAGGCCAAATACGAATTCAAGATAACCTTGCAGGTAACCTTGCAGTATCATGCCCATTATTTGCCAGAATATAGGGTCTGACACTATAGGGCTGACAAAAATAAGGTGTTTTCTGGATGGCTCTAAAAGAAGCTGGATGTGATACTTAAGTGTCTTGCAGTCTTGCTTTATCTGGACTTTGGTCCTTAAGAGTCATTTTTGTATATTAATCATATTTTTGGGTTCCTCTAATGGGTATCTGCTCAGCATCTTTCAGATGTTGCATCTATAGAATGGGGCTGGTCTCAACACCTACAGCATGAGCAGAAATTCCCTTAGTTAAGGTGAGATTGGCATCAGCTTTCAAGTTAAATTGGGTGTTATATTTGTGCAGAAATTTGATCTCTTCTGGTTGCAGTGACTAAGCAAGGTGATCTGCAGTGGAATATTAGGGCCTTGATTTATAAAATTACAATTTTGAAGTAATGCTTTATGCTTGTGAAATCAGAGAAAGGGTCACTGGTCTACTGGCTCTGTAGAAATTGAAGGTTTCTTAGCTTAGGCATCACCAAACTATCCCAAAAGATAGAACTAGACCCAATAACAAATTAAGGTTATTGCTGCAAGCTGAGCTGTTTGCCAAGCAGCAAGACAAGCCTTGATCTTTTTTCACAGTAGTCTTTCAATGGGCAAAAGAAACATTGTTTATTTTCACGTCAGGAAATTTAAATCTAAAATTCAAAAGAGGGAGTAGTGACTCGGTGACTTTGCCTCGCATAGAACAAAGCTTCAAACAGAGTTAAACTGTTCCTAGTGAGCCTGGCTGGTCTTTTGACAGTACTCTTGTATTGCTTCAGGTTACCCAGAGTCCCCAGGCAGAGATTTATCCTGCTCTCTAATTGCAAATACCCACATAAGGTGGCAATCTGAGAGGTTTATAACTAATTGCAATGGTTAAAGTGTTAATTCTGAAATATCTCACTAACATATACAATTTTCATGTTTCTATCTAGTAAGCAAGATAAATCTGTGAACAGGAACTTCAGTGCACATCAGTCTTGTTGACTAAAGATCATGTATTGAGAGTTTGCTATTATGTGAAGAAAATTACTTGTTAGAATAATGGTTTTGAAGTTGCATACAGGACTGGCATCCTTTGGATTAATGTATTAATTTCATATAAATTAAAATAGGGTTTCATATTATGGAACCAGGGCTAGGTGCACTAATGGGGACAATACGTACATGCAGAGGCCCTTAATTCTGGACACCAAGAGGAGATGTGCCTGGCAGTTGTGGATGAATGTTCGTACACAGCCTGTACATGTATAATATTTCTGTTCACCTAATTCACACATGGGCATGTTTGAAAATAAACCCATATATCATTTTCCTTCTTTTAGCAGAACTAGAGTGAGTTTTATTCAAATGCCACTGAAGCCCAATTGCACTGGAAGACAGTTCAGTATTCAAGCTGTCAACAAAGAGGACTGATGTTGGTCATAAGTCCCTATTGTCTGACAGCCCTGACATGGGCTTGAGTTGAGATATAGCTGTGATCAATGCTACTTAACTGTACCATTACCTGATGGCTCATCTACACGTGGTAGAACAGAGACCAAATTATGCTGAAAAGTACTTATAAATGTGGTTGCTACCTGTGATGCTACACTGATAAACAAAGCATCAGCTCTGGATGATGCATTTTTTGGATGTACTTGGGTACAGCACCCAGTGCAACTGTAACAGTGCAGGGATGATTGTGCCAGAGCCTGAACTGCACATACTGCACAGGACTAGTAAAGAGGTCAGCTGTGTAATACCCCTCCTAACAATACCTCTCATCCCAGCAAATCTAGTTGATTACTGAGATACTGACATTTTATTAGTTGGTTGGATATCACAACTACACAAGCACCCTCTAAGATTTTGTATCCCAATTGCTAGGCTTATTGTTTCCTTACACCTACTACTGAGAGTAGGTTGTGCTGTATTACAGCTGGCTGACTCATAAACTGCCATGGCTTCTGAAGATCTGAGCTTGCACATCCTGAATATTTTTCACACTGTAATGAAATAAAAGCCTTTGAAATAGGCAAGAGACACATGGGCATGCTCTAAAGCTGGCCAGAAGTGATGTCTTCCCACAGGGTTGTTGGGGACCCTGGTTTTGTACTTTCTTTGCCTTACATGGAGCAGAATCTCAGACTCCAGGTGAGCATCCTTATTCCCATAATATACCACCCCACAAAGTACCTTAACTCTGATTATAATGGAGAGTTCATTTCTTCCCTGTCTTCTTTGGGCTGGACAGCAGTGTCCCTCAAGAGGTTACTACATATTGCTATGATACAATATATCAGGAGGATGTTGGCACAAAAATGAGCCTGTGAATGTCCTGCAGCTAAAGCTGCCTTATTTTGGTTTTATTTTGAAAAGAAGTATCAAATATGAGCATTATGACAAGAATGAATGAATCTAAATTCTCTTTGTCTAACTCTCTACTTAAAAATTTCATTATCTGCTGTCTTTTTTTATTTATTTTTTTCTCTATCAGATTATGCTTCTAAGGCTAAAGCACGTTGGATGCCTGGAAGCATTTCTGTTTTCAGTGAGAACCTCTGTTAACATGACTCAATCCTTTGTAAATGCAGACATGCACTCAGCAAATTTAATAAGCCCTGAGATGAATTTAGATGCACAAAAATGGTGGAGCAGCCTAATCCTTCCTACAGAAGATAATATTTAAACAAATTTACTTCATTCAATGAAACACCTGGGCAAGCTTATTTAATATAGTCTTTGCATTTAATTATCTCCTCTGAAGGGGCACTTGCCGTATTTCAAAATATGATTATTTTATTTGGTATTAATTATTTTAAGATCCTCAAAAGAAACTGGGAGATAAATAGAAAAAAGGAGTCTCAATTAACCTGAGCCACAAGAAGTCATCTTTTGGAATAGGGAAGATGGTATATGGAACTGAAAATAAATAGTGCTTTGAAAATCATGAATAATGAAGAATAGCTCTTAAAACCTGAAAAGAATTCTGTATGAAGGTGTTGTTGCTAGGCATTAATATCACAAAGGCACACTTCCACATCAAACTGTCTTATGGAGGAAAGACAGTAATGGAAAAAGTATTTCTGTGAAGAAATCAATATGGACAAAATTATTAGCAGAAGTCAAGGAAGTGCAAAATTATGTTATGCCCAGAGAACAACACAGCCCAGAATCAGCATCTTTAGTTCATTTCTTCTCTCATTTTGCACCTGTGGGGATGGCATAAAGAAAGCTATTCCTTTTGGGAAGTATTTATTCCACAATGTATTTCTGGCAAGTAGTTTTACTAAAAGTGGTATCACTGCACAATCCTGTTACTCCTATCCTTGCAAGAAGGAATACTGTATGTGAAATCCGGAGCCCCTGTTCTCCCCACCACAACTGGAACTGCAATAGGAACAGGGTTTGGGTGTTCTTATTCTAGATAGCAAATTAACACACTATGGCAACTTGTGCATGAGTAATTAGATCACTGGGGGGTTTTGCTTCATCATTGCTACATGAAAGGATATTTTCTATGTAAGTTTGCACAGGACAAATGTAACTGTATGTATGTATCCTCTGAAAGTTGCTTTGGCTGCCTAGGCACAAGTAAGAGGGAATTGTGCACATCTTAGGCAATTGCTCAGCGTGGAATTTCTAGGTTACTCTTGTTTAATCATTTAATGGTACTTTGCGACTTGAAAGTCTAAATGCAGTCTTGCAAAGATAATTTTATGTGTGCCTTAACCTTTGCAAGAAGCCAGACAGCACCTCATGCTATTAGCAACAGATTTGCCTTGTATTCTACTCCTGCAGTGAACTGTATGTTCCACACTCTGCAGGTGAGAAAAGGGATTAAAACCAGTTTTACAAAACAAGTACCTCTGACTTTTTTTCTGTCAATTGTAAGGCAATCACACAAATTTTAATTTCCAGTCAAAGTGAAAGCAGTTACCAAATCATACTCCTGCTTCATCTAGAAAACAAATTAAGCTCTTTGATGCCACTTGCAAAAGTAATTCTAACTCAGCTCTCACAGTTGAAAACAAGAATTGGTTCTCCCTTAGTTTTTAAAAGGCATGAGATTTATTTCGCCTTTCTGTAGACACTTTGTGTAAATGGTTATAATCTCTCTTTTTCATTACCAATCATTCCAACTCATCTGAAAATGCTTTGTTGGGCTGAGTCTTGGTGTTGAAAGTGGTGTGCTTTTTCTGGGAAACTTCTGAAATGATAGGAAATGCTTGTGAAATATTGGAAATAATGAGAGAAAAATGTTTTCTGATCATCTATGTTTGTGTTCTTTGCAACACATTTTTATGGAAAACATTTTTATGATAGAATTAAAATATATTGCTATTTTGTCACAGCGTTGTACTCAAGCCATTCCCAGAGACAGGCAAGGAGCAAGTCCAGAGGAGGGCAATCAACATGCTCAGAGGGCTGGGGTACCTCTTCTGTGAAGCCAGGCTGAGAGCTAGGGCTGTTCATCCTGGAGAAGAGAATATTCTGGGAAGAACTTAGAGCACCTTCCAGTACCTAAAGGGTCCACAGGAGAGCTGGGGAGGAAATTTTGACAAGGTCATGGAGTTACAGGACATGGGGGAATGTCTTCAAACAGAAAAAGAGTAAATTTGGATCAGATGTAAAGAAGAAATTCTTTATTGTGAGGGTGATGAGGCACTAGAACAAGTTGCCCAGAGAAGCTGTGGACATCACATCCCTGGAAGTGTTCAAGGCCAGGCTGGATGAGACTTTGAAGCGGAAGGTGTCCCTGTTCATGGCAGGGGTGTTGGAACTAGATGATTTTCAAGGTCCCTTCCAAATGAAGCCAGTCTATCATTCTATGAGACCCATATTCCTCTCCTCTGTAAGGTGGCAGTGAGTTCAGTACATCAGTCCTCTCTGAAATCATCCTTTGAATATTGTGTCACCATATTCACGTATGGCACCCTTGAAGATGGAAGTGTATAGAAATCAGAGTCTATAAAGTCTCAAATGGGGCAGGAGTTCAGAGCTGTGCTGTCCTGGAAGTGATGGCAGGGCCAGCAGCAGTCGGGCATGCCAGCGGGCCAGGCGATTAGGTGGGTTCCTTATCTGACACACAGGTGTGACTACCTGGTGGATGGTCCCCTGCTGGCGGAGGCCTCTGTACCCGCAGATAAAATCACAGGACCAGTCAGGTTGGAAAAGACCTCTGACTGAGTCCAATCTATGACTGAACCACCACTAAATCACACATCTAGTCTTTCCTTAAACGCTCCCAGGGATGATGATTCTACCACCACCCTGGGCAGCCCATTACAACGTCTATAAACCCTTTCTGTGAAGAAATTCCTCCTCACGTCCAACCTAAACATCCCCTAGTGCAGCTTGAGAGTATGTCCTCTTGTCCTGTCCTGTTGCCTGGGAGAANTAATCCCTCCGGGAAGGTCTGAGGAGCTCGGGTTTGGGTCTGGTGTGAGAGGCGGGTGGTGAGGTGCCGGGGAGGACCTAGGGAAGGCGAGGTGGAAGAAGAGAGTTAAGGCACCCTTTGGTAAGGCGAGGCAGTGATAGCAAACTAATGGAGCAGAGCCAAGAGGCAGCGTGAAGACCTCAGGTAATCAGACCCCGCTGTCAGATACGGCNTCTACCACCACCCTGGGCAGCCCATTACAACGTCTATAAACCCTTTCTGTGAAGAAATTCCTCCTCACGTCCAACCTAAACATCCCCTAGTGCAGCTTGAGAGTATGTCCTCTTGTCCTGTCCTGTTGCCTGGGAGAAGAGGCTGACTCCCCACCCGGCTCCAACCTCCTTTCAGGGAGATGTAGAGGGTGGTAAGGTCACCTAAACCCCCCGATCTCCGCACCCCCGGCCCTGCCCGCTCACGGTGACCCGCTGGGGTCACGGGCCCTCGCTGAGGGGGGGTCCCAGCGCCGTGACACGGCACGGGGGGCGGCGGGGCGGGGGAGGCCGNGGTAATCAGACCCCGCTGTCAGATACGGCCCTGGGTCCGTAGAGAGCTTTTTGCCACTTGGACGTTGAGTAAGAGGCCACACACTGGACAGGGTTCGGTGTTTTATTCCTCCTATTGCTTTAACTGTGCATGCTTAAATACTCCCCTGGAAGTATTTAAGGAATCACAGAATCAGTCAGGTTGGAAGGGACCACAGTGGGTCATCTCGTCCAACATCCCTGCCCAAGCAGGGTCATCCTAGAGTGCAATGCACAGGATTGCATCCAGATGGTTCTTGCACGCTTTTAGAGCCTGTACAGCATTCTAAACCACCGCAGCATTTAACTAGTATTTCTAGGTGCAATTAGTCAGGACTAGTCACTAACAAAAACATCACAAAAGTGTGTAGAAAGTAGATTATTTTCTGGATTTCTTTTTATTTAGAATACGTTGTGTTTGTAAAAGTACTGTAGTTTACTTCCTGGATGTTACCTAATGCACAGAGTCATTTGTACATCCCATTTCCACTGTAGGAGGTGAAAAGCTAGGGTGGAGTCTGTTCCTGTTGGTTTGCATGGAGAGACAAAGTATTTTTGAAAATGCCACCTAGTATGCAAAAGCAAACATTGTGAAGCAGTGTTTTAGTTTAAACCCTGTTCAATGTAACACATTAGATTTCTAAATCCCTTTTTTAAAAGTTTAACTGTAGAGCTTGTGGCTATTAATTGCTAAAAAATCACTCAGTGTCAGGATTCCTTTGCTTTGCACGTTGTCCTATGTGAAGAGGTGATATAATTGTACAATATTTGTTCTAATTTTCAATGTCATTTGTTTAAAATGCAATTTATTTTTTTTAACTCTGAGATGAGTTGCTGAAAATTTCATTCAGCAGTGTAGTTATTCATGGAGTGTTGTTTCATTTAAAGGCTGAGGCTAGCAGGTGGTGACAAATGCTGTATAGCTAATGTGCTGTGCAGTGAAGATTAAAAACTGTGCTGTATGAACTGTTCCAAACAACTGTTGGTTCCTAGACATTTTGGGGTTTAGGGGAGAGGTGAAGGATCTGCTGGAGAGGCAGATCGGTTCTTGACCTAGAGAGGTGAACTGTCTGGAATTGTTAGGGGAACCACCGAATCCTTGCACTCATAAGGCCGTCAATGTAGAAAAAAAATTGGGTAAATGAAGCTTCATCCCTTGTTCTGTCAAGAAAACCGAACTGAAAACTCTGTGAAATGACACAGAAACAGAATTTTTCTTGGATCAGGAGCTCTTGTATGGCACTTCCAAAGAGCTGAGAGCATCTGGTAAAAGTTAGGGAGAGCTGAGCACTGGCTGTTTTTTTCATGTATGTCTCTGTCCTTTATTTGCCTGCTAATACTCATTCTGCAGGTGTTAATGCGGAAAGTCCTCTGTTCTTCAGTTGGGTTGCTTAAGAGTGCTATAAGTATATAAGGACTAAATCAGAGTGGTGTTATCCATTGTTCATGTTTTCCCTTTTCTTCCCTCTGTTTCATGCTTTGCACCCATCCAGCCAAAGGATAAGTAGAGAGCCCATCTCACACCAGCAGCTAACTCAGATGAGGCTCCCAGAAAGAGATGGGTTCTAAAATCTGTGTGTGAATAAACAGATGTCTTCTCAGACAGCAGGGCTGATTCAGTCTATGTGATAGGTAATTTATTTGCAATCTGACTGGGTTTATCCAGAATTTTGCAAAATCGAGATTTTTATTTGTATCTTATTGAACCTGTCCAAGCTGTCAGAAATTAAGAAGTTGCAGGATTTGTGATGATCATAGATGCTTTTCTCCCAACAGATAATTACAGTTATGAGAAAAGTTGCATTTATCTTGGATGCTTGCTAAACAGAAAATGTACATTTCAGAAAGGTCTCTGAAAAGCCAGCTGAAGCAAATAAAGGAAAAAAAAAGAGCGTGGGGGAGAAAGAAATCCTGAGTTATTTCTGGAGACATCTTAGAGAAGAGATATGAGGAATAAAGCATGTAGTTTTTCTGAAGAGGAATGTAGGGATCCAGTAAAGAGTAAAAAGTCTGATATTTCATCTTAAGAATCACAAGATTCCTCTCAAGTTGTAACATCTTTTTATGAAATAATTTCTTCTTATCACCTATTTTCTTACCTGTCATTTCTCCGCTTCAGTTATCAAAAGCTTTTTTGGCAGTCCAGCTGTGTTCCTTTTTTATATGGCTCTTTCTTCTGCCTGTTCTGTCCAGGCCCAAAACATTCTTCAGTTTGGAGTATTTAAAAGCTTAGTATGGTGGAGTACTGGCGGAGTACTCCCTGTGCAGGGAAATAATTTCACCTTATCAGCAATGTAAGATGACATGTCCGGTATATCTTAGAAAATAAGAAGGCAAACTGATGAAGATATAACAATGTGCAAATTTCTTATGTATTTGAGTAGTAAGTTTAGTGAGATTCACCAAGATTTATCCAACCTTTCTTTGTTGTCCATCTTACAGCTACATGTTATCCAAAATGCAAAAATGGTGGAGAGTGCCTCCGACCTGGAAAATGCAGATGTCCACCTGGCTATGGGGGTAGATACTGTCATAAAGGTAAGACCCAAGCAAGCTGTAGCTTCCAAAGACAAGGAGTTTGAAAACAGACTAAATTAATTTGAGACTCCTTACAGTCCTGGATCTAATGCACTTTGAAATAATGACCTTAATTCTGTAAATCTCTGACTTTACTGTCAAGACATGCATGGTCTGGAGGACGTGCATGCTTGCAGGAGGATGGGATGGAGTACATGTACTGAAATGTGTTGTGAGAATCTGAGCGAGTTTTTTCCCTTGGAAAATACCCTGTTTATGTGCTATGTAAATATTCTATTTATCTCTATAACAGATTCTTTCTAAATAATTTATTGAGATGGCTTGTATAGATACATATTTCTGCATTAAGTGGCTGAAACTTTTATGTAGTATCTGCAAGATGGTAATGTTGAGGGCCAGTCACTGAAGATATGTGTGGCAATGTATTGTTGAGACGTAATGGGAGATGACAGAAAAGGAGTAGCAAAGACCAGTTTTTATGGTTTTGTGAAGCCTATTGAATATGTGCATGGATTGGAAAAGGAAATCCAAGAAAACACTGGTATGTTGTGCATGTACAAACTTGTGTTGTGGGGCAATGTGCTATTACAGAATCTCACAGAATCACAGACTGGGTTGGAAGGGACCTCTGGAGGCCATAATTTCCAAGCTCCCTGCTCAAGCAGGGCTACCTAGAGCCAGGTGCTGAGGGCCATGTCTTTATGGCTTTTGAGTATCTCTAAGAACAGAGACTCCACAATTCCCAGGGCAATCTGTACCACCCTTTGGTCACCCTCACTGTGAAGACCTGCTGGTGATTTTCTCATCCTTAATGTGGCTGGAAATTGTTTCCAGGGTCAGTTCTTGTACTACCACACCAGGGATTGAGGTGAGGCAGACCAGCCTGTAGTTCCCTGGGTCCTCCTTGCCCTTCTAGAAGACTGGAGTAATATTTGCTTTCATCCAGTCTTCATGCACTTCTCTCTGTCACCGTGATTGATCAAATGTAATCAATATTAAATACATTAACCTATATTGTGTGACAAAGTAATATGCAAACAAGCTTTGAAGAGCTTTTCCAGCTGTGGTGCATTTGACTTGCATGTCCTTGCATGCTCAGTATTTGTGCAGAAAATCTGTTAGCTGAAATTGTGCTCAATACTTGTGGTCGAACAAGTTATTTGGACATTTTTTTCCTACAAATTATCAAGCAGACATCCAAACTGTCCATTTTTATAATGAAGGATGGCTGTTTCTCTTCAATACAGTGAAGGTGGTGTATAATATACTTTCATACTTGAGAAAGGAAGCGTTTGATTGTGCAGAACAGTAATTGTGCCACTTTTCAACCATAGTGCTCTCCAAAGTTGATACCAATCATATGTCTGGCGTAAATAATGCTTCATTAATGAGGCCTTCAGGGCTTTGTTGTGTAGAACAATTCTGAAATGAGGAGGCTAACTTAAGTATTTGGCCTTTGGGAAGGCACTGCTTAACTTGACTATAGTAATAGTTTCATTTGTCAAAGTAATATCCTCTTCTCTTCTTCCTCTTGTTACGTGTAGGTCCTGTCAGGTAAGGAAATACATGAATCCTTAACCACATGACATTGGCTTACCAGCTGTGATTTGGCAAGCTTGATACAAATATGCGTGCTAGTAGTTCCTGCAGTGTAGCTGATGAACAGTGGTGTTACCGGTGAGAAGTAGAACAGTGCCTTGCTCTGAACAGCTGAAATTTTAGTCTTTGCAGATGTGATATAACAAGTAGTTGATGCCAGATGAGCTGTTTAAAGACAATTATTTGAGGTCCTATGCTGCTTCTGAAATGCATGGTGTATGCTGTCTTCCACAGTAAGCTGTGAAGGAGGCTGTCAGAATGGTGGGGAATGCGTCTCTGTCAATGGAGTGGTGAAGTGCCTTTGTGCTTCTGGCTGGACAGGATCAAGATGTCAGGAAGGTGCGTGTCAACATTCATGCAAATATTTATATTAATACTAAAACTGTAGTAACAAAAACATTTTAAAAGTATTAAGGGACAAATAAGAATGGAAATTGCATTACTACAGAAATGAGTGACCTACATCATGGGTACTCACACAGATAAAATAATGTGAAATTATTTTGCATTAAGGTGTACAACTGTTCACATTTAAACCAAGATTCATAACACAGTACCTATTTATTTTTTTTCATTTCCATGGTCTTGGAAATGCTTTTGGAGTTATACCAGTTGAATATCTGGCCTAGAAGAAAGTGTGTTTTGCCATTTTGACTTGTATCATCCTGAATCTTTCATTCTGTCAGGATTCTTTTACATCAGTTTTATAAATCCTGCTGACTTACCCATTCTTTTTCTTGTAGCAATTTGTCCTCAAGGTTGTCGGAATAATGGAGCTTGTGTGGCTCCTGGGATTTGTAGCTGTCCAGCTGGATGGGTCGGTAGAGCATGTCACTTAGGTAAATGGCTTCTGACATTTTTCATTTATCCTTTCCTCTGCTTGTTTGATTTACCAATCAAAGTGTTCAAACCTTCAGTGCCTAACAAAGCTTCCAGGGAAAGTATCTTAGAATAGTAACTGAGAGCTGCTTCCACATACTGGGGCTCTTACAAGTATGCATAAGTAGTAGATGGCTGTTCAATTTGGTCAGAAACACAGAACTTTTACACTTTGAAAGAGATTCGGGTTTTGGTTGTCACCAAATTAATAACTAGGTATGTCTTATTGGTATTTCTGATATATTGTCTGTAAAACAAGACCCCACTATAAGGAGATGAAAACTACAGAAATACTATTGCTACTGGTGTGGGTTAGAAGCTTCATTAAATTTTACAGACATGTAAAATTGAAACTCACTTCTCACTTTGAGGATAAGTTGAAGAATCAACTCCAGGTGTTCTTAGAATTCTGAAAGCTGCCTGTAATCAGGATTAGTACTGACACTCTTGCTGAGCAACCATTTCTGTTTTCACAAACTTTGATTCACAAACTTTGATTCACAAAGGCGGACGCTTATAAAGTCTTTAATCTACAGTTCTTGGGCCTTGTATGCTTGTAACAGCACTGGCCTGATGCTAAAGACAATAATCCTGACCCTACAAAAGGAAAAGATTTTTTGTTTGCTCTTTGGGAGACTGAAAAAATCCTCGTTCAAACGTTGGTTTTGAACTGGATATTGTGGGTGCAGGGTCTCTGGATTAAGTCCTCTGCATCCAGTATTTTGGCATGGCTGTGGGAATTTAATCAGCTAGTGTTAGTTCTTCTACAATATATATGGTCAAGCAAACATTAACAAGTAATCTTTTGATGTTCCCACTGACCATCAAAATGCTTATCCTTTATATTCATCAGGGTATTGAGATAGAGGGTGATATTAAAAGCCAAGTGTGGGAGTTGCAGAGAACTTACAGAATGCTAGTTCCATTCCCTGCAGCTGCAGGAATGGTGGAAGTGTTCAGGTTCTTAATGTCAAAATAATTACTGTTCCCGAACTAACTAGATCTGTGTCAAGTTCAACTTCTTTTTGTGTACATGCTCATGAACAAATTGCAGCCCCTGGCTTATTGGTATCAGTACCAGTTGCAGCTGAACTGGTGTGTAGCAGGGGACAGCTGAAGCTGTGCCCACTCAGCCTTCCTCTGTTCTTGTGGGGGAAGAGGAGGGCACTGTGTGAGACACTGATTGGATGTGGGACTGTTTCCTCATGGGTGTGGATCCAAGAACTGGCTTGAATAAGTTTCAGCAGGAATTTTTATTGTTCTCTCAATTTTATGGGGGCATCCGTCTCAAAAAAAGCCTATGCCTTAAAGAACAGAAATTGTAGTATTTTAAAAGGGAAATGGAGCATGAATAAGACTAGATGTACTGTGCCTGTATTCCAGTGAAGGCCACGATGCCATAAATTGAGAGGCATTGCTTTTCAGTTCTTCCATTATGCTTTTATTTATACTGTACCAGTGCAGTCACCAGGGAACAATTCTGCTACCACAGTGAGACAAAGAGAAAAATGATCCTGTGTTGTGCTGAAGACATACTGTGTATCTGGTGTCTCATTTCAGCTGTGTGTAAACTGCCCTGCCAACACGGAGGGAAATGCATCGCTCCAAACGTGTGTAGATGTCGGCTGCCGTACTCTGGGCCACAATGTACAAAGAAAAGGAAGGAATGAAGCAACTTCAGCCAAGATAAGCTGCATTTTTTTTCATGTAACCATACAGAGAGGAAGTCTGCAGCAGTGGGGGACCTTAAAATAAACATGGTAACTTGATTTCAAATAGCTTTTTGTCCTCACTATATTAAATAAATGCTTTTCTATATGAAAGTATTGCTGATTGTAGGAAAGTTATTATAAATATCCAACTGTGTGCATTGTGTGACAAGTTTTCTCCTCATTTTTTCTTCACAAGCAGAAGTATTATGCCTTGGTTGATACAGCTGACCTTGAAATAAAATTTTTCTTCAAACTGAGTACTTCAGAACAGATCTATACTCTTCTTTTTGATTTTTCTCCCCTTTGACTAGACTTATTGTGTTATATAATTACATTTTTTAAAAGCACGTGAAACAAAAATCCCTCAATTCAGATCATCAGAAGTGAATGTTAGTTCAAGTATAATTTGCTTTCAATGAGATTAAACAGTTGCAAGAGGAAACTTGCAGACTTTGCATCTCTCTGGAACATTACCAAACTGCAAAGCTTCTTATTTAAATCATGGTTATCACTTTATGTCTGCTTCCTGTCCCTCCTCCCAGTCTAATCTGGATCTCAATCAGCTAAACAGTATTTAAATAAAAACCCCAACAACCAACCCCCCCCCCATACTTGTTCAGACAATTCTGCTGTTACTTTCTAAAAGCTTAATCCATGCTGATACTCTAAGAGTCCTTATCTTGACTAGTTCTACAGTCATATTATCTGATCATCTCTCAACTTCTAGTTATTTCTTTTCCTTATCCCAGTGAGACAGGAAAATATATTTTTCCTCTGGAGACATTGATAATTCTATGTCATTCAAGACTGTGTTGTTACAGGAGCAGTATAATGGCAGGCTACAGAGTGGCAGTGAGGAAAAGCCATGCCTGTCACAAATCACATGTGTGGGGGATGTTTGTGCTTGCCCTCTGGAAATGCTCCTGTTTGGCTTCATTTAGGTTTTGCAGCCTTTTGAATGGGCTGCAGGTTGGACTGAGTCTCCTATGTTCATTGTTCCTCGTCTCATTTGTGCTGTTTCCTGATTGCTACTGTTGAGGAAGGTTTTGCCAAAACACGCTAGTTGAATCAGTCAGCTTTCTGAATGATGCTCAGATCAATTTTTTTTTTTTTTGAGAGATTGATTTTCATTGTCTTCTAGATGAAACTGGATTTTTTTTAAATTTTTTTTTTTGGTGGCAGAATTTTAGCTATGCATTGCTTTAGTCCGTTTGTCAGAACAACATTTTAACTGTGTTTAACTACCAGAACATGTAGCTCTCATGGGCAGTAACTTATATGGACCTGTTTCTCCCGGGATTACAGGCCACTGAGCAAAGGGGCAAAGGTAATGGGGTCTTCTCAGTTACCAATTTTCTCTACAAGAGAGAAACCAAGCATGCAGAGGGCAATTGAAAGGCAATGGTTTAGTTCCTGATACTCCTGTTCCTGTTACGAGCAATTGCTGTGTGGTGCAGTTGAGCTTTCTCCTGTGCTTCATCTGGAGGCTGTTGCCTTTAGTTCAGAGGAAACCTGCTGCAGAGCTGTTATGAAGGGTTTCTTGCAGGGACAGGGCACAACACAAGAGGAATGCACATATTTTGTGCTGCTTTTGCTGTGATACACTGACTATTTCACACTTGCTGGTGAAAAATGTGATTCTCATGTGTGGACCAAGATGATTTCATCAATGGTTCTGAAGTTTGATGATGATGATGATGATGATGATGATGATGAAAGTCTGTGTGGCAGGCCACCACATCATGCCATAATTTAGGAATTCAGGAGCTAGGTTGAATACCTTAGGTGACATACTGGTTGCGGAGGAATGAATGGGACAAAAATTACTTGCACCAGACCCAAAATTTAGAATAAATAGTCAGTACTATGTAAACACAAAGAGACATGATATCTCAGCATTATTCCCAGAAAGACTGACTTCTAATAAAGACAAAAGTGACAGTAATAGTGACTAGAAGCTGGAAGAGATATTGGCATTGTCAGGAGCAAGAGACCAGGAGCAGTCATTGAGAGACTGTAACCGGTGTTTCTGAACAGGCCAAAACAAATGCTAATTTAGTTTCATTAGAAATGATTGAAGTAAGCAGTAATTTGATGCCACACAGAATGCAACGGCGTATTTAATAAATACTACTTGAACGTAGCACCATCTACTGGCTAGAGTGGTTTTTTGTGTTTTTTGTTTTGGTTTTGCTTTTAAGAAATATTTCTTCTTACCATTCAATTAAACTTTAAGTGAGTTTAAAAGGGATTTTTCTAGTTAGCTAGAGTAGAACAATCTTAGAATGCATTATTAATGACAGTCTGTGTCCCCAGATTATTATTTTCACAGTTCAACATGCATTTACTAAAAGAGCTGTCAGTAATTCTTGCCTTTTGTTTGTTTCCTGCTCGCTGGACGATTGAACAGACTAGCTACAGCATGTAATTTCTGGAGATAGATGGGTCTTCCTGTGGGAAGATGTCATACATGCAGCTCAAAGGCCAAGAGAAGCAATACAGAACATGCTAGCTCCCTTATTCATTGCAGCTAACTGTAACACCTTACACAGATACTCTGGTTTTCACTAAAACAACTGTAAAGATTTTAGCAGTATTGCAGTCATTGCATTTTTGATACTCTGTCTTTCTAGAGTGTGCATGGAAAGGTGAGGTGTTTCTTCTTTTTAGTTTACTTACATGCACATTTTTATTTATGTTTTTTTCTTCTGCTCTAAGTGCTTCTGGCAAGAATGGATTTACTCGGTTTAGCTGTAAAATATCATTTGTTGGCTAAACTGAGCTGCAGGCAGAAGTTGGGTAAAATGACCAGATACCAGCATGTGACACCTTTATATGAAAGAAACTGCATAAACAACTTTAGTTATTAGTAAAGCTTTCTAACCTCTACAGTTGGATTTGTGTATGCACCCAGATGTTATGTTTTGAGAATTTAAACTTTGGGTTTTTCCATTTGGACAAATAATGGAGTGGGTGTAGACAATTTGCCAAGTAGCTTGTTTTTATACCTATTTACTTTAGGGTTTGTGCTGATTCTTCTTCATGAGTTTGCTTTTGGTAAATGGAAATGTTAACTTGCTTTCTCTTCTTAGCTGTGAAAAGATATAATTAACTTTTGTAAAAAGAAAGAGCCTTTCACATGGGGCCCACTTTGGTTTTATTTTTAAATAATAGCCAACACGACTATCTGTGGTATCTTCTGTGATAGAAGCCCTTCCTTCAGAAAACACTCATTGTGCTGCATTTTAAAGATATTTTCAAGATCAGGGGCAAAAAATCAACGTGCACTTGGGAGAATTTCTGCTGGCCTGCAGAGCAACTGCAGTACAACCAGGTAATAAATGGATGATGTACATAGGTATGATGCCTTGAAGTGGCTACCTGAAAACAGAGGCTAGACAAAATAAGAGAATAAAAGTAGGTATTGATTTGAAGGGCCTTCAAAGGTACACCTAGGGAGTGCAAAGCCCATGAGGGGCTCCACCCAAGATGGACACCAGGTCACGGGTTCTTCATACTTTATTAAGTTTGGTCCATTTGCATATCAGGGTTAATTCTCCAATTATAATTTCAGTTAATGATGTAATTACGCCAAGTTTCCCCGTTCTCTCAAAGGCTTTTAGTTTACACATTTTGGGGCCTGGGACAATCAAGATGTCCTTGAAGTGGAAACCTAGAGAGGGTTTGTTATGTCTGATCTGCATGAGCGAACAGCAGCAAACAGGCCACACGAAACTTCAGTTACACACTAGGCAGTACAGGATTTGAAAAACATAAAAGTTAAAACCTAAGGCATCAGGTACCTTCCAGCACTCTTTAGTGTGTAAAGAAATCATGCAAGAAAATTCAGCAAAGATACCAGTGTACTGCATAATGTAGCAAGAATCACTGCAAAATCTTCGGTTTGATACAAGTTGCCCTTCATTCCTTCAGAGCAGAACTCTGTCAACTCCAACCCTTCTCCCCTCTCCCAAATCCCCTAACTCTTGGGCCTAGTTTCAGGTTGCAATTCAAGCAGTTCTGTTAACCTCTGCACACAAGCCCTCTGTATGATTCTGCATCTTGTTACACTGAGCAATTTTACTGTATTGTTGCCATGTGCTTTCTAATTACAGTAAATTTTGTTTCCTGTGTATGATGAACAATGTAGTAACAAAGTAGTTTCAACTAATCACATAATTACTGGGCAGTTTTGAAGTAGCTGTCTGGCATTTTGCATGTACTAATAATTTTTCTGCACAATGTACTTGCTGGAAAATAGCAAAAATAGCACAGCTTAGCACTGAGCATTTTAGCTGCTGTAGCAAAGCTCTGGATGTGCTTTTGTTCGCACAGCTTGCACTTGGAAAATGTAAAAGAAATAATTTCTGCCTTTAAAACCATTGAAAATAAATGGCAAATACTAATAGTTATGATTAAAACCCCTTTTATTGTGCCTGAAATCCTAGAAATGCACATATATGTATTGATTAAGTTTTGTGAATGAAGGATTGCACAAACTCATTAACCAAAGTACTATTAGCAGTGCTCCAGGCAGATGTTGTCTCTCTTTTTTGCACAGCGCCCCTGTAACTGGCATATGGAACAGCAGTGATTGCAATACGAGATTATGTGATATTGGTGTGTTTGTACTTTAAAAACTTTTTCAGACCCTTGTGGGTCCAAAGCATCATCCTGAGGCAGCAGTTCCAAGAGCAGTCGGGGCTTGTTCATCGACATCTTTGTGAGATGTGAGAAAGGAAGTGGCTCAAGAGGAGTAGGTTTTAAATAACAGTTCCCAGATCATCAGGCTATCAGCTACGTGGATACTTGATTGAAAGAAACTATGGAAACACTGAAATTTCAGATGTGAGTGGGAAATTGGACATTTTTTAAATACACCAGTCAGGCACTTGGAAATCCATCAGGTATCATTCTGAAATGATACTAAGCTCTCAGAATGCCAGCTTACTTTGCAAGATGACTTAAGAAGACTATCAAAAGGTGAGGAGAAATCTAGGCACAGAGCTGCTAACAGCTATGATTTGGTAATCAGCATCCCAGAACAGCAGTAAATGGCAAAATTGCCTCTATTTTCTTCCTGTTCAGAATTAGGGTATATAAACTGAATATTGCTCAGGAGAACAGAAAGTCATGATGTTTATTTTTGGCTTAAAAAAACCAAAGCAGTAAACTTCAATGGCTTAGCTAAAGGGATGTTTGTGTCTATTACCAGAGCCCACTTTGTTATAGCAGGAACTGAAATGTCTTTCACAGCTCTAGGACAAGATAGCAGTCCTCTGTAGGAAATTTCAGAAAAACTGGAATTTTATTTTTTAAAAATCTATCTGGCAGCTGTTGCTAACAGTTCATTTGAGCAATAGGTAATGGAAAAAATCCTCTGTTAAGTCTTTACAAATACTTTCTGATGTAATGTGTATGGATGGCATGATGTACAACAAATTTCTCTTATTTCCTATTTTAAGATTCAGCATTACTGAAAGCATTGTTAAATTTCTCTAAGAGGCTTGGGAACAAAATTTCCTCATATTACTGACTGCCATCTCAGACAGGGGCATAAAAGTCTTACAGGCACAGGTATAATCCAGAGGCTGGCTATTCAAACTTGTGACTGTAAGTAATGAAATCAAAACAGAGAAGTTGGAATCTGGCTTCTGGCTGCAAAGGCTTGTCACAGATAAATCAGTCATTCTGCATCAGGCTGACTGTTAACAAGAAGGAGTCCTGGCCTTCATTGTCAGTAGCCAGCCTCAGTTCAGGTTTCCCCTCCTTCCTTGCTACTGGCTTGTCATTACAACAAGACTGATGTAAATACAAAACAAAGAAGGAAAACCAGTTCTGCTTTTTCTTCTGTCTCCAGCCAAATAGCATGTATGTAAACAGTGTTTATAAACAGCAGGCACCATTGACAAGTGCTGAAGTGCTACCTTCCTTGCTAGAGTCACTCAGCAGCTGCTACAGTCTTGTTCCTTCAAAAGAAATTTCATAGTCCAGTTAACTACACCAACAAACTGCAGAATTTTGGGCTCGCTCATCAGATCTGGGAATTCAGTGAAGACATCAGAGGCTGTGGGGTTTGTACATGAGGTAGCAAAAAATTATAGAAATATACATATGTTTTAATGACAAGATTGTTGTTTTGAAGGTTGCCAACATTTGTGACTAATATGAATCTTTTAAAAACAGGCTTCTGAATATTCCTTTCATTTAGATGAACTCTGTAATTGCCTTCAACCCTTTTGCTATTTTCAAGTCTCATACATCCATACAGCACTGCAACTGAATTGCCACACTTCTTCAACCATGATGTCTTCGTACCTTGGTGAGAGAAAAAAAGTATTAAAACCAGACTTTAATGATGCAACCCATTTTTATGCTAAAGTTTATGAAACAATTTTAATGAATCTCTGCTTGCCTGATATGCAGAATCACAACACTAAGTTAAACTTGTGTATGTAGTTTTTCTGTTTCATTAAGAAAATGTACCATTGTGATCAAGGTATGATACAGGACTGTCTGACTGACCAACAATATATATTTTCTAGACTAAAAATACAGTAACTCTATGTAGGACATATTTATGAAAACATTTACATCAAAATTATTTCTCTCTTTGGGTCACATTTTGGAAATCAATATAGCAAACATTACAGTCTTATTGATATAGGATTTGTAGTTTCATATTTTCAAAATATGTATGAGAATTTCCTTGTTTCAATTTCTGAAACATATCTACCCCACCTCTCAATTCTGCTGGCACCAGAAATGTGTCTAAATACACTGAAATTAAAAGAAGAGAAACATCACAGATGATGCAAGAAGAGCAGAATGTACTTCAGACGTCACAAAACAGTTAGTTGTAACAAAATGCTTAATTAAATTACTTCAGTGAGTGAGCATCAGCACTCAAGCAAGGGAATCCAACAGAAAATTGTGTGACAAAACAGAGAAATGGCCATCATTCCCTCTAATACAAAAAAGTAAAGTTATTCCCAAGTTACATTTGGGGATAAGTCATACTTGTATAAAACAGGGATGAACTGACTGGCAGTGTTGTTAGTTGGGAAAAGATCAGGGCTTGACTTGGTGCAAGCTGAGAAAGTCAGTAGTAGGACACTCTTCCCTAAAATGGGAACAGATGCCAGGAAAGAAAATAGTGGTTGTTGAGAAGAGGATAGTTATCAATTCCTACTGCATGGCAAGAGACAATCAGCTTAATTTGAAACAAAGGAAGTTTACATTAGGTGCTGAGAACAATTCTGTAAGTATTAGAACCTAAAAGTTACTGGAATAGCTCTTAGGAATTCCATTAATTTTCCCTTGCAGCAGAATGAAAGGACGAAATCAGACAAAATACACATTTGATGTATATCATGCTGCTTCATTGGACAAGGGTGGACTACTTAGTTAGCTCCCAGATCTCTGGTGTCTTAACTCTACATATACCTGAATTTTCTTCCCACAGAGGACTCCAGTATAACCTGGACGACACGAGCACACGTTGGGCGATACACACTTGCCTCCAAACAGACACTTCTGGGTGCACACAGCTAAAACAAGAGAGGAACATATGAGGCATTATTCATGAACAAATCATTCATTCTTTGGTGAAGGAAAAGTGGGTGCTATCTCTATATACTTATTTTGTTTGCTTGTAGGAACCAAGACCTTGGAAGGCATTTTCACAGAGTAACACCCCTCAGCGTAAGGAGACTTAAAGGCCACGTGGAGCCAACAGTGTTCTTATGTCTATCCCATCCCCCTTTTGCTTTGATGCAGATTTAACGTGAGACCACACTGAGGGCATGAATGAGACTGAGCAAAGAACACGAGTAAGGTGTTTTTTAGCACACCTTGCTATTCCAAGCTATTGCAATGGCCTCTCAGCAGCATATAGCACTGGAGCAAGCCAACACACACTGCCAGGGTCCCAGAGTGCCACCAGATCCTGAAGGGCTTCAGAAGGGGCAGAGCAATCTCTATTCTTTATCCTGCCTTTGACACAGGTGTGGCTAAACTACATCCAAGGTACAGGACTTCTCTCCACTGCATGTGGCTGAAGCATTCTGAACTGTGCTGAAGCAAGAGGTTACAGCTCGCATCATTCTTACGTGTTTGACACTGGATTCCTTCCCACTGTGGAGGACAATGACAGGTACTCGGTGCAATACACTCCCCACCATTCTCACATTCCTGAAGACAGATTGCTGCACAAACAGCATCACAAAATATGGTTATATCCCAAGTGGTTACATTGAGTTATTATTCAGATTTCAGGATGCCCACGAGAGGTTGAGTGCTTGTCATACTCAAGAGTCACATCATCTTCACTCAAATATCTGTCTAAGGCCTACAGGATATTAAAGAAGAGAAGCAACTAGAAACAAAAAGCCCTACAACCAAAACCCACATTCAGAGGTTCTGCTGCATCACAGATTGCTACAAAGGCCTGAAATACTGAATTAAGACAGTAATATTAAAGAGCTTTTTCTTTTCCAAATTTATCTTTCTAAAGCACACATCTTGGTGAGACATCTTTTGTCTGTCATGCAACAGAACACCCGATGAATCAACTCAAGAATATTTGATCCAAAGTTATTTACTATGACCCATTTGCCTGCACATTTGTCCCTGCTTATTAAGCCATGATCTAACTCACCGTTATTTCCATTCATTCATAGCTGACTATTTGATAATCAAATCTCTCTTCCACAGTGTCCAAGAATATCTCACCCCTGTAAATACTGGTAATATTTTTTTTAAAAAACAACCTCTTTCCAATAATTACAGAAAGTAATACAGGGAAACTTATGTTTCCTCCCTTCCAATAGAGAGCTCATTGCCCACATCAGTTCTCAAGCCTTGGGTGGGTACTACAAAAAACACTAAAACTTTAGCTATGGGATTTCTACCACCTATCCTCATGCTGATTTTCGTGCAGACTGTGCTTTTATCTATGCTGACACAATTTATTTATGCACCATCAATACCTTTATTAAGATACATGACCCATAGATGTGCAACCATCACAGTACTATTTCTACCTGTCCTAAGGAGCTTGTGCCCACTGCGTATTTTATCCCCATCACCTCCAACTGTTTCCACAGTTTTCCAATATTTCACTGAACTTCTTTTTCTATTATATCTGGTTTTATGTACTACAGCACAAGTTGAATTTCTTTCACTTTTTTGACTCATCTCTTCGCAGAAACGCAGATGTTTTTATTTACACAAGAATCCAGAAAGAAACAAATAATATTTGCTATATAAGAATTTCACAGACATTTCGGTCTCATGATTTACTGTAAGAACTGCATGGTATTGGCTCGCCATCCTAAATTTTGCTGCCATGTTATAGACCACTATTTTTTCAATGTGTATATATTCTTAAGTTCTCCGGCACTAACTTTGTATTACTTGCATGGACAGAGTTGTCCTGAGTTATGTATTACTTTTAAGGTATGGTTCTCCTGGTAACTACAAAGCACTTACGAGTGTTACACCTTTTTCCTTTCCATCCTGAAGGACAAGAGCAAACGTTTGGGCCTACACATCTTCCTCCATTCATACACCTTGGCTCACAGACACCTTAAAATCAAAAACATCAGCTGTTTAATACATTTAACTGATTACAGAATAATTAATTGGTTATTGTTGGGTCACAGAAAGATTCTAACACTGGCTTACTTTTTTCACATCTTCTGCCTATGTACCCATCAGGACAAGTACAGACATTATTTCTCATGCAGTGACCACCATTCTTACACGGAGGGCTGCAGACAGCTAAAAGACACAAACAGGAGGAAAGGGCTGTAGTTTGGACTTTGACTTAGTGATATACTTCTGAGAAACAAGAGTGCAACACTAAGATTCTGACAGCGTGTATGGACATTCAGCACTACCAGGCCTGCCTTGTAAAAATCATATTAATGTGGTTTGGTGCAAACATCAATAGTAAAGACAAAATCAGATAAAAAGGAGTCAAGGTTGGCAACTATATGTGTACACAAGTAACCAGACTACACATAACATACAACGGAACTGGTTGAAAGCTGCTTAAATGTTGAGTGGAACACAAGACTAATTTTGAGTCTTCATTCTCCTTGGACCATTGTTGAATTAGCCATAAAATCTAAAAAACAATGTAATTTCTGTTTTGCACCACTTCTCAGGTACATTACTTGATTGTTAATTTTGTGTCATAATGTTTTCTCACAGATTTCCGCACAATAGCAAGTAAGGAGTGGGGAGAAGAAAAAAGAAAATATTACCATTCTGACAGTGGGCACCAAAGAATCCATGTGGACACAGGCAAACATCTGGCTTAGTACAGGAACCACCGTTGAGACACACAGGATTACACATTGCTGCAGAAATAGGGTCAGGAAGAGTGGGAAGCACAACATCCAAATAAAATCTATAAAATATGTGTGTCTGTTTCAAGAACAGGAATTAAACACCTAAGATAAGTGCAGGTAATGTCATTCCCATAGAATCTTTACCCCAAATTAAAGGATCAGTATCAGACTTCCCAGAGATGCTGCTGGCAGCAGAATTAACATGCAGAGACACAAAGGAGCGTGGAGGCCCTGCAGCAGAGAGCAGCTGCCCATTGCTGCCACCTGAGCCATGCAGTTACAAGTTTCAAACTATGGGAGGTCCTGTGGACACTCTCCCAGGAACATGGAAGTTGCAGGGGTGTTACCTGTACTGCAGGTAGGTCCGTGCCACCCAGGTTTACACTGGCAGACATCTGGGGTGAGACATTCGCCACCATTCTCACAGTGCCTGTTGCAAACCACTACCAACCGAGAGGTTGGGCAAAAACATTGGAGAAGGCAGGGGAGGAGACAGGGGGTGGGACGACAAGAAAGAGATTACAAAGTATTCTTGATTAGTTTTTCAGTTCTTTCCCAAAAATTAACACTGGAAGTAACATACAATTCCACTAGCTGCAGAGGAATGGCTAAACAGAGTAATCCAGTCTCAAACCCATAATAGCTAGCACCAGATGACAAAGGTAAATAAAATGTTTTTCCATGCAATTATCCATGGTCTGGTTATATATAGTGTTAAAAATCTAGAAATTAAAAAAAAAATCTAAACCAAATGGGAAATGCAACACTATGAGACAAATGGACTGTGTTACATGATGCAAGAGCAGCTGCACGCTCACAGTAACACGAGATTGACAAGCAAAGACATTAAAATATCACAGCTGGGGAAAACCATGAATCACTTCTTCAGGAAAACATCTCATTCTCTTAGTACTGCTTCACAAAGAGCAGCATTTTTTTTGTCAAAACTGAAACTAGAACAAGAAAAACTGAAAAAAAATGTCCTGGGATTTGAGGAGACAAACAAAGGACTTTTTGAATTCAGCGTCTATAATGCAATGGTACATTCAGGTGAACAATATATAAACAGCATGTCTAAATTTGGATTCTCTGAAGGGTATAAATTACCAGTATAAAATCTATCCAAAATTTGGAGTTGCCAAATTGCAGAATGTATGATTTGATATGTAAAATACAACTTATGTGAGACAAAGTAATTCCAATCTTTCAGCCATGATCACAGTAAATTTTTCAATTTTCAGGCCAGGTAAAAGGAAAAAGACACCATAATGTGGTTCTGAATTCAATTTTCCCACATCACAGTCTTTCTGACACACCATTCACTGACACCAACTTCTGAATGTACCTGAGTATCTAATCAATCTGAGCTGATAGAAGTTAAAAAGTACTCAGGACATATGAAACATCTGTGTGTTTTTCTGAAGATATTATCACATACACAATGTGCTCAATTTTTCCATGCCTGGGAATCATAAAACATAAACTATTTGCATCTTTTATAATGCATTATGTTTTCAAAGTTATGTGCAATTACATGATGTTCAAAAAGCTCAAGTATGGGAACCTTCAAAGAGGCACAGGTATTATGTCATTTGCTAGCATAAGACTGAGGGCATAAAAAATTTAAACCATAATTTTTGCTTTCTTGCTCCCAAAGAACAGGAAAAATGCCATTTATTTTTCTCTTATGCTCTTTTGCTTACTTGTATCACATCTTGGTCCCACAAAACCATATGGGCAGGTGCAGAGATTCCTGGCCAAGCACGTGCCTCCATTTTGACATGGTGGTTTACAATGTGCTGCAGATATAGAAATTATGTTGTTCAAGAAATCACGTCTAGAAAGATGCATGGGCTGGTTATGCTTTATGAAAAAGGAAATGTTAATATCTGACAGTGAGCAAAAAAATGGAAATAAAATAAGGAGATACATGCAATGCCTTTTGACAAGAGCAAGTAACAACAACCACTTCAACAGTACAGAGTCCCAACTGTGGTGGTCACCCTGAAGAAAAGAAAGCTGACACAATTTCCAGACAGTGCTTCCCACTCTTTGGGAGTGTTTAGCTTAGAGGCAACTACATTCACTGGTGAACTGCTCTACTTTTCTGTGAAAGCTAAATTTAGGAATATCCAATCAAAAGCAACATTTACAGTGTGTATCAAGAAAACCACGACATATACCAACATGTAACTCAAGAGTTACAGTGACAGTAAAATGAACACACCTTTTTGCTGTCAGAAGGAACAGTCATGGGAGTTGTTCGCAGCATCCTTTGGGTAGTTATGGATTTAAAAGCAAAACTATTATATTTACCTTCCTCACAAGTGGAGCCACTGTATCCTGGTAAACACTCACAGACGTTGGGCTTAATGCACTTCCCATGGTTTTTGCAATCAGGTCTGCATAGAGCTGCACAAAAAAATCAACAGCACTCTGGAAGTCATTAATTTGTGCATATGAATTACAACAGGCAAAATTAACATGCCATACTCACCAGCCTGACAGTTATAACCAGAATAACCAGGCTTGCATTTACAAATATTGGGTGCCACACACTCCATATTTTTGCCACAAGGCTGTCTACATCTTGCTGAAAGGCAATGAAGAAAAGAAAGATAGGAATAAGGAAAATGAAAGTGGCATTTCAGCGCAATGAGTCCTGCCTAACATAGTGAACCAATTACAGAGAATCCATTATGTCCCTGCCCATAAATGGGGAGTCTAAGACAGATCAGAGAAGTATTTTTAAGTGCATCCATACAACTAAAAGCCTGTAGGCTATGCCAATATTAAGAATGAAAATGAGAAAATTCAATACATCCCACTTTCCACTGATTATACAGTAACAATATACTTTCAAGTGATAAAGACATTTCGAGGTTCTTTTCTTCAAAGCATTTAAGTGCAATTGTTTGTAATACCTCTGCAAGTGAAGCCATCTCCATAATAACCATAAGGACAACGACCGCACTTGACACTTCCATCCTCACTTGGCTCACAGGGTACACCAGGAAAACAGGGTAAATCAGAACAGGTCACTGCTTTAGTAATCACTGTTTCACTCAATTCCTCAGGAAACATTTTTGGTGGGACAGTGACTTCGACAAGGGCAAAAGGTAAATTACTCGCTTTATGCTTAGCTAATAGGTGCAGAACTCTCTGAGCATTTCCACCTTTGAATGCTTTGTTTGGCAAAGAATGTCCTTTGCTTATACTTGCTCTGCTGCTAGGGGAAGTCTTCCTGTTGGTCTCAAAATAGCTGAAGGCCTCAATCTGTGCCCCTTTTTCCTTCTCAGGTGATACAGCATGGCTCCTTGAAGAGGCAGCCTTTACAGCATGTACCGAAGAACTGTTTTCCATGTCAGCAAGGTGACCACTGATGGTGCTCAGAGCATGAGCAATGTTTCCAATAACCACAGGTTGTACTGAAGCAGTTCTCTGAGAATCAGGTGTCTTCCAGCCAGTGATTGTTTTCACTGTGGAGGCTGGTGGCATGCTGCTACTGATCATTTCTGTAGAAATAAATCTCTTTGGGACATCTGTAGAACTCGGAACATAACCTGACATGCTTAAAACCTTCTCAAAGGATGATGGTTGAAAACCTACAGCACATTAGAAAGAAAGAGGGAAGAAGTATGTGAATACCATCAGATTTTTTTCCTTTTGAGGGTGGGGAATATCTTCTGAACAGATAAGCATACAGCCTATTCATTCTGTGCTTGAGGAAGTCTCTCCTTGTGCTACGTCAGAATGTAAGCATGCAGTAAAACCTAACTGAGAGAATTAGAGAAGATCAGGGTATTCTGATTATGACCGTTCCTGCCCTCCCCATGGCATTTTCTTGGCTGGAAGAAAAGGAGAAAGCACAATTTATATAAGGCAGACAGCAGAGATTTTCTCATTTTAGGTCAATAAACAGATTTACTGTCAGCAGATTATCAGCTCCATATATTGCTTTCAACGAGGTAACTGAAAGAATTTAAAGCAAAAATATTGCATATGGTTCATCAGTGTGTCTAAGCACTAGAAGCAGAGATATAATCACATGTATGTAGATGCTTACACACATTGATGCACCATGGACAGTATTCTAGGTGAATAAGCCACCAACTTGTAGCAAAAGTACTACCATGTTTTATTCTTCACACTTTTTAATCAACTTTCTCGCAGTTTCTACACAGGTTTTAGTAGTGGGATGTTTCAACTGTTTAATAAACATCAGAGACTGACTCAGTATCCTCATTCAAAAGAGTGCAAAGTGAATGATAAGTTCTTCATATTCTGCTCAGGGAAAGTGTGTGGTTTGTGGAAAGAAGTATAGCACTGTAATCCCAGACTGGTAGAATACCGTATATGGGGTTTTAGTATTATGGGGCAGTGGAGGAATGAAACCCTAACCCATTTATAACTAGAAAATGGTTTACAAAATGTTAAACTTTACTGAATCGTAATAAAGTGTGGTCTCCCACTGCTGAAAAGCAAACCATTTTGCAGCTGATGAAGAATTAGCCAGCACTGGCTGTGAAGCGAGAGTCTTCCTTCTCCCTCAACAATTCAGAGATGAAGGGAAAAAACACACCAGTCTTTCCCACAAAGAAACCCCCAGCAGGCACAGACCTGGAAATGCCAGCAACAGCATTTACAGAGTTTTGGAATAAAGACATTCACTTGCCATATCCTTCACCTTTCCTTTGAGTTAAAGTAGGAAAATGGCATTCAACATAATGCCATAAACTTTTGCTTATCTCATATAACAGATGTCCCTATCCCCATGTTACCTGCTTTATGTCAGTGGTTAGTCACTAAAACAAAAGGCAACTGTAAGAGTGTCATACATCACGCTGTTAACAAAATGACTTGACTGACCCAAGGGATTTGTTGATATTGACATTTCAGTCCCATTTTTCAGACCAGAATACAACCCCAGAATTAATAAATTGTGTCAAGCTGAAAAATAAAGTGAATAGTATAAAACTGACTAGAACCTTTATTTGCCAGCTATATTCTTATCAGTATGTGAATTAGAAATTCCATTTTCTTCATTAAAAGAATCACCTTTATTCCCTCCAATTTCTCCTGTGGAATCCTTCCTTTCAACATCAGTGTCGTCAAAGCATTCTGAAAAAATTTGAAGGCACATTAGTAGTGCACAGAAGTAGCTACATTTGTTTAAATTTAAATAAATTACAAACAGAGTTAAAGTTTTACTACATAAAAACAACTCAAAATTCAGAAGGCAGATAAAAGTTAAAAAATGTTTCTTAAAAGTTTTTTAACGGAGTATTTTAAAGATACAAGTTATTCAGTAATTGCATGTAAATAAAAGTTTGGCAACTGCCTTGACTTGGGTAAATAGTTCTATGTTGATTTTTTTTTAGTATTTTATTAAAAATTTATCATATTATGAAAATAATGAACAAAAAATGCTAAAAAAATTCCATTGCATTCTATTTTGATGTAAAAGATGTAATTGATAAATTGATGAAAAAAAGATAAATTGATGTAAAAGAATGAGGGTGTGTTTTTTATGTGTTTTTTTCTACACTGGAAAAAGTGTTTCACAGCTGTGTTGATCCAGTGCAGTCTGATGTTGCCATCAGCAGAGACACAGCCCTGCTTTGCTGACTACTGAAAAGAGTTCTAAGTTACTGTTAGAAACACGAAGCACAATCAAAGATATTTTATCTGAATGACAGTAAGATAATACCATTCTTCTGAAAACCAAATAATTTTACCATGACATGACTTCCCATCTCCTTGCAGATTATTTGGGCATGGACCACAATAGTAAGAACCAAAAGTATTGAAGCAGAATACTCCAGGGAAGCAAGGACTGGATGCACATTCATCTACATCCTCTTGACAATTTTTGCCTGTATTGAAATACAGATTTAATTTTTTTTAATAATATTGTGTCACTAGACTTTGATGGTCTGTTTATAAAAGTACAATGCATGCAAGTGCCAAAATAAAAAAAAAATGCAACCAAGCTTTTCAGTCCATCTAACAAGAACAGCTGATTGGATTTGCTATTCACATTTTTTCATCTTATATCAAGTATTTTGCTTATTGTAGAACATGGAGAAGATGGGCTGTGGGGACTACATGCTTATCTGCAGGAGGAATCTCCTGTGTTTTTCCATGTTGCTGAACTTACCTTTGCAGAGGAAAACAATGGAAATTAGCTTTCATAATGAACTAAAATAAACAACCATTATAGCCATACAAGAAATACCTTGAAGTATATCATATATCTGTACCACAAGGCCATAAAAGTTCTTCATAATATAACAATAAGCTATTCATAATGAAAAATTTAAAAAGAAAATTTAGACATAAAATTAAAAACTCCTATTTATCACTAAACATGATAAACACATGTAAATAAAGTAGCAATTTACCTTGAAGTTCATGTGGACATTCACAGTAATAGCTGTTTATTCCATCCACACATCTGCCAATACCACACTGGTTAAGTTTACAGTCATCAGTATTCACTTGACAGAGATCACCTTCAAATCCAGCCACACACACACAAAGATATCTTCCACTTCCAGGTGGGAAATTAATGTCTGTCACACATGAGCCATTATTTAGGCAATCACATGATTTTACACTGACCTACAAGACATGCCCAATAAGACAGTTTTCTTTTTTTTAATGAACTAGCAATGAGTTCTGTAAATAGATACTTTAAATATCTTATTAGTAGGTGTCATTTTACTGTAATATTCATTACCTCTATTTCTACCTTAGTCGTTGCATTGCAGTCATCTGTCAAAGAAAATGTTAATTTATGGACATTCATTGTCACAGCTTTCCACAAAAGGAGACCTGATGCGGAAAGACTGGCACCTTCTGGACCAGAATCCAATGTGAAATGAATAGCAGAGCCCTCTGGATCTGAAGCCAAAAACTGATATACAAAATCTTCTCCATAAAATGCCTGTAGCATACCCTGAAAAGTTTCAAGCACTGGAGGCTGGTTACCTGTAACAAAGGGGATATTTTCATCTTCTAAGTAAAAGTCACAGCATACTTATAAAAATTAAAACATATCTTTTTACTAAGGAAATCCCATGTACTTATTTCTCTTAAATGTTAATCATTCAAATGGCACAGGAAAAACACTTGATATTTTCAATACTAGCAAGTGCCTGCTCCAAGCAGGAATCCAGCCAGTGTGGCAAAAACCATTAAGAGAGAAGAAGGCATAACCAGCGTCTCAGCTGCTAAACTCTATCCTATTTCTAACATCATCCTCTTTGCAGAGGAGATTGTGCTCCTTAGTTTCAGAGCATTGCCTCTGGTTTACATTCTTCTCTCATTTCTGACTTTGGCAATATTGAATTCCAGCCACAACATGGCTATAACATGGAAATCCCTTGACTCCCTGTCTGCTGGATGAGTTGCATTTCATTCCTTCCATTCACATCTCATCCTTTTAGAATAGGTATACCTACCTTGGCTTTCAGTACAAGTTTGAACTGGGACAAGATTCACCAAGACAGGCACCAGAAGTCCCATTCGGACAGGACCTTTTCTAATCAAGGCAGAGTCTCGATCTCATGAGTCTTTCACTCATGAAGACGTGGATGGAATGCTTGCATTTGCGATGTTACGGACCTGAGTTGGCAGGACAGGCTGGATGGCTAATATGAAAGCTCCAAGAAACATTCCATTTGATGGGGGGACCAACGTGGTATGCATATCCAAAGACTAAAATCTGAACCAAAAGAGCTACAACTTCTAGGTTAGAACTTTGTACTACAGAGAAGGAAAATTAAAAAATTAGACTTAGGTTTTCCCTTCATAGTGAGATTTCTAACTGGACGGGAGTACAACAGCCTTGGATACAGTAATTAGGCCACATATCTATGCCATCAACGTAAATGATGCCTAGATACTAAGTGGCTAATAAATACGATGTCATTTAATTCAGTCTGTGATCTCCACTTGTTTGTTATCAGAATAATTTGTTGAAAAATACCTGTTATACCTATATGTTGAAGACAAACATATGCAGATGTAGCTGTGCTAAGTATCAAGACTGCAAAGTGCTAATTAGATTGAAAGTTGTTAATTTTCATTAGTTATTTGTAATGGCTACTGCAGGAGAGTCAGGGAAAGAAAATTTTTAAAAGCCTGACTTTTACATATGTGGTCTGGAAACAAAAATATAATTTTCAGAAATTAAGAAATGTCAGATGAAAACCAAGATCAAATGATAAGCTCTAAGTGAAACACTTACCTAGCTACACTTAAAACATCACTACTGCCATAAATTTAAAAACTTTGCAGACTTTCAACTTCTTGGTATTAAAAAAGAACTATTTAGAACTTACTTTCAACAACTGACCAAGTTAACTTTGATAAGTCAGGTCTGCACAGTAAGCAAGGGCTGGTTGGATTTGTGTCTCCTTCAGCATAACAGAGTCCATCTATGTTGCATGTTTTCTCCTTTTAGAAAAATGAAAATGTCATTCATTAATGCTTTTGGTCATCAAACTGGTTATGAATTTGTAAGTATCAAATCAAATCTAATCATTCAGCACTTCTATTAAACAGTTAAACTTGTTTTTAAATCAAAACAACTAACAGCAAGTTTGGTTTTATTTGGTAATTATATGAAGCGCTTTTGGTTTGATTTTTTACATTTAAAATTGCCTCATCCCAGCTTCTCTTTCTGTGCATTGAAATTCCCTCTTGGAAACAAGAACAGGGTATGGTCTGCTAATTTTTCTAGATTCTTTTTCTGCCTGAAAAAGTGAATATTTTCATAATAGAGAGTAGCAAAACGCATACCTTTAATGTACATAACCCAGATTCTTGTGGTTCACATATCTGACAGGCTCCATCATATAATACCATTATTTTAGAGTTGCTATAAACAAATCCATCATTAGAAATCTGCAAGATGAACAGTAAAAATGGATTAACTATTACAGGTATCAGTATATCGGTCTGTCAGCATGAGCTTCCACTCATTAATAGACACTCACGTGCAGGTTTAAACTCTCACAACAGTCATCAGAAATCTAATCAAACCTGCCAATGAGTCTAGGCAGATTTTGACCAACCACATGTAGGTGTCTGCTTTAAGGTAAATTGAATCGTGTGTAGGCTCCATTGACCTTATTGACTCCATCAGCTCAGATATCTGCTCACACAGGCACGTACATGGGGCTGAGCTCAACTCAATTCTACCAAAGATGGAGCCAAGGTCATTTGAAATACTCTAGGGTAACTGACTACCTGGCCTTTAACTTCTACTCTTGAAAAATGTGTGTCTCTGCAGGACCAAGGTTGTATCTACCAGTCTCCTTGCAGGAGAATACAGCCAAATGACACACGATGCTTAAGCTTAGGTGACAAAACTGAGACCCCCGAGTTAAGCAAGCTGACTTCTCCCTTTAGTACCATTAAATAAAGGATAATATCTACATGATGTGTTTTCATCTTAATAGGAACATTTGTAAGTGAATATTTGAAATTTCTGAGAGTACCTTTATTTGCCATCTGGCAATGGGTTTATCATCAACCACATCCATGACATCAGACTGCTGGCCATCATTTGGTAACTGGCAGTCGACAGTTCTGGCATTTTGGAAGGCAGCTGGCAGAGTTAGAGGTTCTCCAGGAATCCATTGTCTATCACTATACTGAATGTTAAGACAGAAGATTTGTTTTTCACTGAAATATATCATGAAAACATTTTTTTGAGAGAAAAACTCCCCATGTACTGCACAGCGTTTGAACAAGTCTGATGTGTCTGGATTAGAATGCAGTGACAAATATTAAAGTACAGTATTTGCACATGCAGATTTTTACCTAAGCCAGCTACTGTGGAAGAACAGGCAGAGAAGCCTTTCCTGATGCACGGCCCTTTGGCACTGCATTGCCAAGGACAAACAGTCCTTCCCACTGGAAAGTAATAGGAGGGTGAAGCAGTGGGTGGTCCTCAAACACCACTGGTCTGACGTGAAAGTGCCTCTGTTCCCCTCCATCTCTGCTCCCACGCGAGGACAGGCTTCAGTCAAAGGAACAGGTGAGGGTTCTGGCAGGGCTCAGGAATCATTCTGGGTGCTGGGGCAATGCTGGCAGCTGGCCATTTAGCCCTTGTACAAGCCAATAGCTGGTTCAATAGAACAAGATGCCATTGACCTGCAGACTTTTCTTCTAACCTGCAGTGAGGACAAGGCATTCAAGGGTCCATCTTGAGAGTTCAAGGTAACAGAATAAGGGTGCTAATACCATTTGACTGAAGCACTGATGTGGAAGTAGAGATAAGCATATGGAAAATAAACAAAATAACACGGAAGTAAGAATCCAGGCAGACTAAGAACCAAGAGAACAGCAAGTAAAAAGAATCTTGAGCTTGACTAGTTTTTACTGAGCTGGCATATTTTTTTAGATACTGGAGTCAATCAAGACATTTATTCAATCCAAATCCTCACATGGAGAGTCATCTGCTGTATAGGTCTTGCCTTTTCCTTTAACAGACAGAAAAATAAACATTTTTCTAAATAGATGTATGTGCTACTTCTGCTCCTACCAAACATTTTTTTCTTTCACTCTATACTCAGTTAAGGAATTCACAGCAAGGGTAAGTATAAAAGCTAAATATTTCTAAATACGTAATTTTGAGTGCATTTAGTACTGTAACCTTTGAAATGTGATACAGTCTAATTCTTCAAAAACCTTTTGTTACTAGCTGGAGGCAAATTCAGATAATTTTTTCAGAAACAGTTCAACCTTGCAAAAACCAACTAAAAAGCCTTCAGATCTGTAAGCATTCCAGCTCATAAGGTTCATAGAAATTGGAGTTCAATGTAAAACAGAAGGAAATAAAACTGGAGTTTTGTTTTGCAGAGATTAAACATACTCTCATTCTTTACATTTAAATTCTATATCCCTGGTCATAATATAATCACAGGTTCCTGGTCATTTCCTATCCAAACCTCTATCAAGTATCTACCCCAAACTGGGTGAGACAGCCCATGGACAACAGATTTGATTTAACATTTCAGAAGTGAAAATATTGAAAAGAAAAAGAAACTCTAAATTCTGTCAAAATGCCTCTTCTATGAAATTTTGATCATTTAAGATCCATCTCAAAATATGTGCAGTTCTATACCATTGCAAATCCATTGACATTTCCTTAAATTCACTATTTCTCCAGCTTGAAAAACTAAACAAAACAAAAGAGTACCCCCAACTTCCTTTTGTATTCACAAGGAAAAAATTCACAGCTTTCTCCTCAACTGCAGCTAACAGCAGTAAAATGGCTCTTGTCAGTGAGAAGATCATCACTAAAAGTGACTAACTAGGAAGTTTTTGTGTTGGGAGCCAAATACCTCACCACCAAGAGAGATTTCAGAATATCTTGCCATGAGTTAAAACTGAGGCATTTCAAACTGTGATAAATGAACTCCTAATAATTGTCTTACTGTGAGCTTGGTTTAAAAGTCTTTTAATCTAAGGGTTGCGTAAACTTACTCTTGACAATCATTTCAAGCCATCTTGAGTGGACACATGTTGAGTTTAAGAAAAATCTATAGCCAGCACTGCTTAATCTGTCAAAATAATTTCAGCACCTGCTGGAAATAGCTAAGGAAAACTATTATCTGAAGAGCAAAATTTCCCATTGAATGGTTCCCCTTTCGCCAGCTCTCACCCCCTCCATCACCACACCAATGAAACACAGTTTTACTTTTAGCATTTTTTGTTCTCATGTCTAACATGACAGAAAAACTTGTAATTGCTGATCATTTATTCCAGGGTACAAATTGTAAATTGCTTATATATTTGCCTTGAAAAAAATTTTTAAGAATGAGTAACAACAGTCTCTCTACACAAATTCCCCTTAAGTTTACAGTGAAATATTTTTTAAGCTCCTGTTCAAACCTGACATATATCATTAAATATCCATGGCATTCTACTTCAGGAAAATGGACAACATATCAAAAACACCTTTATCTTTTCCTAATAGATTTATTATGTTTATAAAAGGCTATTTCAACCACTAGATTTGAGACAGAAATCTAGTAATGGTTTTAACCTTGCAGTCCTTTTTAAAAAAAGTGGTACTTCAATTCCTCTCCATAAGCACGTAAAAATACAGCAATGTACTGGTTGTTACTAATAGGGCTGCCCTTGCCCTTTTCTGATGGATAGCTGCTGTATGCTGTTATCTCCCTGCCAGCTGCTGAACACTCCCATTATGTTTTGTATTTCTCTTATCATGGAGGAAATGGCAATCTTGCAAAGTCTTGAGTGTTCGTTGCAAAGTGCTGAGTGCCTTTGCTTTTAGCTTCCACTAAAGCATTGGGTTGTACCCACATCAATGAATAATATGTTTGACATTTTGTGCCTTGTTCTCTAAGAAGTTTAAAACGTAATTGTCACTATCCAGGCAGACCTACTTGCAATTTGATGATTTCACATTTCAGGTTCAATGAGTCCCTGAAGCCATGTCCAAAAGCTCTCACTGATGTGCAGTCATACTGCCGAATATCGCACAGCCCAGCATTCTCCAGCTCTGTGATTTCTGGAGCCTGGTCTTGGAAGCAGAGATTAGACAATAAATGCTACTATGAGAACTCATTAATATGCATTCACATTATGCAACATGTTTACTTTTCTATCCAACCATGAAAACTATGTAATGAACAAAATCTGGACCCAGCTGAAGGGAAGCATAAACGGAAAGATTTTACGTTGTTAAACTGAATTTAAATTTAAAGCTAGGCTTCTGTCTTCTCTTACAACCTCAGTATCATGAAGCAGAGAAAATTCAGCTGATAACAAACACTTGTGAATACATGTTTTGCTTCCTCAACTATGTTTCTTTACATCACACTTCCAGATTAAAACTGAAATGAAACTAAGGCCTTATAAGAAAACAGTTATGCAATAGTTTATACAGGGATTTTTTTAAATTAAAAACTAAACTAAAATATCTCAGATGGAAGTTATCTCAGGAAATAAATTGACAGATCAGAACACTCAAAACCAGTTTTTATGAAGTAAAACCAGCTTATTTTATTCCTCTTGAAGTCAAATATTTCTCATTATTCTATTCCCTCTTTCTCTATTTGCTTTTAAATAAGTCACTAAAACAAGAACACCATTGCAAACCAAAATATGACAGGTTTTATTTTGGAAGAGTTTTGACTTTTGTAGTACTGTTCATATTTTCCCAGTGTAATTATTTAACTGAATTTTTAGTGAATATCTTGCCTACTGAAAATGAAAAAACCCCCTACCCAGCTCTATTTGCTATATCTCTTTTTTCTTCACCATCATTTCTGCCCCCATCCCATCTAACAGTTAGCTTACACAGATGTAACATCACCAAAGACAAAAAGATCCCACTTAGAGTTAATAAACAGGATCACATAAACTATAAAAATCTAGGGGAGGGATGAATGGTGGCATATTTTCCCTGAAGAAGACAGCAAGTGGAAACATTGCTAGTCTCTTGGGGCTATACTCTGCATTGCAAACTGACTTTTTAAATCTGGCATATTAGAAACTAAGCTCATGTTTTGTCCTTGGAAACAAGAAGGCTGAATGGAAAATAATTATAGCTGTAGTAAACTGGAACTAAATAACTGAGAACCCTTGTCCATGTATAAAAGCAGGAGAGAAAGGCAGCAAAACAAATACACTTTGCACAAACACCGAGAACGTTATTGAAGCAAATCTCATTTTCCCCCCACTTACCAGACAGCATTCTGCAGTCATATGAGCTGTAGCCTTGAAAACATGCACAGCCCCATTCTGTACACTCCCCATTACCACTGCAGAGACTGGGACACTTTAGAGCAGTAAGTAGGCTCTCAACCGACTCTTCAAGTTCCTGAGGGTTGTAATTTATTTCTTCTAAAATTCTTTTCTCACATTCGTTCTCCAGCAGAGCTAAGGAAGCTTCTGCCCAACCGAGGTCATCTTTCAGCAGCAGATCTTTAACGCACATGTCGATGGCATCCCCTGTTCGACGGCCAAGGAGGGCACCACAAGATCTGCCTATGCTGGAATTGGCTATTGCCTGCTGGCACAGGAACAAAGCACTAGATTCAGTGAGGCCTGAAGGCGTGGGCCAAGAAGGAAGGAACTTTTGGTCTGTGTCAGTAGCATGGTCCTCTGGGAAAAAATAACTATATCCCTCTAAATCTGTTTGGCTGAGACTTTGGAAGAGGAATACTGGATGGTATTCATAATAATTTTGGCGTTTCCCTCTACTTGTAGCAGATTGACTTTTGTGAATATGACTGCTGTAATGGTGAGAATTTCTCCTAATGTCTAAGCTTGAACTTCCTTCTCTTTCTGTACCAGTATTTCCCACTGAGGCGGCAGAGAGGCGCGAGTTTATTAGTGATGTTTTGTGAAGTCTGGTTTGATTATTCTGCCTCTGCAGAAATGTAGATGGATCTGTTTCATGTGTAGATGAACGTTTCTTTAAGCCTCTGACAAGATCAGCAGGACCAAGATACTCAGCAGTGACATCCAGTCCTGGTATCAAAGAAAGAAATCTACCGTTTTCACTTTCTTTACAAGCCAGAGGAAGTTCTGACTGAGTAACCGCCTCCAGTTCGTTCACTGGTTGATATAGTTCAGCATCTTCAAGTGCACAGTCACAGAAGACCATTTTTCTAGAAGATGTCAAAGAAGCAGGTGTCTTGTCAAATAAGCTCTCTCCTGGTAAAATTCTAGCGAGGAAAGAAAAAGGTGAAACTGTATCATCTGAACTATTTTCTTCATGCTACTAAAGTATTAACTTTTTTTTGTTATTTATTGTTTCATACTTCTACAGCACAAGTCTGCAGCACACAGCTATAATAAAAAACCTCAAGAGTAACTAATAAAACAATGTGATGAGTGGATGTTTTCTGTATACCTTGATACTTTGCTCCAAACCTAATCAGAATAATCTTACATCATAGTGCTTGAATACTTATTTGGCAATTCAGTTTCAATTTTCTCTTAAATTAATTATGGAATGTAATGGTGACATTATAACATCAACTTAAAAGCTTAAGGAGATTTTTTTTTATTATTTTGACAAATTTTTAAGACTGTGAAGGAAAGGTAGAAGCAAAAATGATGACATTTGATTTATCAACAGAAGCATTTTGTTACCTCCATTCCTTAATAAAAGAAAAAGGAACATTAGCATGGTTTGGGATTTCCATGCCACTGGCAGTGTGATAGTCATTCTCTGCATTTCCATCAAAGGTGCCACAGAGTCCCACTGTATGTCTGTAATCTGAACTGGGTGCCCTAAGCGTTATGCTCATTCCCCAGTCACTCACATCAGCACGAACAAAAGCTCCAGAAGAAAACAAAACCTAAAAAGAGATTGAAGACAGCCTCATGAGAAACATGATTTTTTTCATTTCACCTGTTCTGTAAGCAATTATTTACCACTTACTGTTACTTTTCTTCCTAGGTAGGACTCAGTGATTCTGACATTGCTTCCTGTTGTGTCTCTGTTTATTACAGATAAGTGTGGCTGTGATTCATGGAGCTGACCACTGCACATGTCAAATGCAATTATATCACTTCCTTCCTTAGCTACAAAGCCGCAGTTGCAGGATGCTGGGTAGTGAAGACTTCCACAGTCCCACTGGCGAACATGAACTTCAAAATCTCGAGATGTACTCTTGTAGAGAACAAATGTTCCTGTTTTGAAATTGTCATAGACTCTGGAATCAGAAGAATAGCATGTGATATCACTTTGGTTATGAAGTAACTGTATCACTAGAGGTCAGCAACTTTATTGTCAAATAGATTTCTAGTATTTGGTGAAAACACTGATACTGAAACTTGTTTTGCCAAGTCGGAAAAAGCAGTACAGCCCACAGAGCAAAACACAGCTTTTTCCTGAGCAAACACCATCATATCTTCCTCTGAGCAGCTCTAAATTTTTTAAAATAACAAACATAATACCCACCTTATTTTTACAGCAGGAAAGAAGGATCATGACTGGAATATATGTAGACAATGGCAGTGAATGGAAACATAAGCATGAAGATACTGCCATTCTTTGAATTTTTTTTAACAGTGCATATGGAGGGTACTTCTCAACCTTTGTGTTTCTACAGCAGTACACCTCTGCAGCAAGAGCAATAAGATGCATAGCAGCGTGCATGTGGGGGCAGCTGCTGAAAACTGCACAAGTACCCTTGACAAAATGATTTAGAAAGTCACATCCTTTTAAAAAGGTCTGCTTTATTAAGATGGAGATGGGGAGTGCTTATTCCCAATGATCATTTAAGATGAAAACCATAAATAGCAACTTGCTTTTTTTCCTTAGGGTTAGCCATCTGTCCCCTGAAGCAAGGTTAAAATAGCCAATTTAATGATTCAGCAGCAAGAAAAAAAAAAAAAAGAAAAAACAGAAAGAAAACCCCCAAACTTTTCCTGTAAGTTTAATAGCCTCTTGGCTATAAATGGCATTTGACAGTTGATTGTAGACTGGCAATTTGCTTTGCGTATAACGGGCCAGCAGGCAAACTGCAGATGGCTGCACTACTGGGACTGCATCAGACTGTCCGTAATTCAGTACATAATTTGTTTCCTCAGTTTGTAAAATAAAATAATTTATAATAATTTATCCTTAAAAAGAAAGTTCTTTCCCTGCAGCATCACGCTTCCAGACAGTTCACATTGCAGTGAAACACTGCTTCATGAGAAAGCTCGATCACAATGCATTCATGGTTACTATGCCCAGTCAAGGCATCCCTAAAATTTCCACTTAAGGAGAAACTGCAAGATCAGGATAACCCCACTGACTTTATTAATAGCAGTAGTCAAACTTCTATCACAGAACCCATCACAACTTTTATTTCCCCTTCTGTCATCATGTGTGGGCTTAACATCCTTATTTGGAGGCAACATATCCTCCTCTCCTCACCTGGCCACTTGAAGAAGTGTGCTTCTGCTGAACAAAGAATACAAAACTCCCAGGTGTGGAGCTTGTGTTTGTTCAGACATCTTTTGTGAATTAGAAACACCTTGAAAGAAAGCAGCACACCAAAACAGCTGTGGCCAAGAAAGCTGTTTTCACTTCAAAATCCTTTTTGGCCAGTGACATGAAAGTGACAGCAGCATGTAAGTGACTTTCAATGCCACGAATAAACACAGCAAAAATGCTACACAGACAGCAGACAGCTCCTAGTAATTCATCCTTACAAGGATTCAGATACTGACACACAGAAATAGGGAAACTATGCTTTTGTTTGGAAACACCTTTGCATGAAAAGTTTTGTCTAATCAATCGTTTTATCATGGTTCATATTTAGTATACAAACATTTTTATCTTTCATAGTCAACAGACTGCACAGCTACCACTCCTCTTGTCCATTTGCTTCATTCTCTTGCCACAACCCCAAAACTTGCCTTTAGAAATGCAAATATTACAAACCTCATCATGACTGGCAAGCTTTTACCAACTAAAGCACATTTATCCTTATTGTCAAAAAAAAAAAAAAGTAAGGCACTCAGTGTAATTGCAGAAAACTACAGCTGACTTGTATCACCAGCACAGATTTAGAATAAATATAGAAATAATTACAGAAATAAAACACACACCCCAAAACCCACCCACAAAAAATCCCAACACACTTAAAATTAAGAGCAGCAAGCCAGTAATTACCTTCCATCAAATGTAATTATATGAGGGTCAGTAAATGAGTAGCAGTAGGCAGTGGGTAGGTCCCTAACTGTAATCTTCAAAACAAAGAAACAAATTGTAAAACATGTCGGATTAGGAAATAAATGGACTCAGGTACATTATTTATCTTATTATAGTAGTTTGCATTATACCAAATATATTATATTATACTTTTAATCAATCTGAGTAGTTACTTCAATATTAAAATGTAAAAAAAAAAAAAAAGCAAATGAAAACACAGAATTTCAAGAAAAAATAAAGCAACCAAAATCGACCATTTAGAAATCTTAGTGTGAATCAGCAAGTCACAACTGAAATAAAAGCTTCATTAACACCAGCCACACATCTGGCAAATTTACAGAGCTTAACATGAAGATTTTTAACCTGTGTGCTTTCTGGAACATAGCCATTCCACAGGAAATTCACACTGGATATAGGTTCAGCTGCAATTCTGGTAATCCTGTCTCCATCCTGCATGAAGTCTGTCACAGCAGTGAAATAAATTACAGCTTCACTACAGATTCCATTGCTGCAGGATTTCTGGAGAAGATCCACATGACAAGAAGAAAGAGCCAAGTTTAGACCTAACTGCTCTTTACCTGTTTTAAAGAAAATACATCATTAGTGAGTTCTTCCTCTAAATAAGTCACATTTGCATATTACTGTTAATATAGATACTAACTTATTTACACTCACTTTCATAAACTAAAATAATTACGCATTTTTCTTGGGTTTGGTTTGGTCATGCAAAAAAACTCCTCTCTACCTCTTCATATACACACCCACTAAAATGTTTTTCCATTTCCCAGTTTGATAGACAAATGAAAATCATTATAGGCTTGCTAATGTGAAAAAAAAATGGTTGTCTGCATAGGCAAGGCTCCTCCTGGTTCACAGGATTTGTGCTTGAAAAAATATTACAGAAAATGGCTATAATCATAAAAAATGAAGACTTTGTGACTGCATATATCATACTTGCAGTGCGACAGGTAAATAAAATTAACTGAATTATAAACTTCACAAGTATTACAGTATTCTATGCCAGTTAAAGAATGTGGCTCCGATAGCAATGCCTACCAAAACAACACCTGCAAACTTCAACAAGTAATTCTTTCATATTTTCAGCAGCATCATACAGACTGTAAATACTTTGTTTTAATATTTTAGGAAGTATTTTACAGTGTAACAACTTCTTTGAAGAAGGAAACCAGCACAGTATTTATAAAAATACATTAAATATGCAAAATGTAACAAAATCAGGGTAATACTTACCTTCATCAACACTATTTAATGTTAATGAGATTTTGCAGTCACTTTCTAGCCGGCTAAATTCAGGACAAGGAATAGGAATGCTACTTTCTATTGTCAGTCTGTATTCCTTCCCATCTTCTGATATATCATATGTTTCTGGATGTATCTAGCACAGAAGAAAATGTACTTAAAATGCAATCTCTGTGAGTAAACTGCAGCACTGCTTCCTAATCAGCTAGGAGTGCTTATTTACATGGGCTGAGGAGCAGCAGCACATTGAGGAGAAGAGGCAGACACAGCAACCAGAGTCTTGAAGAGATGGGTTAAGGGACAAGGATAAGGAAAAGGCAAGAGTAAAGGTTAGCTAGAAAGGGAAGGAGTTAGCAACCCACAAAATTAGTAACTCCTGGAAGCCAAGATACAAACAGTACTGTCTGGGTGGGGGAAAGGAAGTGGGAAGCTACCTACAGGCAACAATTCCGAAAGAATTTGGAAGCACCATATTTCTCTTGGGATTCCTCTCTGCAAGCTTGCAATACATATCACCAAAAACATATAACCAAAAACTCAGTTAGAGACCAGTAACAGGGGCCTACAGCCAAGCTTGGTAGGCTGGGTGGGATCCTGAATGCAGCCTCACAGGGAAACAAAGATAACACATGGCCTCTTTGCAGGGTACACTGCAGAGCTGCACTTCCATGAGAGAAATCTGGGCCCCGATCCCACAGAAAGAAGCTCAGGCTAAGTCAGCAGGACTATACCCAATATGTAATGACATGCAGTACATCTTTCTGGGGCTGGGGTCCCATTCTTGGCCAGCAAATGGCTCCCTACAGCTCTATCCACAGTAGGAACTATAACTAGTTTGGCACTCGGCCTCTGACCAAGCGGCACAGCACAGCCCACCTCCCAGCCACCCTTCTTTGAGCCCAGACCAGGTTGGCTCAGGGCTGTGCCCTCAAACTTTATGAGCACAGAGCCAGTCAGCTCCAGCTGCTGGAAACCAAGGCCTGCACTGTGTGTGCAAGGTGCCAGTTCAGCATTCCTGCACCTTGAGTACATGGGGAGCACACAAAACACTGCGACTCTCTTGCTTTTGGACAAATTTAAGTCCACCTCAGCTGACAACATGCTCTATTAATTCACAGTTAATACATTTTAAGTGCCTTCTAGTCAGATGACTGACTGCTGTAGCAACACTCAGAGATTCCTACTACATGAAGTTTTTACAAAGTTACCTTAATCCCAGCAAAAAATTCCTTGCTCTCAACTGAAGAGCTTTCTATATCTGGCTTTTCCATGAAAAAAGCAGAACTGCTACAGTAGACCTGTAGGGTAAAACCAGAATAACAGAATAACATTTTTGGTATGAAGTGGTCACATGAAGACAAAACCCAACCACCATGGGTTGGTTCAACGGATTCATCTTGGCCTGTCTTCTGGTTGCACCAGAAGGTACCAGTTGCCAGTGGTAATTGGGAAGTGCAGCTAAAGAAAAAATAGAAACAGACTGAGCATATTCATAGGATCTTTTCCTGGCATATTCTTCTACCAGTGGTGCAGAGACTTCTTCAACTAATGGCTGCATATAAATTATGTTTAATGAATACCTAAAACATCTTCTCTGGAGCATTTCTGCAACCAATGATATCTATGAAAATGTATTTTACACTTGTTTATGTGTTATTTACTACTCTTTTTTTCCCATTTCAGTTTTTGCCTTTTAATTTTGTTTAGTGACCATTAGATTTTAGATTATATTTTTCCTGATGCTATGGACCTGGATATTCTTTTTCAAGATGGGGAATTCAGTGTGATTTCCCTCCACTGAACCAGTTCCATGCTACTAGACACCGTGGTTTTGCTTTGGTTTTGTGTTTGTTTTGGGGTTTGTTTTTATTTTGCTGGATCCATTTTGGGATGTGTTGACCACACATGCAGTATTTCTGATCCTGAAAAAAAGAAGAGATTCATAGCAGCAGGAGGTAGCTTATGATTGTGCCTTTCCTTCTGACTGTCACCAAGCCAACACTGTCAGGCAAGTCTTCGCAGAGTCCCCAAACGATTTTTGGGGATTAACAATTGCTATTGCTCTCCATAAACCATCCAAGCAGCCTGGCTTTGGTGTGAACATATATATGCACACCAACCATGGTTTTTTTTGGTTTTATTTTCTCCAGGAAAAATTAACCCGTATTTGGGTATATATAAGTAAAATTGATTTTCCAGTGCTTAGGCTTCTCAAAGTTACCATGAGAGCCTAAATCTTCATTCTGGTACAATGGAAGGTAGGGCATCACACTGCTTTTGATGGCAGAGATTAAAACATATAAATCCTAGACACAAAACCAGTAAGCAGCAGCTCATCCAGAGAAAAAATATCTATCTAATGAATCAACAACACAGCTTTTCACAACCTCCGGCTCTTACAGCCTCTCACTGAGATGCAGTTGCACCCAAAAATCCTCTTAATTTACATTCTTCTAATAAAAATTTACCTCCTGGAGGCACACTGCACTGTATTGAGACAAACAGTCTCAAAACCTTAAAGGCAGTGGTAGTTATAGTTCTGTGGTATTTACACATTCATATGGGCCATTGGTGTAAAGTAGAGGCAGTAGGCTTCTGCCAAGAAAAATTATGCAGCAAGGTGCTGGACCTGTCTCTAAAAACTGTTAGTGTCTACTGAGCCATATTTGCAAATACACAAAGAAATCACAATAATGTTTTAACCTACTCTGTCTCCAAGTCTGACGTTTATCCCATCTAGTTCTAGAAGTGAGAAGGTGTGAACTGCTGTTTCATGCGTAAGTTCTTCTTTGATACCTTCAGGAGAAAGTCTTGACCAAGTTACAATGAATCCAACAGAGCTGTTTGCAAAAGGAATGCCAAAGGTACACCTTAGGTAGATGCTGCCTTTGATCATCTCTGCTACAACTTCAGGAACAGATGGAAGTGGTGGTGACACAGATGGAGATGACGTAGGAGCCAGGTTACCTAGTCAAACAGAAGTGTGGTCTGTGCTTTTCATTCTGCACAAAATCAGTATTGGATACAACGACATTGACATACCTTTTGCCAATTAATACACTAATAATACTTACCTTTGTTATATGTGGAAATACTACATAATTTCTTAAGAGAATCATAAAAAATGTGTATCTTCCTTCTATTAATTATTACATGGAGAAAAAAAACTCTTTATGAGCTTTTGATTATATTTTAGCCAATAGGAAGGTGCTAAAGAGGGGGAAAAAACCAATCCAAAAAAACCCAAACCAAAAATATAAACAAGAGAATAAAATACAATTAATTATTTTACCAGGCAGAAGAGAGCAACAAGCAAAGGAATGTGCCTTACGGAAGAATAATTTCACTATTTATGAAGACAGTGGGGAAAAGAAAAAGAAAAAAGGAAAAAGGCTATTTAGAAAGGAACAGAACAAACAACAGTATGATTTGTAGATTCCTCTTATATTTTGCTCCTGAAGAATCAAAGTAATCTGTCATTCAGCATCATTACAAGTACTTTTTGACATTTTGATACTCAAAATATTCTGAGAAAGAACTTTTGTAATCCACGTTTGTCTGAAATTACTTCCAAACTGCTCATTTTGCAACAAACCAAGCAATAAATGAACATGTTTCTGTTCAGGACAGAATATGACCAAATGTTGACATTATTGGGTCACAGATACACAGAAAACCTTGAAAATCAAAACAAAATACTCACTGTTACAGATACCTTCAATGCCCATTCCCTCAGGATCACAGGTCTGTGGCCTTGCATCTGAAACAACTACAAATTTTTTTTACATTGTATATTCACACACATACAGAGTACGTACACCAGTGCTCTTAGATTATAGACCAAACGTCACAAAACACTAATTGAAGTGCAAAATTCAATTGCAGATTACAAGATTGTAGAATAGAAGCAATCTTGTAATCTGAACCATGTACAGCTATGACAGCAGTGAGCACAAAGGCTTGTGTTGGAAATCATCTAGGACAAAGGGCACAGAACATTCTACCACCTCTTCAACTTTTACTGCTGATGTGCTCAGCCAATACCTATACATGTTGCTAGCGAATAAAAAGGAATTATACTATTCACTTAAATATATATTTTGCCTCCCCAAACTCACATCTGAACACTTATTCTTTAACTGTAATTGAGGACAGCGAAATTCAGGGCAGACCTGCTTTGAAAAGAATCACCTTTCCTACAGAGGCCTAAGGAAAAGTGCTTGTGCACTGCTATTGTTTTGTATTTTGAATGCTATAGAAAAGTAAGTGGAACTTGGCTTAAACATGAAAATGCCAGTTAGTCACTCTACTCAAATACCATCAGAAGGGCAGCAGCAACACTGGAAATCCCATTCACCAAAAGGAATGAAGAACAGATTTTTCGTATTTCACACGTCAGTGGTATAATGTTTGAATTCCTTAGCATGTAGATGATAGATTGAAAATTTGCCTCAGGTATTTACAGCTATCAAGTGTTAAAGAGAAAACACAGTACACATGGTAACCCAGATACAAAAAGCAGTACAACAGTACAATGTACTTCACATGACAACATCATCTTAAATGTGGGCATTTAAACTCAAAATGTGTTTCAGATTTACACCATTCAGCAGAGGCAAATAAGAGTTATGCTTTTTGCCTGCTTTGCTTTGAGGCAGTAAAAATTTGCTAGTTCACTGTCTAGCTGTTGTTTTATACCTTCTTTCCTCATCATGTACCAGGATCCAAAGTAAATTGCAAGTCCTGTTGTGCAGGAGTTCTTCATTGTTTCAGGCACATGCTTCCTGAACCCTTGGAGAATGTCTCGACAATTGCATCTAAAGGTATAATGATGGGCCAACAGGGCACCAGAAAGCCCACTGATAGATTTGCTATTAAGCTTTTGAAAGAAGTCAGTAATAGAGAATATGACTCCAAGCAATACAGCACATGATGCATGAAAATACTGCTAGTATTTTCACAATGATGTGTTATACGAGCTAACAAGAATTTCCTACTACGCTAATTTGTCACTGTTCCACTGTATTTATAACTGTAAGGATTTAACCATGGCTTCTTTATCTGAAAAATCTGCCATGAATAATGAAATACTGAAGTTTTGAGCTGCAAACACCAACATACTTCTGTACCCAAGACAGTGGGTGACAGGAGACAGGAGACATTGCAAAAGGTCTCCTGTTCTTTCTCATTGTACTGATAAAATGTGTATCAGTAGACCATTTCTGTGTTGAATTTTCTTCTAGCAACAACATGTATACTCTCCAGAAAGATGGTAAGAGTTACAACAAAAATATTCCTAACAATGCTAAATAATAATTGATATAAACACAGTTGGCTCAAGTTCTTGAGACAAAATTTACTCTGATACACAATTCTATGCATCTTAAGTAATGAGTATTTAGAAAGTTTGAGTGCAATGAACTACACTGAATTTTGACTTCTAGATGGGTCTTATAACCCCACCTCATTATATGGAAAATTTCAATTCTTGAGTTTCTGGGCTTTGAAAATTAGTGAGATGTTACATGTAAGTTAAAGAGGGGTGAAGTGAACCCACCTCTCCATTTCAGATCATTTCTTCTACCATATCTATATTAAAATTAAGGATTGCAAGAAATTTTAGCAAAACTATTTCCTGACATTTCCACTCCACCGAATATCAGACAGCTATAGATCAGAAACACACCCACTTAGCCGAGTTAGAGCATGCATTTTCTCACCTTCTGCACAATACCCCATGCATCCTTGGGTGGGCTGCAGCAAGTAAACAAAGAAATCTCCACAGTTCCTCACCCTGACAGGGATTCGGAACAGACAGCAGTCTTTTGAAGTGCTGGAGAAAAACTGCCATGTAGCACAAGCTGTTAACTGTTTGATCTCACCAGGTCGGGGCATGGATTCTGAGTCCCTCAGAGACAACCAGACAGGGGCTTGAGTCCCACAGTGATTCATCTTCAGCACCAGAGGAAAACATCAGGAAAGGGTTAATGCTACATCAAACTGTTGCTGGGCTTTAATGAGAGGTACATATGTAATTAATTTCTTGCATGAGCTTTTAGCAAAGTTCAGACAGTGTAACAGAAGGATTGCTGACTTTCCTCCTCAAGGTTGAATACAAATGCACACAAAAGAGACTTAAGTCCTTTTTTGAGCCTAGTGAATTTCTGCTTGTTTCTAAAGACAAGCTACAATTTAGTGCCTGAAGAACTTAACCGGAAGCCACACCTGAGCGTTTTGCTCAAAGAAGCTTCCAGTTGTGTTGTGGCTTAGTGAGCTACTTTGCACCATTAACCTACAGTAAGTGACGGTGTGGATGCTATCAGAGCACAGCAAACACAGTGCAGAGCATAAGTACACTGAGTATCAACTGAGGGTGTTAGAGCTGACACCTTTTATCTGCCCTTTGCCATCAACTGAAGGCTCAGCTAACCTGGACTTCTAAGAGATGTGGGCAGCTGATGCATTAGTATGTTTAAACTGGTTTGTATTAATTTAAAAGCACTTAGTTGATGGGATTTTAGTTTGTTTTTTTAAGAGACTGTGACAAGGAAATTTCAATTCATTAGAAAAATCAAGGGTAAAATATTCTAATGATGTTTTTAGGCTTTTTAAGAAAGGAAATGTTTTAAAAAGGGGAAACTAAAAAGATGTATCTCCTTAGAATATAACAGAGCTCCAAAAGAAAGCTCCAAATAAGCTCCAAAATAAAGAATTACACATCTGAAGCATTAAGTATTTCAAGCAATTATTGAGTCTTTGGAGGCTTGCAGATGACAAGGAAACTAATCCTCAGTTAGCTCTGTTAGTTCAAGTTCTTTTAGGAGTAATCTCTTTTCTGTGACATGACGACTTTAAAAGCTCCACAATTACTGGATTCATGTGGCTGCAAGTCTTTATACTGCTCTCACATGGCCTTCCTAACACACTGGCCATCACACAGCTCCAGCTTTACAGCATGATAGCCCTGCAATGCTGCCACTGAGAAAATTTCTTTAGCACTGAGTGGAAATTACAGTTTTTGAGTCCTCGGAAAGGGATTTAATTTATCATCCTCGCTACTGCCCATTCAGTGTAAAATTTTCAATGCTTAAGACTTAATTTTCCAGCTAACACATTTTAATACAATCAAGTATTTAGAGAAGATAGGTACTTTGTATTGTTTCACATCAGTCCCCATAATCATACTCTCTTTTTATACCTACCCTACTGAAAAATTCTTCACCAAAATATCTATTTCTCAGAATCAAACGATTTGTAACAATACCTCCACGCACTTGGTTGGCATCTCAGCAGGCTTATCAAAAACCATGAAGCGATACCATCCTGGTGTTAGGGAATGGTCACAGATTAAATCCTGAATAGCTGACTGCTGGAGGTGGGATGAATCAAAATCCACACTTCGGTAAGGGCTCTGCAGGATCTCATGTCCACCAGGAGAGCACTCAAGAACTGTGGAGAAAGAGCATTTCAAGTATCAAGATGGAATGCCTAACAAGTATTTTAGAAAAGGTGTTAAGCATTTTTAAGTGAAAATAAGGATATGTGAAACTAATTTTATGAAGGAACATATTGAAGTCTTAGTAATAACATCTGTGGACGTTAGCACTCTGAAATTAAATAGAACTCATTATGTCACAACTTTCCTTCTTTTAGTGGACAGTAAATGCAATAATAACCACATAGGCATTTACCCTGGATGCAAAACCAGTGGGAAGGAACATGTTTCTACTTTCTACCTGGACTTGGGTTTTCTAGCTCCACTGATGTTTATGAAACCTGAATACAAATGGAGTGTCAGATACATGAGAATATAAAAATCTTACCTTAAGAGGAGTAAAGATTATCCAAAGGTCTTTTCAGAATACACTATCACGTTACAGGACTCCTCTGCATGAAATTAATAATTCCCTCAAATGGATGAGAGACTGTTGGATAGTTGCATGCAGTTTGTATGTATACATGCAGAACATAGCAAAAGTGTGTATGAAAATGGGTAGATACTTGGTTACACATTTTAAGTCAATTTGCATGAATGACATACTAAATTATAATAAAGCAAATACAACTGCCAAACATATTTTTTGACATCTAAGTGACCTCGTGGCCTCAAATAATCTCTCAAAATTTCTGATAGATAAAATGAAGGATCAGAATCTGAAGAAGTCTTTAGCACAGTTTTGTTTTGTTTTTTTTAATGCAAACTCCTTCAGAAATAAAGCAGAATGACAAAATTTCTGAGTCTGATCTGGCAGCTGAGTTGACTTCTGTCAAAGACAATGACAACAAAAGTTCTGGCTAATGGCATATTTACATGCAGAATACTGGAGAGCCATTGTTGTTCAGGAATGTGCTTGGGAAGTGAAAGCAGGGAAAAATAAAGTAGGGGAATGTTTATAAATAAGTGGCATTAAAAGTATACCTATCTATTTACCTTGCTTTTAAAAATGGACACCAGCTGATGCTGACTGTGAATACAATTTTGGGTTATATTGAATGACACAGCGAATCTTAATTCTTGCCTTCATTATGCTACTATTGAATTTAAAGACGCAGCTGTAAGCAAAGCTGTCTAATGTTATATTTTGAATATGAATGCTCTGATCTCTAGTTTTGGTCCCAGGTTTGTCTGTATTTGTCAGATATTTTGCATGGTATAATTGTGTCACTGATTACAAGCAACTTGGCTCAAATCACGCAATAATTTACTACCTCCCACATTTTTCATGTCATTCTAGATAACCACAATTATAAAACAGTTTCAAACTCAGGTAATTCCCCGCCTCTAAATGGAGAATATGCCCTAGTGAAAGAACAGACTTTATCCCTTTCAGCACAGTATGAGAATCCTACAGTCTTTCAAAGACTGAAGATTTAATCTGATACGGCTTTAGGCTACCCGGGCAGGTAACAATAGCTTTATCTTCTATCCTCTAAGGGCAGCTGGAAGTCAGTGTGATTGACTGTGCCACCACTGTGTTTCTGAGTTTCTTGTAGTAGCCTGTAGGCTATTCATGTCCATACAATTTGACCTTACAGAGAACCTACCCTTCACTGGAATTTAGAGAAAAGCCCTTGAAGAATCACAGGTCAGTCATGTGTGTTATTGAAATGTTTTCCAAGCAAGCTACAGCACAAGCAGTTTATGAACCATGATGAAAGTTTCTTCCTGTCCTGTGTTTTTTACTGGAATTCTCCCTTTCATATAGCACCCTCATTAGTTTGCTTTCCTGTAACAGAATCACTCCTGGAACAATTAATATCTGTTACCTTCTCCATTAATAAATCAAGCTAGACATGACAAGTCTTTATTTTCTGTTCTTCCACAATTTAATTAGATCATAGTTTGATAGATCTTTAAAACAGCTGACTGTAGTCACTTGTAATAGGGTTATAAATCCTGCTAAAGATCAAATTATAAGTTTCTTCTTATTATGCATATCACTTTAAAATGCCATCCAGCTCTTTATGAATCCAGTGTATTCTTTTCTCCTTTCTAGGAGTATGCTAATATTTCTATAGTTATTGTTTGGAAATCTTTTGTTTTGTAACATTGGTTGACTTTTTTTTCTTTTTTGTTCTGCAAAACAACTGAAAGTAACTGTAATCATCAATAACACAAATAAAAACAACTTTTTTACACACCTGAGTGTAACTGAAGTGCTGTCTAACTTCAGCAACAGCAGAAACAAATAGGATTATCATATTTATGGACACACAAAAAATTAATGTCATGTTCTCTGCAAAAACATTACCCCTGCAGAACAGATCTGCTCCAAACAGAAGCATTTAAGAGGGAGTTGGCTACATTTTCCACTGAAATCATGATTTCCTTACTCAGGATGCCTTAAATAAAAATAGATTTTGATATAAGCATTCTTTCCAATATTATTCTCAGGATGATGAATACTGACTTTGCTGAAATGCTCCAGAAAAGCTTTGCCTGTATCTAACACCCAGCAATTTTATAGAATCATAGAATAGTTTGGGCTGAAAGGGACTTTAAAGATCATATAGTTCCAACTTCCCTGACACAAGCAGGGACACCTTTCACTAGACCAGGTTGCTCAGAGTTCCATTCAGGCTGACCTTGGACACTTCCATGGATGGGGCAGCCATAGCTTCTCTGGGCAACCAGTTCCAGTGCCTCATCACCCTCACAGTAAAGAATATTTTTCTAATATCTAATCTGAACCTACTCTCTTTCAGTTTGAAATTACCACTTCTTGCCCTGCCACTACATGCCCTTGTAAATAGTATTTCTCCATCTTTCTTGCAGGCTGCCCAATGATTCAAGTCTGACAAAATTATAAGGAACTGAAAACAGGTTCTGATAGCTTGAAAGTGCTAAGGAAAGTTACCTACAGAGCAGGCTTAGCTACCAGCTCTGTCCAGGATGTGAGGAACATTAAATTAGGGGAAGATGTCTGCACTACTGGTGACTTTACTCCATCCACAATCACAAAATAGTCTAACATGTTCTGACACAAAACAGAACACTCAAGTAAGTTTTAACAAAACTTAGCATTTACTCATGATTATTCTTAATGGAAACCTTTCCATATATATGGGAGTAATCTTTTAAATTATTTTTATGGACCTTTAAATGTATCAGTGATTTAATAACTTTCATTTCAAATATTTGCTGCAGAATAATGAAATTCTAATTATAAAATACACAAATGAATACTTGACAAATAAGACCATGATATTCAGTCTCCTTTGCAGATAGTGCAGCTGTGTTTTCACTTAAGCTAGAGGAGATACATGCAATAGGTTATCAATAGGTTATTAGGAGAGACTTGTATCTAGAAAGTTGTAACTCTCCCATTCTTTTTGGAGGTAGAGATACTACACACTGCCTGCTGAAAAAAACCAGTCCATCCCGGGAAAATAGGCAGTTATTTCCCTAGAATTTGAGTTTACTTATCATATTCTGTGCTTCTTTCCACAAACACCCTATATATACTGCACATGGCTCTGTACTGTTCTTTGACTTGTGTCTCTGCACACCAGGAAGAATTTGATTCCATATTTGCTTTTTCCTGACTGTTTTCAGGACTAGTGCAATGAGCTTTGATCCATCCCAGACCTTCTTGGTTCTGATGGATACTGAGAAATGTGACTCTAAGCTGCAACATCTTAAACACACGGATAGCTTTGGGCTAGAGGATGAGCATTTTCAGAGAGATACAGACAAAATCTCTGCACACACATTGAGGTTTCTCCCATGGCTGCTGTAAACTGGGTCATGTAATAGGTCCTCTGAACACTTTAATCAAAAGTCAGAAGTTTCTGAAATCAACACAGGAGCTCGTTTACCCCAAGGAGATATTAAGTGGCTCCTGATGACTATCTCTGAGGCACTCGGGTGGAAAATGAGTTCCACAGAGGAAGGGCTTTTCAACTTCCTGTTCGCATCTCTATTCCATCCATGTGCAAAGAGGGGTCAGTGATTTTCCACCTGTCCAGAATGTTTCCAACAGGATGGAGCAGTCAGGAACTGAGGACTGCTGGCTACAACCCGGAGTAGAGATGGGAAAAGGAATCACAGCAGACTACAGACAGGCAAGGGCAGAGTGGCAGCACTGGCAATCCAGTTCCTCAGGTACAAATAGCTTATGAGTTTATATCTCCTACTGCCCAAAGGCTGGGGTCTGGCAAATGACCACTGATAAACTAACAGTGTCTTTAGTAAGTGCCCACTCTGAGTATGAATGTGCTTTTTCTTGCATCTACTGACTGCAAAGGATGCAGCATACCAACATCTCAAGGTAGAAATTAGAACTATGATTGGATTTAACAAAAGTATTTGTGGATCTAAACTCTTCCAAAATAATAAAATAGAAAAAAGTTCACCTTTTTGGAAGAAGTTATCCTGGAACAACTTTTCAGAGTAATACTTTTAAAGAAGAATATAAGAATAATTGTAACTACCTATAAAATACCATTTTTTCTGATGAGACCTATAAAAGAACATGAGTAAAAATGTTGTAGCAATGACAGTATTGCAATCCCATGGAGCAGGAAAATGGTGACTTCTACGCATGGACCAGTGAAGAAAATCGATTAAATTTAATCGATTTAAATTTATTAAACAAATTAATACATCTTTATACAATAACCTCATTAGACTGGGCGTTAAAACCATTTTCAGCCTTTTCAACCACTCCTGTTCACACCCTAATGGGCTGCTTTGCAAAGGTAGCAAATAATCACATAACCTTTATGAAGGAGTAAAATATGTGTTTATAGAATGCTTTCTAGTAGTTCTCACTGCAGTATGTTATTGTATCAACTCTTGATGTGGATTTTCTATCCGAAATTTGAAATGATACAGACACGGGTTTTGCAGAGGTCCCAAGTAAGGATGTGCCAAGGCACTCCCTGCGCTCCAACAGCAGGCGAAGAGCGCCAGAAAGCGAGGGTGGGAGACCCGGCACTCCTGCTCTTGGAGTTCCCCTCGGCAGGTTTTCCCCGCAAGTGCGCTGTGACCAGGACAGTTCCTACTTTGA
>VZRS01011915.1:61695-90767 GCA_013398055.1 Ifrita kowaldi | reverse complement strand
CACCCCGCTCCCCCGCGCAGCCCCTCCCTCGGGGCCCCGGCCCGCCCCCCTGCCCGACCCGGCCCGGCCCCGCCGGGGTCGCCGAGGGGGTGTCCGTGCCCCGTCCCGGCTCTGGGGTCGCCACGGCCGGGGGCTTGTGCCCGGGCAGCTGTGGCATCCCCTGCCCGGGGGTCTCTCGTGAGGGCTCTTTGCAAGAAAAGGATAGAAACAGTCATTGGTTCTTGTCTGGGGATCTGTGAAGATGCTTTTCTGTATCCCGAACAGGTCCAAAGAGACCCAAAGCAGGTTGGCATCGTGAGCAATGTCCTATTGCCCTCCAACCCAGAATTGTATTTATTTCCTGATGCACAATAAAACGCTGAAGAAGAGCCGAGTTCAAATTGGCCCTTCAGTAGATCACCAAGAGTACTTTACATTTCTTTAACCTTTGCTATATGTAACCTTCATTACCATTAATGCAGACTGAATTTAGCAAATATTTAACAGTTCCAACAGCCCAAGTTTTAAGACTTGCTGAGAGATGCTCCTCTTCACAGATGTCTGTCAGAGAACAAANCACAAATTAATACATCTTTATACAATAACCTCATTAGACTGGGCGTTAAAACCATTTTCAGCCTTTTCAACCACTCCTGTTCACACCCTAATGGGCTGCTTTGCAAAGGTAGCAAATAATCACATAACCTTTATGAAGGAGTAAAATATGTGTTTATAGAATGCTTTCTAGTAGTTCTCACTGCAGTATGTTATTGTATCAACTCTTGATGTGGATTTTCTATCCGAAATTTGAAATGATACAGACACGGGTTTTGCAGAGGTCCCAAGTAAGGATGTGCCAAGGCACTCCCTGCGCTCCAACAGCAGGCGAAGAGCGCCAGAAAGCGAGGGTGGGAGACCCGGCACTCCTGCTCTTGGAGTTCCCCTCGGCAGGTTTTCCCCGCAAGTGCGCTGTGACCAGGACAGTTCCTACTTTGAACTTATGAAATTCAGCCTCTTCCAGTGAAACTTGTGACACGCAGCCCCTGCGCTGGGCGGCAGGCGATGCGCGGGCACGGGGANTCCTATTGCCCTCCAACCCAGAATTGTATTTATTTCCTGATGCACAATAAAACGCTGAAGAAGAGCCGAGTTCAAATTGGCCCTTCAGTAGATCACCAAGAGTACTTTACATTTCTTTAACCTTTGCTATATGTAACCTTCATTACCATTAATGCAGACTGAATTTAGCAAATATTTAACAGTTCCAACAGCCCAAGTTTTAAGACTTGCTGAGAGATGCTCCTCTTCACAGATGTCTGTCAGAGAACAAAAAGCAGGACAAATCTCAGCATTTGTCAGTGCTGGTATTTCCCATTGTAGTCTCGACGTTGTGCAATCATTGAACTACTTTGCACACACCGAGCAGTACAGCTGTCCACAGAAATGTTTCAAATGCTCTGTAGCATATGTAGGCCTAAATCTAAAACATAAAAGTTGATGACACTAAAACACAGTTTACTGCCATCCATTGAACATCTGCCAGGCTGCAATGGTCAGCGAGGACTGCTTCCATGGGGTACTCACCTGAGTGGCTCTTTGCAGAGCAGCTTTCCCTGCAGGAGGTCTCAGGGCTTGGACTCAAGGCAGAGGCACAGTAGCATTGTGGGCAAAACCTCAGTCCTCTTTTGCTCACATACCCGGAGCTTCTTCATTGCAAGGAACGGTTCAGCTCTATGATGGCAGTGAGTTTTTAAAGAGAATCACTGTCACAGCCTGAAGTTGAATCTGGTGTCTTGGATTCCTGTCAGTTCTCTAAGGCTGATACTTTTGTCCTAAGGATTTGAGGAAATTTTAATAATGAGTTTTCTTAATTGTTTAGTCAACTCTCTGGTTTATTTGTCAGCAGATATGACAAACTTCTATCCTGAAAAGCTGCATATGTCTGAAATTAGTTTCGTTTTTATTTTTCATTTTTCCCATGCCACATGTTCATAAAGAAGACAAGAGGAAAGAAAGAGGTATTTTACAAAACAAGTTACGAAGTCAAGACCTAGAAAGAGAGATGTGAGAAGCTTTGACAAAATTTAAACACTGAGCTACTTCTTTGACCCCTGCTAGTCATGATGGAGTGGTATTTACAGGAGGATTAACACCTTTTGTCATGGATCATTCAGGGGATTGAAAGAGGTGGCAGTAATGGCTGCTGGAGCACAGGCACCTTTCATCTTTTCTAGACCGGTTTTCCTCTGCCAGCTCCCTCTGCTAGTATCAGCCTTGCAGCCTCTTACAGTGACAGCGGAGAAAGAGCATATTGTGCTTAAAAGAGCTGACAACTTGCCAAAAGTAGTACTCGGCACTCATGGTGACAGAGCTGTGTCAGTGACAGTGAATTTATGGAAAACGAAAGTAATTCTAGGGCAGTCTCACGCTTATAACAGGAGAACAGGGCTTTCCAGCAGGTTAAATTTCAGACAGTGTCTGTCAGTAATTTCCATAGGTTTAATTAAATAAATCATAGGCTACGTAAAATTGTGTTGCACTACTGAGAACGCCTCTTTCATTTACAATGGAATGGGAAGTCACACTGCAATTTTGTATGTGTATATTACTAAATAGCAGGATGTCTGGGAGGAAAACCAAGACTGTAGAATGAAGAATTTAAGACGGTTATGTAGTCCAAGTCATTACTTAATATTCAACTGAAAACATGGCATGGGGAGAGATGATATCAATGCTAGGGAGCATTTAGACACTGCAGGACAAGGCACCATTTCCCAGAGTGGATGTTATGATTAACAATGAAGATAGAGAGATTTAAGGTTGGTTTTGAAAATTATTCCAAAGCTAACTTAGAGTTTAGTAATATCAGCCTGTTCAGTAAAGCTTTTAAATATTTATTTATTTTAAGGTGGATTCCAAAGTTCTGTCTATGAATGAATTAAATTAATTTTTTGAACAAAGCCTGAGCAGAAGTACTTTTGCTGAGTCAGCACTATCTCATAAGGGAGGGAAGAGCACAGTGATTAGTTGAAGAAAAAAGACGTGTTGGGTGACAAGGAACACAACTCGGGCAATGCTGAAAATAGAGTTTAAAAATTCAGATGGCTCTGCTGATGCTAAGTTCTTGGATCTGCAACTAGATTGTTCTAGTTTAATGGTTATCTGCATAAGTTCATGACTGTGCAGCTCTGGCATGTGTGTATGGGTAACACGAATCCCAGAAAAAAAAGGTCAAAGGGGAAAAAAGGGAATTTTTTCATAAACACGGCCAACATAGCAACTTTGTCATCTGACACTTCTATTGCTAACATGCCAGTGGGGTGTTTGTAGCAGTGCACCTTGATCATTAACTTAATGTACACGAAATACGTGTCTTTTGAATTATTTAGCATTATCATTATCTCACATCACATTTGGGGGAACAGTCCAGAGTGAGCAGCAGACAAGTGAATAGCAGGTAGATTAAAGACTATTTTAGGTAACTAAGTTAAGAAGAACAATCAGCAGTGCTTGCCAAGATGTGTACCAAATAGGTGTGTATAGATGCTCAGGTGTAAACTGGAAATGAAAAATCACCCTTGAGTTTTAAAAGTAGCTGCCTCTAGACAAAGCCACAAATGTTTTTTCTAGTTATATCCAAATCCTCAACTGGAAGGTAAATAAAGGGATCACCTACAAGAAAGGCAGTACTTGTGGCAGGTTCCTTGGAATAACAAGTAATTAGTGTGAATGGTAGGGCACACGGGAGGGGAAGCAGAGCTTGAGCGCTGAAGGCAGCTGGGTAGGTGGATGCTGTCCTGAACAAGGAATCCCCAGCTCTGGTACTTACAAGTTCTTAGCCATGTTTTGTAAACTCAGGTAAACACATAGAGAATAATCTGATTAAGATTAAGCTAAAATTGCCCACTGTATCTGATTAATTATAAGCCTTTTCTTTCCAACTGTGTAGCTAAGAATACAAATGGAAGTCTTTCTTAAATGAATCCTTCGTGCCGTACCATTAAGCCTGTCTGTATTGTAAGACAAGGTAAATCTGAATAAACGCTTTAAATCTGTGTTGCTGCATTTGTTATCTGTGGAGAGATAGAGCATGGATGATAACTCCAAATAAAGCTGCGAGCAGAACTTGGAAGCTGGGAGAAATTTCCCTGCAAAGCTTCAAAGGGTTATTGCAGTATTGCCAAGTGCTGAATGTTTGGAAAGAGCTGCCTTCAGCAGATAACACCCCTCCTGTAAGGAACAGATGGCCGAGAGATAGCCTGCAGCCCTAGGCAGATCCAGAAGTATAAGAGAGGCATGAGTTCTCTTGCTTTTTGCCCCTTAATGTTTTTAGTTCCTTCTGTGTGTAAAAATAATTTCTTTTTGCTTGTGCCAGTCATATATGTGAATGGTAAGTGAACTTGTCCTTCCCAAAGCAATAAATTGTTAACATTCTTTGTGTAATCAATTCTGCCCTTAAAGTCAAATTCCAATCTTCCCTTCAAATTGTAGGTTGTGTGACTTTTAACTTAGCTAAGGTTCATTTGATTTAAAAACATGGTTTAACAGCTCTGAAACTAATGTCCTGAAACATCACTAAAACATAAGAAGATGCACTAAGACACATTGCCAGTTCCAGTTCAGAATGAGATATTTGGGATATCCCCCTTCCCTACCTTTCACACCAAATAAGTAGAAACAGAGAAGCAGTAATGGTCATGTGTGTTTAATTCAATTTCAATTCGTTTCTGTGGCTAAAATTACAGCATCACAAGAGGTTAACTTTACTCATGTTTATTCTGCTGGCGGCTTTTTCAGAAAACTGAGGGGCTTTTGAGTGACATTTGTTTTCCAAAATGCTTTTAAAATTTGTAGAGGGTATTTTTTAAACTGCCATGTAAATGTACCCAGTATTGACAGTCTGTTTAACTTTCAGAAGTAATGACATCTTTAGTAGGTTTTAGCCCTAATTCTCTTTTATATTTGACCTCTTGTATACACTATATTTGACTTATGCAGTAAAGGACTTCAGTTTAAAAATCTAATGTAATTTGGCTTTAATAACAGTATAAGAGTTAATGCAAGTCATAGGAAATCTGTCTCCAGGAGTTATTAAGAGTCAAAATCAGTGTTAGGCTTTCCACTAACTTCAATCGTCTTTGGATCCACCACTTATCCTTTTTTTTTTCCTCAAGTATTTTTATATTCTTAATTCATGGTCTATCAGCTGTATTTACTCAGAATGTGCCAGAATATTTTGAAGTCTGGGAAGTCCCTTTGATATTGGAATATTAATGGAATAATCTCTCTTTTACGCACACTGAAATGTAGCACTGACATGTAATTACATTGATTAGCTGAGTATGATACAATTCTCATCTACTGTTTCTTCTCTTTCTGTCTTCCTTGCCGTTTGTCTTTGTGTGTGTACAGCTCACTTTAGTAGCAATTTTTAAAAAGTAGGACACCATAAAATTCATTTTTTACCCTATATAGAATAAACGCTGCTTGAGTAAGGTGCAAAACATTGATCTTATAGGAAATGGTGTACTTCATATTCAGTCTTACTGACTTTCACCTATTTGTATTTGGACTACTATATTTGATATTTGTGAAATAAAAATTAACATTACTGGGCAAAAGTCTTGACTAAGTTATGTGGTCCTCTATGAAGCAGATGAGAAAAAGCATTCTTAAAATATATATCCTGTGCAGATGATAAACAAATAATAGAATATTTTTCTCAAATTCTCAGATAACCTTTGTTGGTATCAAAGGCTTTGATCATGCAGACACTAAAATATGTTGCAGTAAAATCCCACAAGAAGAAGGGGGATTAAAAAATCTCCAAAATCCCATATCCTAGTGCTAAAAGCTGTGTTCTTTCTTTCTGGGCCTATAATTTCTCCTCCTAGCTTTTACTTTGTATTTGGGAACAGCTTACCAGGTAATGAGTCAGTAAGGTCACTGAGCAGCCACATGGCACCCCTGATGAGGGGCACATCCTACCCACATTCCATGGCTACTTGATAACGCTGAATATATAAACAAATAACCTGCGGCTGGCCTGAAAAGAAAAAGATGTATTCACCAAACCAGGAAAAGCACATTTTTTGCCTTTGTTTTGTGAAAAGGCCTCTGTGGTCTCTCAAGGAGGGAGTTCACAGTTGAGGACCATAAAAGGAAGCAAGCACATGCAGAGGGTTCCTCAGCTTTTACTACTGCCCTGAGTTAGGCTGTGACTTTCTGCAAGCCTTTCCCTGCATTGCAGAGAAAGACAGTATTTATTGACTTAATATAGGATGGTAAGAACAGATGCACTCTAAAGGAGCAGAAGCACAGATTATCAATTAGCTTTACTGCGTGAGGTTCCACTGGCTTTTGCTGAGGGTTTCACCCAGCATGCCTGTTTTCATGTGTATCTTTATACAGTAAGAAAAAACAGAAGTGTCCTCACAGGGAGAAGCAGATGTGATTTTTTCCTCCTCCCACTGGGCTTTGTTGAGGCTTTAAATAAGTATTTTGAGGAAAACAGATTCCCTTGCCTCACTCTAATGGAAAATATGTTTCCTGTCTGTTCCCCAGAAAAAATGAGGTCTTTTTCTTGGAAAGGAGTAAGATATCTCATTACAGATAGAATCTTCTTGGCACAGCAAATTATGAAAATGGTTTTTATCATCTGTAGTTTGAAGAAACTGGAAAGACAATCTCTGCCCAGTGCCCTGTTAACTTCCCTCTCTGATGGTTTGGCCATCTCAATTTTTAGGTTAATACCATTGGTTTTTGTTATGCTGAAAAAAAATAGAGCATGACTTGATCTGACAGAAGTCTATTAGCACAGGAACAAAGCATAGACCTTGTTGTGGTGAACAAAATGCTCAAAAACTGTTTTACGAATCCATGCAAAGTAGTGTTGCTAATTTGATTTCTAAAAAATAAAAAAATCTGAAAATCCACTAAAATATTAATAACAGATTTAAAAGCCTGGTGCTAAATTAGTTACAATGAACTGTTTTGAGGGCTGTTAATCTGAAGAAGTGTTAAATATGCAGAAGTGTTAAACCCAGCTACAGTGTCTGGCTCAGGAAAACCAAAGCATGAGACTGGACAAAAGTAAGAACAGGACAAGGAATTTTTTTCACTTCTGTGTTCTGTTTTCTCGAAACAGAATGGCATTGGTCCCTCTCAGGCACTGGTACTGAGCAATACATGGTTTGATTTTTTGTTATGTTCTTAATCTTCAGTAAAGAGTAGAAATGCAAAAAAAGGGTTGCATAAAATTACAAGGTAAATAGCTACCTAACCATTTCCAGATTTATGTGGGGAACCATAGCTGGCTTGTGAATCTATACCTCAGGTTTTTAAGCTAACAATGGGAAGGAACAGAAATGTTGTGAAAGGAAAGCTATACTGAGAGACACAGCAAAAAAAATCACATCAGTTTAAAATATTAATACTCATTGTGTTGGCAGTATAAGTAACTATGGCAAATGCTATGTAATTTTTTAATTTAATGTCTTTCTGGCAACTCTCTCAATGTTACTGTAACATGAAGATTCTATTTCACTACCTTTCTTCCTCTATAGTTAGGAATTTTGATATGAACTGTATGAGACAATTAAATGGCTTTAATTGGAGACAGAGCTTTGAGTAAGGATAAAAAAATTAACTTCTGTATTCTGACATTCAATACTGTTAATCATCTCAGTTTCGTCATTTTAGCAATAGATCATAAGCAGATCTGAGAATGAAAGCCAGATGGTCAGTGGGGGAACAAATAAATCCTTATGGCTTCTTTTTTTATGATACAAGTTTTGTTTCAATGACTACACAGGGCAAGAGTGAATAAAACAACTTCATCAATAAAATCTAGACTGAGCTATTACTACTACTACTTAAAAAACCCAACAAACCAGCTACTTCATTTCTCCAGCTAGCACAAGGCTGTAGTGAATCTGCTTCCCCCAAGTTGTCTCTCCTACAAAGACTATGTGTAGACATTTGTCTTTGCCTTAATCCTTTCCCAAACCCTACAATTCTAACAACATTTCTTGAGGTTTTTTTCCAGTTAAAAGTGCACCCTTTCTGTATCATACCTGTTTGGCTTCACAGCTGCTACGGTTACATCTATGGTCCCGACAAAGGGAAATCATGGCTGACTCGTTACATTTGGTAGAGTGTTGTTTGTTTTTGAGGAAACACATAAGCAGGTGAGCTGAAAGTGAACTCCTTCTTTGCATTCCTTAAGCAGCTTCTTTGTGTTCCTTCGCTCCAACCTGTTGTAGCAACTTATCTCCCTTGCTGTAAAAAAGATTATATTTTTAACCAGAGTTCATAGGTGTTGCATAATTACTAATGTCAAGGCGTCATATACATAGTATCAAACAACACTTCTTCAAACTTGATAATAATCAGAAGACGTCAGCAGCTTGTGCTCTTTCTAATGAGGAAATGTGACTTTGACAAATACCTGAAGGTTTTGATAGGTGACTAGAACAAAGCCATAAACTCCTATGTCTTTTCTGTCAGCAGTGGAAAGGCTAGTGCTGCTGAAAAACAGACCTATTTCCTGCCATATCTCAACTTAAACTTAGGTAAAAGTCATCATCTGGAAGAGCTTGGAGCTGCAGCTCTTTAAGGAGTGACAGAATTAGTGTCACTGTAGTATCCTACTGCTATTGCTATTCTAAGTCTTCATCCTTGTAGGCCTGAGGTATGAAAACATAATATTAAATAAATGTGCCTTATTAATAACAGTCTCCTGTTAGGCCTATTGCTCTATAATACTGTTCAGTTTTCAACTCCTTCTCTGTATGGCTCAGAGACCACCCAGGGGCTTGGAGAATACTCTCAGCACATCACTGCTGAAACTGTCACATGAAATCAACATAAAAGATACCAGAATAAAACCTGTAAAAACCAAAGCCAAATGATACTGTTAAACTACATCAATGTCTGATTGCAAGCTGGGGGAGAAAGGTTGAAAATAATGGAAAATGCTGCTTATTGTAATAGTCCCTGTTATACTGGTGGGCCCCACGGAACTACATGACTTTGTGCTGATAAAATTTGGCTGCAGGATTTATCTGATTTTTATGCAGTTCCAGTAATTAGGAAAAGAATTTGCATTAAGTGGGTGTTCTTTCAGTCCTGCTTGTGTGTTTTTAGCTTTCCATTGCATATAATACTTTCACAGAATCCACTATCATGAATTTAAAATACAGTCTGCAAATATAAAAACAAAAAACAAGGTAATGAAAAGCACTGGATAATAAAAGTTCCCATACCTTCAACAGCCCTCAAACACCGGTTAAAAATTTGTTTTGTAACCTGCCCTGAAATGTGATGGAAATTAATGCTTACAAGTCCCTTGTGAAAATGTCAAATATCACAGTTTAAAGCTTCGCATTCAGTTTGATAGATAAAATGTATTCCAAACACATCTACCATGTCCCACCAGGATATTCCAAGCTGAAGCCCTCTGCATTCCAGTGAAAAGAGTAATTATCCTGGTCAACGCTGTTCTTTAATTGTCGTAAAGCAAATGTGATTTGTTTAGTTACTAGCCTAATGTGATTATCACTCAGAAGTGAAAACTTTTAGAAGTAAAAGCAATTAATGCAATGAAATATTTCCTTTCATTCAGCTGTATTTAGACTGGTCTATGCTTACATTTATTGCAAAGGAACAGGGTTTAAAATGTGTTCATTTTTCTCTACTTGTTCCCAGAAAAAGGGACTGTCAATCAAGAAGAAGAAGTATAATGTAGGGGAGGCTAAAAGATTGCTATTAACTGTGTATAGAGTGATGGTCTCAGAACTAAGAACACATTTTTAAGCAAATGTCCTCTGAAGCATTTTTTCCCCATGCAGTCCTTAATAACCTCCTTGGCTTCTCTTTTCAGAATACTGCTGCATGTATAGAAGCCAGCTCATCTGTATTTTGAGGATGAAGGGTCATTTTAAACTTCACAACCCATTAACAGCATGTTTAATGAAGTTAAAACATTCAGTCTTTAAGCCCTCTCTGCACAGGCAATCTAATCTGTCAGACCTTACTCACATATTTCCTCTTTGATGACACAGACTTAATCTAGAGCTTTTACATTTGCTGATTTGCAAAACTAGGAATTCCTCTTCTACAGATCTGTGACTCTTTGTGATGTTCTTACCTCCTTGTTTCCAGACTTGCTGCAATGCTAAGGACAGACATCCTGCTGTTCAACTGGAGTCTTAGCATTGTGTATTTGAAGATAATCCCTAGACCACCAGCATCTCTTCGGCATCTGTGAACATAAAGGTTATGACAGTTGCCCCTTCTGACTGTAATCTTTGGTTTTACAAGAATTCTACTAAAAGATTTTCAAGATGTGATTATCTCTTCTGCTTTGTGTGGTATTGCTAAGAAAAAAAATATTAGAAGTTTTAAAAGCAATACATTCTGCTGTATTTTAAAACCTTCAATTTGCAACTAAAGTATGTACTTAGCTTTACACACTTGACTTCTTCAGACTATTTAACAGCTTACACTGCAGCACATGTTTAAGTGTTTGCAGGATCAAGATCCACATCCTCTCTGCACCATTAAATGTTTTGCAATTGAAGAGTGGCTAGATTCCCCAAGGGGTTGTCTTTTATGTATAAATGGAGAACATCCACGGCTTGCATCTGGGATTTATCATCTTGTTTGAGTGATCTAATCTCCTTAGTGTGTATGTGTGTACTCATGCACTTACATATGTGGACATGATTATGACAAGAATAAGCTTGCTGGGGGAAAAACAAGCAAGCAGGGAAAGGAATTGCCAAATATTCCTTAGAACATTGCCCATTCTGTGGAAATTTTAAAACATTTTGTTCTGTCCAGCTCTACAAAGTATCCACTGCTTCCCTGTATTCTGTTCTGCCTAGCAAAGCTCCAGGCAATTTGTAATATTGCAGACCATTGACTAGGATTTAGTTTACAAATTAGAAAACAAACCCCTCAAAGATTCCTTTTCCTTTTTTTCTTCTCATCTTAAATTCCATCTCTACTTTCCTGTGCCTCCATTCAATGCTGGTCTGTGTGGGACTCGNCAAAGTGTTGGCAATTTTTTCCATGGACAGAGGTCAAAATAAGTGCTGTCCAGGGGGGATAAATCCTTCAAAACTGGCAGGACAATATCTCCTGCACCTTGGGTACCAACAGTCTGAAGCAGTTCATCATAACTTACATGTGTGTGTATACATTCATAAGTTCATATAAGGAATATACTTGTGTGTGTCTGTGTAAGTGCATACACATGCACCTTTCACATATAAAACTTACCTAATGATATTGGTGGATCTAATGGGCTTATTGTTTTGTTCTGTGGTTTAACTGTAAATCTGCCTAAAGCAACTGGGAATAATTTTTACTGCATGATACCATACAGTTTTGTGTTCAACGTAAGTTACATTACAGACAATAAATTTTAATATATATGCGGTGGTTTTTTTGCATTTATGACCTGATACTATCAATTCTCTGCAAAGATTTTTAAAATCTTCAACAAGAAAACTGCTGGGTTTTTTTTCTTTGCTTAACCTTTAATAATCACAAAAAATGTTACATGGATAGCTTTGGAAAGTGTTGTCCAGTCTTAGAAAGATGAAGGACCATGGAAACAGTCTGATGTTCGTCTCCTTCTACATGCCATGAGGGTTAGAACTAGGTGATCTGTAAGTTCACTTCCAACTCAGGTCATTCTATGACTCTGTAATTCTAAGATGAAAACCTACTGACATGTTCCTTTGGAAAATGAAGACCAGCCTGGTTAAGTACCTTGTCTGGGAAATTCTGTTTCAGGAGTGATTAACTCAAATATGTTTATGCCATTTACTTATAGATGTAATGTGAGATTGGTAGAAGCCCTAAACATAAGCCTAGACAACTGTCGTCTCTTCCTTCTAGCCACTGCAGACTTCCTAAACTATGCCATCCAGTTGTTCCTAAGAACATTCTCTTCCCCATCTTTTGTACTCTTGTAATGTGGTATCTTGCTTCTAAATGCAACCTCAGCTTTGGAACATAAATAAAATATGATTGTGGTTTGTCACTGAGCTGGCACTTGACAAAGTCAAGAGGGAAACATTGCTGAATCTGTTATTGACCCCACTCAACTGTAGAGCTGGACAACTTGAGAGCTTTGAACTTAAGAACTGTAGCCAGCAAATCATCACAGATGGAAGAGGTGTGGTGCCACTTCATCTTCTCCATGCCAACATGTTGTTTGGATTCTGGAAATTCATGTATGTGCCATACCAGTTTCAGTAAAAGATTCAGCTGTACACACAGACACTATTTTCTTCTTTCCTTCCTCTTTGATGTGTATATGAGAAATTTAAACCCTAATGCACAGCACTTTCCACAGAAAATAAACATGACATTAAATTACACAGTAGTGAAGGAGGCATTTCTGCATAATATGTTTCTTTCCTCCTCATTCAACAACATAAACTGTATTGGTGTCTATGACTAGTACATTAGAAAGCTTAAAATATTCTTTTAAAACTTGAAGTAGACAGTTTTGTTTCCACTTACAAGAATCAAGGACTAATTTTATTTCCTTGAGGAGAATAATTCTGATAATCTTTACAGTAGTAGAATAGCTGTTTTGTTCATCAAGTATGGGATCTGAGGCATCAAAATTAATGTATTATATCGCTTATTTTTGTGATAGCACTTGTTTAAGTCTGCTTCTTGTGCTATATTTTTTCTGTCAAGGTTAGCTCACATATTAGTAATTATACTTTTTAATAAAGTTACATTTTTAACTATGTCATCAATCAATTCTGAGAAATTTAATTTTCTGTAAGAATGGCTTTAGGAAAGTGGTACCATCTACAGAGTAGCCATTAGCATATGTAAATGGAGAAACATGGAAAAGAAGATGAGACCTGTCTGTGGGCTCTGAAATGATCAATCTCTGAGACAAGATAAAAGAACAGCTCTCCTGTGGGAGACAATGACTTACTTCTTCATAATAGTTATTTAATGTCAATGTACTTTATCCGGATAATAAATAAGAGGAGTTCCCCTGAGCCTGATTGCTTGTATAATGTGTTCTCATATATAATTATAAAGAGAATTAAAAGCTGAGCTGGTGTGTGAGGCAGCAAACTAACTTTACCACCCACCAGTTCTTCCCATGTCATTGGCTGCTCACCTGGCAATGCATCTGTAGCTGACACAGAACTTTTTATCTGAAGGCTGTATTTATGACACATTTGTGACATATTTGCGAACTTCATTTCTCTAAAAAAATAGTCTTTAGTAACACAAACCAGCAATTTTTTTCTTACACAAGATGTTACTAGTACATAGTAGATACATAGTGCAATAGCCCTTAATTCGGGAAAGTAAAAGAACCTTTAAGGACTGACCCTACAGCAGAATTAACTACAAATTAGATAGCCACCACTGCCTTCACCAGATTTCAAGTGGGATTAGTTCTGCTTTAAGACAAGAAAACATCCCAAATCTGAAAGTCACCTGACACCGGATGTTTAAGATGTGCAAAAATAAATAAGATACTAAATTCCCCAAAAGCTGTTTGACTTCCAGTGAAGAGCTAGGTATTTATATTTAGCTAGAGATTCATAATTTTAAGAGTCTGTCCCACAGTCGCCACTGTGCGAAAGCCAGTAAAAAGCCAGTGCATCACTTAAGTCTTATTAAACCATCCGTCTCTAATGATACAAAAGCCTCGTGTTAACTTTTGCAAGAATGACTCATGCTGCATTCCTTCCCCTTCTACACTACCAAGTTATGCAGGTACACATTGAATATGTGTGTTGGTTTGCACGGCCTGGTTTTTGGAAGCAGTGGGGCCACAGAGGTGGCTTCTGTAAGAAGCTGCTAGAAACTTCCACCATGCCCAGCAGAGCCAATCTCTGATGGCTGAGGATGGACATGCTGCTGACCAAAGTTGGGCCAATTAGAGATGATGGTAACACTTCTGTGATGACTTATTTAAGAAGAAAAGCAAAACAAAGTGGGGCGCAGTTTTTTTTCTAGCCAGAGAAGAGGAAGAGGTGAGAACACATGAGGGGAAACTACATGACAACACCAAGATCAGTGGACAAGGAGGGGCAGGAGGTGCTCCAGGCACCGGAGCTGAGTTTCNTGTCTCCCGTGGGAGGGACCCACGGCCCCACAGGGGAAAACTCCTCTCCTGGAGCAGCAGAAGAGAATCTCGGTGATGGACTGACCAAAACCTCCACACCCTGTCCCCTGCACTGTAGGTGGTAAGGAGGGAGGAAAAAAGGTGTTTTTAAGGGCTTATTTTACTTCTCATTATCCACCTCTGATTTTGTTAGTAATAAGCTCATTTTGTACCTCAAAGTTGAACCTCTTTTGCCCTTGGAGTGTTTTTCTCCCAGTCTTTATCTCAACTCATGAACCCTTTGTTTAAATTTTTCTCTCCTCTGCCCAGCTGTAGCAGGGGAGGGTGAGTCAGTGGCTTTCACGGGTGCCTGGCGTTGGGCCAGTGTCAAACCACGACAATATGGAAAAAAGGGATTTGGAAATACAGGCAGGCGGAAAATAGCAAATAGCATACAACATCTAAATCTAAAAGCTGTGAATATAGGAATGTTTTCCTAACTTCTCTCTTCTTTGGCAAACATGCATGAAAAGGAGAAGTTATGACTAAGGGTAAAGTCATTTGCAAATATGAGGCCATCACTGTTTTCAAGCAATCACACTTCCTTGTGAAAACTGGGCAGATTAGCAAAAGCGTTTTTATGTAACATCCTAGTAATTTCCTAGGATTTGGGATGTTAGCAGAAACACTCTGTCTCCCTTAGAAAACAGTTATATTTGAAATGGTATTGGTTTTGTGGAATTCAAGGCCAAACGCTTATTAAAAATCTTATTGTACAGGAGCTCATTGGGGTGGAGTTAATTTTCCTCATAGCAGCCCATACGGAGCTGTGTTTTAGATTCATGACCAAAACAGTGTTGTTGGCACATTAGTATTCTGGCTGTTGCTGAACAGCACTTGCACAGTGTCAAGGCTCTCTCTCCAGCTGCGCCACCAAAGGCCAGTAGGCTGGGGGTGGGCAAAATGTTGTGCGAGAACTCAGCTGGGACAGCTCTCCCCAGCTGGCCAGAGGGTCCATATAATACCATGTCCAGCAATAAAACTTGGTGGGAGTTTTTCCAAAGTAACCTTTGCTCAGACACTGGGCATCAGTCAGCTGGTAGTGAGTAACTGCTTTTGCATCATTTGCTTTTTTCCCTCTCTTCTCCCTTCTCCTATTCATCTATCTTTATCTCTACTCTCAAGTTTTCTTACTTCTGTTCTTCTGATTCTCTCCCCCATTCTGCTAGGGAAGGGCTTATCTGCCATCTGGACTCAACCCACTACACTTAACTAAAAGAGTTGTGTACTTCTAGATTCACTGTTTCGTTGTTTGGGATTCCTAGCCTCAGAATAAATCATGATGAAGCTATTGGCAATGACAGACTTAGGAGACCTGGTCTCCTAAGCATCCTACCTGACAAAAACCCAGATTATTGCTTCACTGAAATTTCACAGGAATTCAGGTGTTTTTCATCAGGGAAAATTGTTTTGTTAGATAGGTTTGCCAACCTGCTCTAATTTGGACTCGATTTTTCTTGTTCCATACATTCACAGACCTCCTGGTAGGAAATGAAAGGAGTTGAAAACAGGCACAGTTGGGGACCTAATTACAGCATAATTACAGACCTGTCTGTGTTGATATTTTGGGAAGCCTCAGAATGAATACAGCATAGTTACCTCCATCTCCCTGGAATTTTGTGTCACTGGACTTTTATGCCATTTCCTCAGAATATTTTATCTGACTTTATAGCCAATAAAATTCTAAGCCTACTGCCATGCCACCCACACCAGATAAGAAGGAGCATGCAGCGATGTCCTGTGGTCTAACTTTTCCCCTTCCACACATTTCTGGATATGAAAGGCAATAACAGTTCTAGCAAAGGAGACACTTCATATTATGCATCTCCTCATGAATCATATGCAGCAACAATTAATAGAGCTCATTTTCAGACTGAAATGTACTTGAAAGTATGCATTCATTACTAATGAATATGACAACAGATGCATGTTTAAGATGACTGAGTGGAATTGAAATATGTACATCCAAAGCTGAGATCAGAAATAAAACCGAAAGATTTCATAGACAGAGAAGTATACAGCTATCTACAAACAAAGGTACAAATCGGGTTTCACTAAAGATATTTTATTTTACCACAGAACTCAAAACCAGAGAGGTTTGGCTGAGTAGAGACTATAGAAAACTTCATGGTTGTTTCTAGCCCTTCAGCTATTTCCAGTTTCACTCCTAAGCCTTTTTTTTTTTTTTTTTTTTTTGCATGTATAATATAGGTGAAGATGTATTTTGTACAACTTTTCTTACATCTATGTGTTTGTGTGTTTTTGCCTCTTATATATATAGGTAAAATATATTCTTAGACTCATAAAACAGATAAAGGACTTGACTTGCCCACTGGTATTTCTAAGGTTATATTTACTGCAAAATTCAAATTAAGCCTATCATGTCCTTGAATGGCACAGCAGAAGAACAGTTTTCTTTTGAAAGGACCCCATAAAATGAAGAGGCAAACATCACTACAATATATAGAATCTGTTTACAAGGGCACAAGAGGCTGAACAAAATTTTCTCCCCAGTAAATTCAGTTCTGCTGGCATTGTAGTAACGCCAAACAGTGACTACGAGATGCACTTCCTTTTTAGTAATAAGAGCTGAATGGCAAGGTAAGCTGTGAAGTAACACATTGCTTCATTCAGTTAGCAGGTTTGCCCGTTTTTTGAGCCCTGTGTTGCAATCCTCCATCAGCACACTGTTTTTCATCAGCCCTGGAAGTAAACTGCCCTTTAGTCTGTTTGTACTCTCACGGCCAAAAAAAAAGATAGTAGGGAAAACATGTACCCTGGAGCAACATTCTGCATTTGAGTTGGTTAAGAAAACAAGCCAGTTTCAAAGCCATCATTACTGTCTAAAGATCATCATTAAAGTTGTTTTTTAAATTTAAAAGCTACTTGTGCTCCAAATCTTCACAGCATTCTTCATGCTTCCTGCATTTCTTAGTCCTATTTAGAAGGAACTTTTGAGATACGTGAAAAGCTGACAGAGAGTGCGATTTTATTTTTTTAAGAATAAGGTTCTCAACTAGTTAAATACTGACATCTAAGTAAAAAAATACTATAATATCCAAGGAATGGTTTTCACATCTATCAAGTATTCAGAATTTTATTAAAGTCGCTTCCAATTAGAGTAATTATCTGTTTGTTTTCTAGGAAAAGGAAATCACTGTATGGGGTAACCTCCATGTTCAGTCATTGTTGTCACTTAGATCTAGTTTAGAAAGCCACACAAAATTAGTGATTCCTATACATATAATAAAAGAAGTCCTGTCTGAAAAACTTGTCTTCTTGTCTTTAAGCTGAGTCACAAGATTTAAAAAAAATTTCTCATATATTTCATGCAAGATTTTTATTTAACGTGATTTTTAGTCCTCAAGATTCTTTAAAATATCCCATTTTTTACAGGATGGTAATACTTTGCTCCATAATTGTTTACAGTGAAATAATCTAAATACTGAGGGAGGTGCGTATGAAACATGTTGATACTCTTCCAGGTTTGTGGCAGCTCTAAAAGAGCCTGGGGATTCTCCAGGAGACAGTGTATAGAAGGGAGAAAGAAATATTTCATGGCAGGATGTTGCTGCAGCTCTGTACGCATGATTTACATGAATTGGAATGTTTGTAATCAAAATGGTTTTTCTTACATTTTTGTAGAATTCTGAAATTTAACACTCTATGTACTTGAGAAAACATGACACAATTGTCTTCATTATATTTTGTTTGCAAATACTTCTAGAGACAACTAACCTTTCTAACTGAAAGGTTCTCTTATCTCCTACGTTTTTTACAGAAAAATATACACAAGAGAAAAACATTTTAAAAGGAGGAAAGTGCTATCTTAGAAATAACAAAAATGTAGCTTTTATTTCATTGATGTACTGCTACGAGAAATGGCAGATATCCAGGTTTTTTTTGTTTCTATTATTTTGTTATGTTTTTCTGGAGTGTCTGCTTGAGAAACCTGTGATAGCAGAGCTTTTAAGGAAATAAACAGATGTTTTTATTTTCTGGTACAAATGAGTCTCAGTGGCTTACAGCTATCTCATCTAAGATTCCTTGAATGTTTATTCAGTAAGCTTTTACAGAAGAGTTTTTACTGAAAACTGCCTTCAGCTAGCACTGAAATAACAACGAGCACACACACACATTTGCAGCTCTCCCAGTCCTGCAGAGCTGCAGTGTGGGACATCTCCGCTCATGTGGCCACAGTGCCAAATGGTTGTGCTGCAGAGTGCCAGGTGGACACACAGCCAAGGTCAGAAAGCACGTCCTCGTGCTGAACTGCTGACAAAACGTGCCGCTCCCAAGCAGCTGAGAAATGTTTTTCTACATAGTTTTGATGGTATCTATTAATCAGTCCCTTGACCCCTCTAGAGCCTGTGGACTACAGCTACAAAAACTTCATGAGAAGGTAAAACAATATATTCTATGCACATTATATGAGTGAAAACCTGTAAAACTTACCTACAGATTTATAATCAGCTTATTTAAATACAAGCAATTTGCAGGTATATTCTAGTACCTCATTTTCTTTCATCAAGGTCTGCTTAGACGTTTATAGCTACTCTTGAAGATTTAAGAAAAATCAAATTTATACATATTGTTAAAACTGAAATGAACTTACACTTTTACATTAAGCTCACAGTAAACCATAAGCAATTCCTTGCGTTTATTGAAAGATGTGAATTTTTCCATGGAATGAGACACCAGGTCTCATGCATGAAGCTTGATTATTGCATTTACACGTGGCAATGCTTTTCACAATTTTAAGTCACTATTGTGCCCTAGTAGACTGACAATATCTTGTTAAATACATTTTATTTTTACGTAGATAAATTTCCACAGATTGGAAAAGTCTTAATATTTACTGTACAGAGAATACATTCAATGTGCAACCACAGCTGAAAGAAAAGGATTCTGGATGAACAAGTTCAATGCTTTTGTTCCGGTAGCAATGCAACTGCAGTGTTTGAAATTTTGAATATTTTTGTAGAGACCTGAAAATGTTTGTAGAACATTAATAAGATTGCTTTGAAACAACTGATAATGCTTTACTTAAGCTACTGTAAGGTCCAGAAATAAATGAAGAAAGTACTGAAGGTGCTGAATTTTCAAAATCTAACAAATAAAGCTGGTTGAATCATTCGAAATGAACTCTCTTTGATAAAAGGAAGATTAGGGAACATCTAAACAAACTGGACATAATTTTTTGGGACTGTGTGGAGAGCAGCCAGATGTGCAGAAGGAGCTGGCTAATGTCTCAATTATCTTTGAAATGTAATGGCCCTCAGGGGAGGTTTCTGAGGTTGGGAAGAAATCAAATGTCTCCCCTGTCTCCAAGAAGTACAAAAAGGAGGATCCAGACACTGTAGGCTGATCAGCTTCATCTTGAACCTTGGGAAGGTGGTGAAGCCGATCATCCTGGTAACCATTTCCAAAAACAGTAAGAACAAGAAGGTGGCTGAACATAGGCAGCAAGGATTTTCTCAGTGGTTTTTCTCGAGCAACCTGAGGCAACTGAAGTCCCAGCACTTCAATGAACGACAAATTTCCTTTTGTCTCTACTGAAGTAAGGACATGTCTAAGAGTATTTTCTGGCTGCTGTAGTTTTTGCCTTGATGCAGCAGTTTGGATTTCAATAAGTGTTCACTCAAGCTTAGGTTCACTCAGAGTTAACCTAACAAAGCAATGACTATAAAATTGCCCCTGTCTAGTCTGGATCTAATTTGAGAGTAAATGTCAGACTACATTGTCAATTAAAGGAGGAAGGAAACTCACTGAGTTACTTGTATTCCCAGATGCTGAGTGTCAACTGGCAAAATTTGTCATAGGAGCTTAAGGCACTGTCTTTCTTGGTTATTCCTTTGTCTTTGTTAGCGACACATGAGCAGTAGCAGAAGGGACACTCAGAGCTTTTAAAATAGCTTTTCACAAAGGCATTTCTGTATTGTTTTCTTAAAAACAATTTTTAAATGAGTGTCAAAAGCCGAAAGGTTTGACAATGCAGGACTTTGTTTAAAGAGATTGAGCCAAAGTACTTGACAAAATGAGTTAAAATTGCTAACTTTTGCACCATAATATACCCTATCTTAAGAAAAAAGCACAATGCAGATAAAACTACACAAGACAATTTTACATCAGCATGCTAGTGTGTGTATTCAAAAGTTTATACTCCTTCACAGTCCGAATTTTGTCATACTTATACCGATCAGATAACCATTTGGATGTGCAACAAATATTTTCTCAGACATAAGAAGTGAAAATGGGAAAGAACTTGGTTATGCCAGAGCTGGGCTGTATATTTGGTAGCAGCACTGAAAACTGTGAAAATTATGGCTCTTTTCTCTGTTCAGCAGAACTTCCCCTTCTGGTGATGTTGATACAATTAAAGTTGAGTGCTGTCACTAAAAGAAGTCTAATCCTTTTGCTGCATTGCAGTCATATGGTAAATTTTTATAGCTATAACTACTTCTGCTTTATCTGTTATCCCAGCAGGGCCTGGCTGAGATAAAACAATATTGCACAGCAGGGCTGTCTCTTTACAGAAAACATTTCATTCAGGCTTTAGCGCTATCTCCTACTAATCAGATTTCTCACCAAGGTGCCCACCCACCCAAATCAGTGTGGTCAGTGGAGCTGGAAGGTTACCCCTTTCGAAACAGTTTAATGAGTATCTACCCATTTACGTTTGCTTAAGAAAACCCAGCAGGGTGGCTTCATGGGGTGGGATTATTGCATCTGCTTCCTGATATTCTTGACTGTAAATTTAATTCCTGCTTGTGCAATGAGTTGGTAATTGTAATCTGAGATAGTACATTTGGTCTTGCTGCTCCTGGCAGTGGAATCCCATTGAGCCACCTATTCCAAAATCATGTGCGGAGGTTTCTTATAAACCTAAATGTTGCCTGATATGAAATAGCCTATCTATCTGCAGAGCAACAGCTGGCGTGCTGAGGATATATTCATCCTCACCCTTCTGCACTGCCTCAAGGATATAGTGCTGTACGCTAAAAGAATTGGAAAATGACATTAAAAATATTATTTGCAGAGATGGTATTTGTTTCCACAGATGTTTGCAGTCCTCTTTACTAGTTCATAGCATTCTGCACGGTTCTTTTTGTTCTTGTTTCTCCAGTAGTACTCATGATGCCATTTTAAAACTTTCATAAACAATGTTTGTTGCAGAATCTTTCATGTAGAACTGTACTTTCCTTTATAACTATTCCAGGATAGATCATTAGTTACTTCTTCAGCATATTATCAGACAGCTTTCCTATCAGAAGTGTTAAGAAATTAAACCAAAAGCAGATGAAAAATGAATAGCAGATAACTTGGATAGGTTCTGAAATATCAATTATTTTGCTGTCTGGTTTATGCCTTGCACAGTACAAGGCAGTGCAGAATTCAGTCTCATCTCTGTATATAATTGTAATTATTTTTTGATAGCTGTGTTCCAGCTTTATCATTAAGGATTGCTTCTGCAATTGCTTCTGAACAGAACTCCCATTTAAGTCCCTGAGCATGCATTCATATTACAGAAAAACTGAAATATGGTTGAAAATATGATAAAAATATGATTGCTAGTACAGCTATAAACAATGGTTTGCTAAAAGAATCATACAAAAGAAGGCACTTAGCCTACAGGTTTTCATCTGATCATAGGTTCCTGTAATACAATAAGAATCATATAGCTTACTTGCTTGCTTACTTTGCATTTTTTTCCCCAGTCTATAAGGTCCAATTACATTTATCTCTATCTCTTATTGTGGGATTTGCAGAACATTAGAGGCACAGGCATTCCTTAGCATACTGTCTCATGGAGAGTTTGCTTTGTTTGTGACTAAATGAGTATATTAAATTTTTCAATGCGACTATCCTGCTGCAGAGTCTTGGACTTCTCAGATTGGAAGAGTGACTGAACAGAGCAGTCAAAAAATAGAAGAAGGTGTTGATGGGATACTGTTTCAGAAACTGCAGAACTGCACTAAACTTTTTGACTGCCACAAGCAGCCCTGGAGCCTTGATGCAAGAAACACTGAAGCCGCATGGAGAACAAATCTATTTTCTACACACTGGTAAGATCTGCCTGAGCTCCTTCTCCAGGCTAAACAGTCCTAGCTCCCAGCCTCTCCTCACTGGATGCTCCAGCCCCTGAATCATCTATCTCCATGGCCCTTCACTGGACTTGCTCCAGTGTGTCCATGTCTCTCCTGTATGGAGGAGCTCATAAGTGGACCCTGGGTTGTTATACCACTAATAATTAGAAGGTAGATATGAAGGAAAATAGAACAGAAGCTCCAAAGCAACTTTTGAAAATGATCATGGGACCACCAAAATCAATTTACCAGAGCTGTGTTTTCAAGGGCTGAAAAACTTACACACAAGTGACTCTTAGAAAATGTGAAATAACTGGGGGTGTTTTTAGGAGAAATATACATTGGATATTTTGGATCATCTTTGCAACAGGGAGGTTTAGAAATAATATTATACTGTTGTGGTGCTGCAAAAAAAAAAAAAAAAATAATCAATCTTTTTACTCTGTGTTTTACCTTTTACATATGTAGTGTTTGAGGGGTAAAGACAATAGGTAACCTACTGTACTCCAGGAAGCAAAACGTGAGAGAGGAATAAAATAGACTTACTGAATTAGTTAATGAGTATGCTGAAAATGTCTGTCTTTTAATTCTGTTTATAATTTTTCAAAAAGATGCTAATTTAGTTTGATATTGCAGAATGACAGAATGACCGAATGAATGAATGAATGAATGAATGGAATAGGAAAAACACAACACTAATGCATTGGAAAAAGGAAGCCCAAATCTCAAGAGGAACTGGAAAAGAGAAATTTTCATGTTTTTCCATAAAGAGAGTCAATCTTTCTAAATTCCTAAAGCTGATGTTGAAAAGCATAAAGTAGTACATTCAATTTCCTGGCTTTTGGTAGTTGCTTGTAACAGACCATCATGGGATATATTTCCTGTTCATGTAAATTCTGAGCTTCTGGAATAAATCAAAAACATTTTTTCTTACCTTCCAGGACCATTTTCAAAGGACACTAGTGAGAGATGCTGTCAAATTTTTGTTTGTTTTCCCAGAATTTAAAAATTAAACTCTGTAACTGCATATATCATCAGGGAAGTAAAAATAATGAGTACCAAGGTTTTTTTTCCTTCTCTTGCTTAAGAAGTAAGATTGAATCTTCCAAAGTCCAGAAGATTTCTAGCTTTCCCTTGAATGCTCTGTTCAGCATCAAGGCAAGTCCCAAGTTAAGCTATCAGAGACAAAAAGCAGCAATGCCTTATCTAAAACTTTCCTTCAGAGGATACAAAAACACTCAGTAAACATTAACAAGTTTAAATAATTCTCTGCAAAGAAGATAGTCAGGATGTTCAAAAGTCTGTAAGTGCCAGGAAATCCATTAACTCTCTGTTATCAAAGGGCATCATCCCACAGTAAGCCTATGAAAAATTGAGTATGTTAGAAGAAAATTGGTCACAGATTACACAGACTCTTACTGTCAAAAGAGTATAACATGAGAAAGAGCTGATGTATGCAGTTAGTTTCTTTGCTTTTAGGTTCTGATTAAATGCTCATTAGTGTTGATAAGAATCACTCATTTTCAAGGGACTTGACTCCCATACCCAGAAAGATTTCTGAAAATTATGAAAAAGCATTTGAAATGGTGACATTTTTTGAATCTAGAACTGAATTCTTACCCTTGGCCATGTTCAGTGGAGTAGTGACTGAGGTAGAAGCCTTCCAAAATTTTGAGATTTCTGGGTCGTGCACCAAGCCTCTGATGAACTCTACTCTTTACAGTAGGATCAGACATTGATTAAGAGAAACTCAAAGATCAAACACACATCAAATCTCACTGTTTATATAAAATCAATAAACATCTTTTTAGCCTGGAAACTGAACTAACTCTCAAGTCTTATTGCTCTTTCTCCATGCTTCCTTGGTGGGTGGCTGTTTAAATTCAGCATCTGAAATCTTTTGGCACAGCATAAATAACCTCTCCAGTGAGCTGTCATTAGACATATTGGTTTTACTCCCCCCTGTACCTGGTTGGTATAAAATAACACCATCAATCTTGTAAAAAGGATGCCTTGTTTTACTCCTCCAGCCCAGTTACCACTGCTGTCTCTCCATAAGTCATGAATACTCCTAGCACAGCAGGAATACATTAATGATTTGTTTTTTCTGAGGAATGCCCTTATTGCAAATGATTTTGTTACCTTGCTGGGTGCTCTCACTGCAGGACATTGTTGCTAATAGATCCCCTTGAGCATTTGCAGCCTACATTCCTCATTTAACTGGATCCCAAGTGCTGTGCATGTTAAATACCTCATCTATTATCTCTTTAAGCATGAGATTCCTGTCACAATCTCTTTTGTTGACTAGGCAGTTTCTCACAGAAGTGAAAACAGTGCAAGGCTTTGCTAAAATTAATGGGAGAAGTTGCTGTTTGTAGTTAGTTGCATGCAGTGACAGGCTCATATTTAAGGAGAACATCAGTTCCAGTACCCCTTATTTCTGCCATTCTGTATGACTTTTCAGTTCTCTGAAACACTGGATCACTTCAGACCCTCCTGCTATCTTCTTTTATGTCTCTCAAATTGTGACAAAAGAAATTTGGGCACATTAACGTTCAAGTAAGTTTTACTACAGACTGCAGTAGGGATCAGAGTGAGTGCCAGGACTGACTGCTTTTAAAAATTCCTAGGTTTTTGTCTGCTGCAAAATTTTCTTCATAGATCCCTACTGAAAGACAGATGAAGTCCTTAATTAGCTGAGGCAAACTTTTCAGAGGTAAAAACCAGAAGAGTTCTGGATGGATGGTAGGCCTGGCATTGGCACAGATCTGCAAGTAGTGGGGTGCACTGGATTATGCAGGATGGTGACTGTCTTCGTGGTATTGAAAGGCTGAAGAACAGTACAACGTCATTTGGGTTGGGAATGAAGAGAGGTTGGTGCCTGTCTGGTGAACTTGGAGGTTGTTGTGTATTTTGTTGGTTATATAGCAGGTGTGCACAGTATGTAGCTGGATGGGGAAGGGGTATTTATTATGTATATGGAGCAAGTAATCCTTCTGGGTTCTATCTCACATGGATTGCAAACCTTGAGCAACCTGGTCTAATGGAAGGTGCCCATGCCCGTGGCAGGGGGGTTGGAATCTTCACGGTCCCTTCCAACCCAAACCATTCTATGATTCTATAATTCTGTCATTCTTAAGGACAGTAATGTTGTGAAAGGCCTATGCTTCATCCTTTAATAAATAGAGAAATTTTATTTTTGGAGGTGCTTGAGAACTTACTTTATAATTTTTCCCAGGGTATTTTTTTATTGTCTTTTTTCTTCCATGCTTTTGCACGTACTTTTTTATAACTGCAATTGTATATGATGCTTGTGTGTGATTGGCCAGACATGAAAACCAATTTCTACTAATTTTTAATGTACATTCTTCCAAAATGAGATCTTAACAAATCTAAGTAAAAGTGTTGGAGCATGGCTCTGTATTGCTGGATATGTGCATTTTCTTACTCTTTACAAAGAATCAGAAAATACAAGATTAATTCAAAACAGGTATGGGAGGGGATGTGAAAACAAAGAAATACATATTAACATTATATTGGCACTACTTATAAAAAGAAACTTTGATAAGCTTTCCATTTTTCCAAGTAGATGTTAATTCAAATGTCCTAGTGTTTAGACTATGGTAATACTTCTGTTTGTATATGGAAAATAAAACCTAAGATACCATATTTCATTTACTGTATAAACAAGAAATATTATGAAGAAGACTCTTCAATTTTGCAATTACCACTGAGAAATTGCTTTCAAAGTTTTCTTGGCACTTTAGTCTGTTTCTGAAGTCCTCATACTTTTAGAGGTTTTGTCTTGCACAGAGACAAGAAAAAAAAATACAAACAAAACCCAAAAATCACAGGGATAGTGGAACTATGGAGAACTGCCTAGGAGGAAGTCTTCTTGTTTGTGTGCATAGTTTGCAGATTTTACACATTCCCTTAGAATATATCTATAGGGTACACAGCAGATGGGCCTCATATGTGCTGCTGAGCGTTTTCCCTCCCTTGCCACTCTCAGCAGATAACGCAGGCAGGAGTGGCTGGCAAGGGACTGTGCTGCTGCTCGGCCACAGCTGATGGCAGGGCAGCTGAGAGGCAGCCACAGCTCTGTCCCTGCATGCTGCATGACAGGCAGGCTTCAGAGCCAAGTGACCTCTGTAGATGAAGAGGAAATGGGCAGCCAGGCTGTCACTGCAGGGAAGGGAGGGGCCCTTGTATTTTGTTAAAGAAAAGGTAAGGGACAAGGGGCCAGCGCATGCTGCAGTAAGGATGGTGGCTAGAGACGTGGCAAAGAAACCCCAGCAGAGCAGTGTATCAGAGCTGCTGATCTGTGCAGTTTTCTGACTCCAGAATAGCAGCTGATTCTGGCCTGTTACACAATAATTATATGTCTGAGTCAGGAACACTTTAAGCTAGAATAATTTCCTGTATGGTTGGATTTCTGTAACTGTAATTCTCCACATTTCTTTTCCAACAGAAAGTATTTTCCTATATTTTATTAATATGCAATATACTTACCTGATATATGCTAATATGCAGTTTCTAAAATGCATCATAATCACATGACATCACAAACTGTAATCACAGAGAAGCTATAATGGCATTTATGCACCATCTTTACGAACAATGAGCTACCCTGTGGAGTTCATTTCCTCTCACTGGGACCCAAAATCTTGATAGGTGTCCAGAAACCAAGACAGAAGGTAAAAGAGCCATACTGGTTTCCTCCTGGACTCACAGCACCTAATCTTTAAATCTTTGTTGTTTTGGTACTTATCATTAAATTCTCTAGAGCTTCTGCCATACTTGTCATTTTCGTCATAAGTAAGAGAAGCTGATCCATAAAACGTATATATTATCTACAAGTTGAAAAGTTTTGATGGTGCCTCAGGTATATAGCACACCTTGGCTCCCTAACTCCACCAATTTAGCTGGAAGAGTTGTACTGAAATAGGATGCAGAATAAGTTTCTTTCCTGAGATGCCAAATACACTGGCTTTATTGAAAACATTTCTGCAGTTCTGCATTTACCCTATATAAGTAATATCTAATCTTTATTTAGTGAAAACAGACATTGACACCGATGGCAGGAAGGAACTTGATAGAGCAAGAATGTTTGGTTTGGATTAAGGTGGTTTTTTCCTTTTGTATAACTTCTTTCCCAAAGAAAAGACTCATTGAATGAGTAGTATTTGCTGGGATAGAGTCATTGTCTTTGGTTGAAGATGAAAGAAGGAGGGATTAACAAAGGAGATGGACCCCATGGTTCTCAGATAATGGGCTTGTTTTACCAGAACACTTTGGAAGAGTCTACATCTTGTTAGACAAACAGTGTTTATTCTATTGAATCAGGCTCATCCAATGCAAAACGTAAACATTTGAAATGGAAATTAGATTTCTTAAAATATTTTTTGTAACAGTTAATATAAAACAGCCCCTTGAAGCTCTGACAATCTCTATTCCTCATCACTTCAGTATTGGTTTCATGTTTCATTTAGTGTGATGCCAGCGGGAGAGCAGAAATATTTCTGCTTCCATCAAAAACGTTTCCCTTTCTTAATGGAATACAGGTACAAGGTATGGGCTAAACTGCTGGAAATCAGCAGAGTAACAGGGAGGTAACCCTGGAGCGCTGCTGAATGCTGTTACAGTGCTGGCTGTGGCACTGTGCCTGATGTCTAAAAGCAAAAAACACATAGGTAGTCTTCTGCATAGGAGACATGCATTGAGCCTAGAGACACTGAGAAACACTGAAAACAAGACTTGGCCTGGAAAACCTTACTATTCTAGGGATTAGGTGCAAGCCTGGGTTTACAGCTGATACTTACGGGAGCACTCACTTGAAAGCACCTGGCCCTTGCCCTGGGCTTTGCACCACTTTTTGTCCCATGGCATACATATAGCCCACATATTCATCAAATAAAAAGCTCTAGAATACCTTCGTCCCTTCCTTTGGCCCCACACTAAAGGAAGGTGAAAGGTGCCACTGAATTTCAAAGGGAACCATGTCATAGAAGAGTATTAGATGCATGCAAGAACATCTGGCAGCTAAAGCCTACTAATATCCTAGGCATATTGGTTCTGTGTTGTGGACTCTGATTTGGATCTCCAACTGATCATTTCCAAAAGGGCTGGAAAAATGCTGACCTAAATTTGTAGTGTTATTGCTGTTTGAAGATGCTTGAGCACCTAGGAGTATGAGGCAGTTGAAGCTGAGCACAGGGTTCTTGTGATTGATGCTCTGGTCCTAGCTCCAGTTGTTCCTGAAGGAACCGAGTTTCTGTATGATACAAATTGATTTAAATGGTTGAAAAAAGACTGGACAGGAATTAGTAGTTTTAAGAGGCAGAAGTTATGAGTAAGAAACACAGAAATCTGCACAGCTTTCAACATAAGCATGAGCTAGGGAAAAAAAAGGGAATAGGAAGATGAAAATTTTCTGATTGTTGCGGTGCACTTTAGCCTGCCTGGGACCCGCCTCCTGTCCCTCCAAGATTTGCCATCCAATGGGCAGATGGATCCGCCCAGAGGGACGGACTGTAGGTGGATCCTCAGTCAGAAGGCCTCACCCCTCATGCCACTCTAAGCCTGTCTCCTCCCCCTGTTCTAGAGAGTTCTTTGTTATTAAGTTCCTTATTGGCTAAGCAACTCATGTTTATGTATGCCTTCTGTTCCATATGCAATTGAGTTCTGGAAGGTTCTGTTCTATTTGGTTTCTGATTGGCCCCCTTGGGTTGTCTCCTCCCTTCTGGCTCTGTGGTTGGTTGTTTGTCCCTTAGTTCCTCCCCTTTTGTTTCTTCCTATTGGACATTGCTGTAAACCCCTCCCCTTTTTCTGTTCCTTAAAAC
>VZRS01011915.1:44363-61271 GCA_013398055.1 Ifrita kowaldi | reverse complement strand
TCTATTTGGTTTCTGATTGGCTCCCTTGGGTTGTCTCCTCCCTTCTGGCTCTGTGGTTGGTTGTTTGTACCTTAGTTCCTCCCCTTTTGTTTCTTCCTATTGGACATTGCTGTAAACCCCTCCCCTTTTTCTGTTCCTTAAAACTCTGTGTTCGTTCCTTTCTCCCTTGAGATTCTCGCTCCCCACCATGATTGGACAATAAATGCTTCAGTCTGCTTTAAAGAGAATCTCCCTTCTCTCAGTCCTTTATCTCCGCCTCCTCGCCGCTTTACCAATGACCGCAGCTCGACCCGTTCCACGGCGGTGCGCTTGTTGGTCAGTAGAGACTCTCAGCCTAGCGCTTTTTACTTTCGGCCTTTGGCCAAAGAAGCAGTCTCCTGCCAGGGCCACCGGGCGGCCCAGGGGTCAGGCGACTGCAGCTGATGATCCAGGTAATACAGGGTAGTGAAAATGAAATGGACCATCAGGAAATACAGGGAATGTCTGGGTGGGGTGGTAAACTGGCAGATGAAATTTTGCTTTGATACATGCAAGGAATGAGCATGGGACAAGGCAACAATCTTAACTGTACCCAAAAAGTTCTTCTTAGTAATTGCCACTCAGAAAAGAGAACATGTTATTGTAGATGGTTCTCTGAAAACACAGTTTTAAAGCTCACTTGCAGTCAAAAAGCAGCAAACAGGACATTGGCTTTATTGGGAAAGGAGCAGAAGACATTGCTACGAGTCTGCAGGAGCCCATGGGTGCCCACATGTTTCAGAGTCTGTGTGCATTCGTATACAGTGAAGATACTCATGGTGAGGAGTGGCTTCCAGATCAGGGAACAGCCCCCTGTGAAGCTGGGACTCTACTGCTTGGAGACAAAGTGACTTGGGTGAGGAACATGGAAAGGATTTATCAAACTTGTGTTAGATGAAGAAAACAAATAGGAAAAAAATTCTCAGAAAACAAGGACTAGAGGGCCTTTGGTCAAATTACCAAGTTTCCAGTTAAAAAAAAAAAAAAAGTATTTTTTCCAAGCTGCATAATTAAAATGAATATTTGGCCTACCAGATTTTTAAATAGTTCAAAAAATGAATTCTAGAAATTCATCGCAGAAAGCTATCTGAGCACCATTAGCGAGAGATTTGAAAGACATCTGCTGCACCCAGTGTTAAGACTGACAAAACCAGGAGGATATACCAAGGACAGTGTCAGTTGAAACTCATCCCATTTTTTTCTAATGCAATTTATTACTCCTACTACAAACAAGATTTTCTGCATATATCCCTAATTTTCCTGGAAACTTTAGACCTCACCTAAATGTATGCTTCCTCTTACATTGCCTGACCAAGACATTCTGTGTCTGAAATGCCTTTAAATAAAAAGTAGGCAGCTACACCCTGACTCTGGGGTGCCTGACTACAGTGAGATGTAAGACAATCAGACACTACAGGTGGAAACACCAAAGTGAATGAGCAACCCCACAAGGCTGCTGTTGCAGTTTCATGCTAACAGGGATCGAGACTTTGCTTGAGATGAGCTTTGGTGAAAAAGTGCAGGTTTTAATCTCAATGACATTTGTTAGTAGATGTCTTACTGAGACATTAGAAATGTCCACGTGTTGAAATATGAGAGACAACTGAAAAACCAATGAGTCTAGTTCTGGAAACCCTTTAGTGGCTTTAGTGTGATGCTCTGCTCAGTCTAAATTATTTGTGCTGTAAGTCAACCTGTGCTCCCTCTACAATGTTTCCTCATAAAAGCAAAGCAAACAGCTGCTTTCAATTTGGAACTGAAATTTAGCATTCCTATTTTTGTCTCAGACTTGCGATATGATATTGTTTTAATCGGAGATGTATTTTATTTATTTTATTTACTCCATTTGTAAAGGAGGATACTTCTTTTTCTTAAGACAGCTCACCATACAGCAAACCCAAAATTTCTCTAACAGAAAATTACAAGCAGTATAAAATACTTTTATTAACCTTTAGCTTGAATAGGTAGCAAGGAAAAAGAAGGTTCTTGAGACCTGTTTGTGTAAGAGGTCAAATCAGAATAGCTTTTCCTTGCATTAAAATACATTCACGGTTAAATTTTGTAAACAAAGTTGGAAAAATAGTCGTTAGAAAAAGCAAACTATATTGTTACATTACATAATTAGACTAGAATTAGGGATGTATCAAAGGCTATCAGTAAATCACAAATTCTTTTGTACAAAACTAAATAATGCTGGTTTATGTACTGAAGTGTATATTTCTTGGCATACTATGTCTGTAACTTTGCTAACAAGTCAAAAAGTGGCCTCAGGAAGTTGAAAAAGCAAATCTCAGATACATTGTTCTTGTCACAAATTAAGTTCATATTTAACAGGTGTTTGATGTCAGACCAGGCGTTGCTGTTGGTTACTGAGGACTAATTTTTGAAGTGCCCTTTGCCATGGAGCAGTAAAAAGCTTTTTCTGATGTTCACAAGGCTTACTTACATGGATTTCAGCTGTATACACAGATAGGCAAGAACAGGAATTATTCAGCTGTGAACTGAATTCAGTCATGATCCAGTGACCTGTCATAAATCTTTTATCAAAATTAATTGATTTTAAGGTCTTTGGCATAGGGAAGATTGGACTATTTCAGTGATCATGATACAAGAAAACTTTCTAACTTGGAAAAGAATGGATAGTTGATCTATTTCAAAACTACACAACATACATAATGTAAAGCCTGCAGTGCATTTTAAAGGAATGTAAAGATTGTATTGTGATTTCCAGATATATCTTTCAGGACTTTTGTTTTGCTACAGAACTGAAAAACATAATCCTACCATCTCTATGCATGCAACTTGTCCTTAAGAGTATTCAACTGAAATACATTGTGTGAAATTCTGGATTTATTAGTCAACAGAACGGAAGCTGCAAGACCTGTGTGATAGGAAACAAGTTCTGCTCTTTTTTTGAGTAAAACTATTAATTCCTGACATGGTAAACCGTAATTTCATAATAGGTTGGCTTGAGAAGCTCTGGTCTATCCAGTTGTGTTGAGACTGCTGTTTGTGGGATCTGGAAGACTGTTCTGTTTGATTCCTGTGTATCACTGAGTAACCACATGGAAAGCATATTGTTCTTAGATGTAACACAAATTCTGAAGCCTTGGACTAGGAATAAACTGATTTTGCTTGAGCACAAATCTATAAAGACTATTCAATCTTCAGACCTAACCCATGTTCTTTTTACTGCACTTTCATGCCGGGTTCAGTTAGATATGACAAGGAGGAGTACAAGGGAAGTTGTGCCTCTAGTGAGGCTAAGAAATGGGCACAGGAAACAGATTACTACAATGACTCATATGGAGACACATATATGGCCGCTGTAAGAGGACCCACAATTCCATCTTCCAGGGCAATGACCTTTGCTGAGTGGGGGAGGCAGCCCATTCGTTTTTCGTTCTCTTAGTCCTGGTTCTTCAAGGAAGGATGATTTCTTGGTGGTTGTGCTTCACTAGGAGAAGCAACGAAGAGCTCTTCTGCTGCCTTCCTTTGCAGCACTTCTCTAAAAATTAGGAACTATGGCTTTAGCTCTGCCCTTCTTTTCTCCCATCCATATGGTGAGGATGCACAACAAGTTCTTTGGTGGATGCTGCCTCTGCTCTGTACGTGTAAGGCAGCATCCTATCTGCAACTGCACTTGTGTCTTGAGCTGAAGCTGGCATAGAGCCAGGTGTGAATGAGATTAATTAAGCAAGCTAAAGGTTCTGACATTTCCAGAGGGTTAACCACAGAGTTACAATCCTCTTCACATATCTCATCATATCAATAAAATATGTCTCCAGACCTGGGCATCCTGCAACATACATGGGGTGGGGAAGTGAGAGAATACCCCTACCCCAAATGGAAGTATAATTTGTTTGAATCTCTTGACTTTTTCCAGTTTTGTGGGAGGTCAGAATGATGTTCTGAGACCTAGACACCAAACCTGGAAATTGGGCAGAAAGCAGGTATTTTACTGTCAGCAAACAGACTGAAATAAGAAGTCACTACAAGGCTTTTCTTGTGTCTCTTTTGTAATGGTAACAGCTGATTTAGAAACTCAGTCCATCTCTAGTTTGTTTTTCAGTATTTACAGATCAGGAAAAACATCTATTTTTCCCTGTAAGGCTAGCAGTAACCCTCGGTGGCAGCTGGAGGCAGAGTGATGCCATTCAGATCAAAGTCTCTGTCAGTCTTAAGTAGATTCTCAGGAATACTACACTGACCAAACAGTAAAAGGAATTTTCTGAAGTGGAAATATAATCTATCTATCTCAACATCCTTAAGTCAGTATCTGTCATGTCAGCAAATTAATTTATTGTCATTATGAGTTATGGTTGTCATTATGAGTGGGATTAGGAGACAAAAAAGGTTTTCCTGTAACTTTATCTTGGCTTTTCCGAGGTACTGGAATTTTTCCACCATGACCTCATCATGGCAGACAATTTAGGCAGAATATTTCTTATGAATGTTTATATTATATCTATGCCCTCCAAATTTATAATCCAGAAGAAATCTGGGCTTTTCTGCATCCATCAGACCTGTGATACAAAACCTGCCCGTGTATTGTCTTCCATAAATACTGCTGATTTCTAACTCTCTGATGTCTCTACTTCTGTGTCAATTCCCCTCGATTATGCAATGCATTTTTCCTCCCAGAAGCTAAACACCATTATTCTTGGGAAAGTGAACTAACAATAAAAATGAGGTTTTCAGGTAGTAATGTTCATTCCAGCAGCAACTCTTACCTACATGGCTGTACTCACAGCTCTTTTTAGCCAGGTCTCTCTGCAGGCATACTGTGCAGATGAAGAGTAGTTCATCCAGGTGAAGAGACCTCAGCACAGATGCACATAGAAGAGCACTTCCACCTTTGCTAACTTCTATTTTCTCTTTTACTTTATGACAGTGATTTTGTTTCCCCTCCATTTCAAGACAGAAGTGTTCGGCTGTTTTTCTTCAAAGCTCTTTTAATATCTTATTCATCTGTACATTCAACTATCCTGATTCAAAGCAACTTGAACTCAGAGAGGCTTTCTCTGAGTTTTTTTTTTGGTTTTCTGCCATACCAATCAGTTACAGAAGCTCTGCATAAAGCCTATTATGAATTTCCAGATAGTTATTGATGTGTAGTAATTTCACTCATTGCTAGTAATTTCATTCATTGCTAAATTCATTGCTAGCATTCATTGGTACCACCTTTTTTTTTCAAGATGCAGCACTGGAGAAATATTCCAGACCATCTCTGACAGGGAGACATCATTTGAAGCTCCCAGAACATGAATTGCTTGTCTTTTAAAGAGAGGGATATTTGGAGCTGATCTCTTGCTTAAAGAACATCAGCTCAAATTGTGTCTAGTGAGGGATACACACCCAGATAAGCCTTGCCTGCCAGATGATGCTTCCCAATCTGGATTCAGGGGTTACTGTCTTGTGGTTTCACTCTTAAGCTTCCACTGAATTTTGTTTCACTGATCTGGCTTTTACTGTCTAACCTTCTGCATCAGTCCTTACTAAAGGGAGTTTGTCAGACAACCATGCAAGATCTAAAGCTCCTTGTTACAATAGAATCTTGATTTTTATTTAATATCTATTAGCATGAGCATGTATCATCATTGGTTTGAAGTGGAAAATTTTAACTTTATTTTTTTGACTATAAATATGCAGTATTGTGAGCGCCAAAGATGCTGCCCTGTTTTATTTTTATATAGATAGCATTCATAAAATCATAGAAATAAAGATGCTCAATGGATAGCTCTTCCTTCTGAATTTTTCACTACCTTTTTGCCAAGACAACTGAAAGTCAAACTCTAGTATAAGTTGTTGCATTTGCATTACAGGAGCTGCATTTGGAACCAGAGCACGTACACAGATACCAGGCACAGAACGCTGTTATCAGATTTGGCACAGGAGTGCCAGTACTGGGCACTGGCAGGTTTTAGTCACGTGTCACACAGGTTCATGTTTTAGGACAAGCACCTCAATTCATTAAGGCCCTTATCTGTGTAATTAAACTCGTATTTATTCAGAGAATCTCTTAAGTACCTGGTTGCATTTCACCAAGCAATGGGGTTGACATTCTCAAATTAGTGGCTGATTGCTGAATGAGCGGTAAGATAAAACAGTAGATAATAACAAAATTTTTTGAGTGTGTTGCTGTTATAATCAAATTGCAGATCACTCTAACAAGTGGTACCTCCTTTCAGTGAGACCCACGCAACTAATGTGAGACATTTGATAGAGGAAAGTCAGGAGGATACAAGGTGAAGCTGTAGTAGATGCAGTTTTGTGTACAAAGAAGTGTGTATCAGTTCCACGTGACATCAACATCTTTGAGATGATACAAGGAAATATTGAAATTGAACAGTTTCAGACAGAGAAAACGTTCACTTGGAAGATTCATAGAATCTGGTATTTTCTCTGAAAAAACTTGCATTTATAGGACAAAGTACAAATGTGTTATGAAGAACGGCTTCTTGCTTTCCCTTCCTGCATCTGCAACAGCCCCTATATAATGGGCCATAAAGACATGAATTCTGGGGCAGTTCACTAAAAAATGCTGTACATCTAATATCTCAACATTCAGCTTAGACAAGAGAAAAGGTGTCCAACCTCTGCAGAGCTACCAACAGATGCTATACCATCCTACCACCCCTGTGGTGGGAGAGAATAAAGTAAAAGAAGACAAAAACCAAGGGACTAAAACAGAGACAGAAGGAGAAATAAAACTTTAAAGAATTCCAGAAGAATATGTTAAAGTGGGCATTTTAGCAAAGGGTGGTAAAGACTATGTGTTTTCATGGCTCTGTCACAAGGGAACTCTAATACAAAGTTCTTAAGTGAGAGGATGCTTTCACCAACACTCTTTTCACAACAAGAAAAGCTTGAGAGAGAGATATTTTAAGAGAACAAAAGTAACATGTGGGTGTTGTTAGATGACTATTTTCTTTAGAAATCCATTTTATTGTTAAATAAATTACAGCCTGACTTTTTTATGCACTGATCTGCTCACATCAATCTGACTCATTATTGTTTTCCATTTATATTTGGAGGCTAAACCTATTGAATAATGAAAATAAACTCCATCCACCTTGATGTGAATATATAGCAGGTCCTGCAATGTGACATACTATCATAATATAGGGGTTGAATTAATGATTTCCATTTATAAATTGATCTGATTTAGAGCTGTGCATATGCACAATCTATCTGAGTTTATATTCGGCCTTTGGAAGCAGTGTATATTTATTAACACCTTTGTAGTAATGCAAATTATACTTGATTTGTCTTCTGAAACACTGAACAAAGACTCTTGTGAATTCAGAACTTTTAAATCCTTATTGTGTGGTTTACCATTTAGTGTGTTGAAAAATGATTAGTCAATTTACCTGAAAGAGTCCTGGCTGATTGAAATAATATCTAACCTCTAATGGTAGAATTTTTTGTTTATACTATAAAGCATTCAGGATTGCAGATCTTCAATACAAAGACAGTGTTCATTTGGCTGTGTCTTAAAATTCTGCTTAGCTAAAGGACTTTAACAACTTATTCAGCAGAGCCAATATAATTATTTTCATCTGTTGGAGAAATATGGGGATTACTGGAAAATTAATTTGTAAGAGGAAAGGGCTTATATAATTAAAGAATTATCTTTATTAAGAAATTATTGAATTCTAGTAAAAGAAAATTTTGTCTGCTGTTTAAGAAATTAGTTTCCTACTAGTAAAAACGTCTTGCAGAAAATTATTTTCAATTGTATTTAGCAAATGATGACAAAGTAATGATTGAAACTGTCTTTCAAAGACAATTTGCATAGAACATTTATTAGGTCCCTACTTATTCACAGTGGACAGAGGCAGCAGGTGTTCCCTTGTTCACTGTCTGCAAGTGTGAAGGTAGTGCTAGTCAAGGCTGGTCTCAGTTCCTCCCCCCATACCACATGTCTATGCCTATGATGCTCTCTGGGACTTGGCCTCTCCCCCTTTGTCAGACAACCATACAAGATCTAAAGCTCCTTGTTACAATAGAATCTTGATTTTTATTTGATCTCTCCCCCTTGCTTTTCTTGCAACCCACTCTCTCCTCTGCCCAGTGTACAGCCTGTTAAAGGTAGTGGTGTGTGAAGAATCACCAGGATGTATCCGACAGAATATTCTAGGAACTCTATTGCGTACTGCTCTAAAGCCTTCAGGTTAGGAGCCTGGCTGTAGAAGTGATTCCCAAGACTGAGACAGAGCATACAGCGCAGGGACAGCCGGATTCCCAGGATTCAATTTGCAACAATCCAGTGGGCTTCTAGGGGCTCCTAAATGGGATTAGCCATTTCTTGTAGTGTTCTCTTTCTTCTTTCAAAAAGAAGTATCATTCTTGGATATATTTCCTTGAGATTATTATTTTGTTACACATTGCTCCTAATTTGTGGAAGTTGGTCTGAGTCATAAATATCTGATACAGATGTACACTTCTGTGAGGTTTAAAGAAGGCAAGGTCTGTAAAGAGAGGTTAAACCCTTGTTTTCCTGGGTATTTACAGATATTTCCCAACCCTCCCCTACTTATTTCAGTGGGTGGGAATGACATTGTAATTTTGAATAATATAAGACCCTTACAGACTAGCAGGTTTTCAGAACATCTATTATATTTTATATGTAGTTCGTATGTTGTGCTTAAGCTCGTTAAACTATTTGTTGTGCATGAATGTGAGGCACTTGAGCAGGCAGCCTAGAGTTGTGGATGCAGCATTCCCATCTGTCAAATTATTTAATCAAATAAATACAATCTATATATTCTGAATCACTGTGCCTATCTGCTATAGTGCCTAGCTTTTTATTAATTCAAAATTGAGAGAATCCAATCCCATTGACTCCAACTCAGAAAAGAGAACATTTCAGCAGCAGCTAGTGCAATGGCTCAAATCCATAGCAGTGTAGATTCCCTATTTTGGTTTCATCAGCAATTTTAAATTAAATCCTATTCGTGAGGGATTTAGAACTTGGTGATAAAGGCTAAGGCCATAACTTGGCTTAGACTGAGATTATGGGGTGATAATTGTTTTAAGGTGTAGGAACACTAAATATTTACAGGTGATAATTATCTTAAGGCGTAGAAATACCAAATATGTACAAGCTGATTACATACACATATACACACATTCATGGTTCTTACTGGAGAGGAGAAGTATAAGGGGGAGGAAATTGCTGTTCGGTTTAATTTAGCTGTAGAAAGACATTACAAATCAAAAGAGAATATTTTGCTATTATTTCTACTGCTGACTTATTGTGTGTTTATTTTCTCAGTTCTGTGTCATTTGGAACAGCAGAATGAAAGATTGCTATCAGAATGGATTAGAAAAACAAAATAATTTTTCTTATGATTTTATTTTCAATGAGTCACTTTCTAAATTTTCCAATAAAAGTACTTTTGTGGCAATTGTTACAGTCAGACATGATGAGACTTTTTATCTTTGTGTCATACAATATCTTAAGGTAGGCTATAATGAAGATGTTTGAAGGCATACCCAGAAAGAGAAGTTTATAAGGACTCAAATTTGAGAAGTGTTGGTGCTAGTTTTAAGGTTTCGGGTTTCGTTATTGTTTGGCTTGTTATTCTAGGTATCCTAGCTGTTTTTCGTGTTTATTACATTTTCAAGAAATAGGAATTTGCCCTGCCAAGACTTTGAGACTGTTCTGGTTTTCCTTCATCTCTGTGAAAGGAATGATGAGAAGGAGCAGCACAGAAAAGCCTAAAATAGCTCTGAGATGGCTTGCATTTCTCAACTCCATCACTGAAATGCAAAAGAGCTGTGTTTGCATGACACTGAACATGAAGACTAATTAGCAACAATGGATGTGTCACCTTGGCCTGGACCTGTAGGCATTGATCATGGAGCTAGCTGGGATATTTCAGAGTTGCATTCCCTGGTTTGATGAACAACTACTCAGAGTGAGGGAAATGAAACAGTTATTTTAGTGTAAACCAGGATTTATTCTACTCAGTCTCTAATAAGATTTGAGAATTAAGAAGTGGATTTATGAAATCTGTAGGCTTGTCCCTTACTTAAATGAGTTATAGCAAGGGAACACTAAGCCCCCATTTACTCTCAACCGCCACTGCATATCCTAGTTAAAGAACAATGAAATATTACCCTGTTATCACATACTGATCAGCATTTCACACAGAATGCAAACTGCTGTAATGTAATCTTTCTTTCTGTTGCTCCAGCAGTGGTTTTCAACAATTAATACTGATTCACATTGACTTTACAATGACTTCAGTGGACAAACTCAGATTCTGCATGAGTGCAAGGACTTAATCAGAACTACAAACACCTTCTTTCTGATTTTTTTGAGCATTTCTAGGATATATCCCAAACAAGGGCCCTGAAATTTTTTGTCTTAGCTAACACAGAAATACAGGAAAAAAGTAGGTCACTACCCCCAAAAGCTGAGAGCCTGAGGAAAGGAAAGATTCTATTTCTAACACAGGCTGGAATGTGGTGATAAGAATAATCTGTTTTCAAAATCAAATGTAGACTTCCTTTTTTCTTTATTTCTTTCTCTTTTTGTTGTTGTTGTTGGTTCTTTGGAATCAATACAGCATAGAACAATTAAAGTTTAAAAACCCTAAAAAAACAAAGAACACAACATGGTCCAAAGGTCATGCTAATCGTCATGTCAAGGGATGTGTTTTTCTTATCGTATTGGTTTGATTGATAATGTTATTGGACAAAATATATTTCATCCCTTTTTCTTTCACCATTTAGAAATAATGAATGGGAAATTTTACTTTCTTTTTTTCTCTTTCTTTCTGGATTTTTTATCTCTTTTTTCCCCCGAAATACCTTCTCTCAAGGTAAAAAGTATAGATACTGTTGGCTACAGCTCCAGTTTTCAAGGTTAAATCTGGGTATGATACTCCATCTGTGCTTGTTTGTTCCTAAGACGATTCCGCTAGTTCAGACTAGGATCCTGACTAGCTTTACTGCTTTTTCCAGCTTGAAATCTTAAGGTCTCCTTAATCTTGTCTAAGTCTACAAACAGCTTATATTTAGCTGAAAAGATGAGGTGGTTTTGTGTAGGAAAATGTCAAGCCCTCTTGTTATTCTATGGTAGAGCAAAAAGGCTTACTCTTCGGCCAGCCTGGGTTTTAAAACGCCTTTATTTTGCAAAGTAAGTAACATGCTGCCATCTGTTGGCAATGAGAAATTATTTGATTTCTTCAAGTGATTTAAGGAATACAAATCTTCAAATTCTTAAGGAATTTTGTTTGATGTTATTTTCTCTTCAGTTAAACTGTAGGTATCTGAGCAGCATAAACTTGCAAAGAACCATTCAATTGTATCTTATAATTTACTTCAGGACTCCTGTGAAATCCTTCTTACTTGAACCGATACCAAATCCTATCACAAAGCTCAACTATGACCTCCAAATTCCTTTTCAGCTAAAACCCTGAAAAAATGTGAATTTCCTTAAAGATACAGAAAAAGGTGCACCCTCTCAAAGGATTTTGAATGTTCTTCAAAACCAACCAAACAAAAATGTGTTTTCTCAGATAGTCTTTTGGTCCTGACTCTGAAAATTTGTAAAAATATAAATGTTGAAGGACCTGCATGGAAGTGCTGTAAACTTAGAAACATTTAAGGATGAAAGATTTTGTTCTTTTCTTTGGTTTTAAAGTAGTATGTTTTTTAATAAGAAAAACAAGGGGAAAAATATGATAACTGTTAGGTGGCTCTAGGTGATTTGTATTGCTGAATTTTGCTTCCTTCTTCATCTCCAGTTAAATCCATTATGTACACTGTCATATCATCTGAAGAATATCTTTTTATAATTTCATGATGGAACATCAAAAAGGAAAAAAAAATCCCCGAGTGTGCTCTGTTTAATCAGCTGAGAACCATAACTCAGTTCAAACTTGGCCTTCCCTGCTGGAGTGCTGGCCAGAGTTTCAGTGTGGCAGTGACATTCTGCAACCAGAGAGAACAGGTTTTACAGTGAAATAGCTGGTTGAACCAATGTAATGTCCAACAGCACATGATGACCATTTGTTAAGGTGAAAGGGTGCGTAATGTATTTTTGATTTATAATTTATACTTCACTTGCACATAAGCAAATAGAGAAAACAGTCTGTGTGTATGTGGCTAAGTAATCACACCCAGTTATACAATCCAGGCCATTTCTAGTGACCGTTTCAAGGCATGTGTAGCAACTATTAAACTGTTCTGTTGGCAGAATGCTTGAAAACTGAAATACACATGGAAATTAATTCTGCTCTCCTGACTCTTGTGTTGTGACTTATACTGAACAAGATGAATCTTTAGGAAATACTGGGGTTAATACTGATGCTGCTTTGTATTCGGTTGTTTTAGTAAATATGAATCTGCTCAAAACACAGGGCATCATCAGATCTTACAGGTCATAAAAGTATGTTTAGTAAAACATAGTTCCATCCCTGAGGATAATTGGTGATACAACACCACTGTTTTGTTTTCAAATTACTGTTTTCTTTTCCTCAGTCATATATTTTCCTTCTAATACCCTTGTTTTCTAGCATATAAGAAAAGCATATTGAACTTGTGGCCTTGTTGCTAGGTTTCAAGCCGCATTTATGCAATCTACTGAGACATTATTCTCATTTTTGAATTCTGAATCAAGTCCCAAGGCAACAGTGCCCTGTTTCTTAGCAACACAAATGGGTAGGCTGTATATTCCAGCTCCTTTGTACAATGGAAGAATAAACAATTCCCTGGGTAAGGGTGTGCTGCAAGTTCATTGCTTCACTTATCTTCCCCTAGAAAAGAGGAAAGGGAAGCCTTCTGTGGTATAGCAGATGAAATTTGTCTGGACGTCCCTGTCTTCGCAGAGTGGTGAGTCAGATGTCTGTCTTTTCTGTTCTCTGCATCTCTCTGGGGTCTGTATTCACCACTCTGCATATGGATCTGTAGGTACTTTGGATCAGTGAGTTTCAGTTTCTAAGATACTAATATGGGCATCAAAATCAATGGTAACAAAGCTGGCAGAGGTGGGATGTATGAAAGTATGCAGAATTTTTGCTCTGGTGAAATTAATGGAGAGTCATAGAATTGCATAGCTTTAGAAACTGTGGGTGCAAACCCTTGATTTTAGGAAGGAAACTAGGGCTGGAGAAAATAGGTAGAGGATTGAGAGGTAAGGAGGAAATGGGTATTCATGCAACTAACAAGTTAGTGGTATGTTATCCTGTGTACAAAATGGAGAAAAGTTATCCTTTTAACACAATCTCTGCACAGTGTTAGGCAGTTTTGAGTCTTTTTGGCAACATAGGCGAATTCTGAATTTTGCTGTCTCCAGACTGTGGTACTAACACTGCCATGGAGAGGGAGGAGACAAGGGAGAGGAAAGGGGGCAGAGAAGGACACACAGCTCTGCAGAGCTGAACATTTCTGCTCCTGACGCCTGTGGAGGGGCAGGTGCATACACTGTCTTTTCATGATGGCAAAGGCAGCAATACAAAGTTTCAGATACTATAATTTCGGCACAGAGTAGAAGAACAGAAGCACTTGTGCTATTCATCCTGCTGACCTTGGCATGTACGTGTTTCACCTGGACCCAAAGCTGGCTTGGTCAGTCTGCCAGTATCTCAGTTTAGTTGAAAAACAAGAAAAGGCTGCTTTACATGTATAAATTATCAACTGTCAATTTTTTTCCACGATTTATTAAATCATGAGGTAAACACAGCAGCTGGCTGTGGTGGGACAGCTGGTTTGCCTGTAGATTGCCCACATACACACTCGGTGGGAAGCCTAAGCCACCTTAGAACACAGAAGCAAAGTGTCCACTCAAGCCTACTCACCTCCTCCTAAGCAAGAACCAGGCCAGGTTGTGTTTGGGCAGCCTGATTATAATCTGTGAAGTAGAAACAGAGTTTTGGCCCCTTCCCAAAGGCTGTCCTGCAGCAGGGATCTGCTGCAGCTGGAAGTGTTCCAGCCATGCAGTCCTGAGCTGGAAGGAACCTGTCTTGGCAGCACAGCACAGCTGAGCACAGCCTGGGAACCAAAATCACCTGAAAAATGGAGCACAGAAATGTGACCTTCCAGAAGTAATCTGTAAAGGTACTTGATTTATCTCCAGGAAGCTGCCCACTCAAATCCTTGTTCAGAAACATAGTTTTGTTGCTAAGGTCTAAGAGAAAGTTGTAATGTTGTAATGTCAGAGCCTTCCTTCAGGTTTCCTGAGCATTGAGTATTAGAGTAGGAAAATAGGGTTTGTGTTTGGGCCTGCTGCAATATCCTTCTGATCCATGCCTTTCTTCCAGATTTTCAGGGCATAAAAGGAGCTCTTGTGTAAACAACGTAACAGTCTGGGAGTGGCTTTTAGATCACGGAGATGAAACAGAAAACATGGATAAGGTAATATCTGTGTCTAGTTCGTGCACAGAGATAAATACTTTACTGCCTATTTAGGGTGTTAATGCTGCTCCAGTGGTCTTTCATCCTGCCCAGAGGCATCCGTGGGGGTAGGAAAGGGCCTTCCTCTACCTCTGGGCAAAAAGATGAAACTTATGGCACCGGCTGATGAGATAACCCATGGCAGGAGGTAACAACTGGGCACGTATTAGGACAGCAATAGGGTAGCTCTAATTAATGTTGTGTCCTGGGTGTGCCCAGGAATGTAGAGAAAGATGAAAATGCATCAGTAAGAAAGGAGAGCAGAGCTTCAACATTTCCCTCTTTTGAGGTTCGTTTTGTCACTTCTACTTGTGCAAAGTGAGAGTAGTGTGCACCCAGTTGTACCCCACTATAACCCCAAACCCCTGGTGTGCTGTGCTGCCCTGCACGTGCACAGGTTTAGTCTCCTGTCAGGGATGTACTGTTTAATGAGACAAGAATTAAAGATGAAAAAAGGGTGTATTTTTGTTGTTACACAGTGAGGAGTATTTCAGGCAAAATAAATTCAGAGCACCTGTTCCTACAGGCTGGTATGAATGTGTAAATTACTAACATCCATGCTTTTGGCTTCAGATGGGCTTTCCCTAGGGTCAGGAGTTTGCTTCAGCAGGTGACTTTCAAGAAGTGGAAGACAGAACCAAGAAGCAGTAATTCTTCATCTAAGCACAGAAACAAAATAATATTGAAGTACAACCACACATTTATCTTCAGTGAACGTGCTGGGTTGTGCAGACAGGCATAGCCAGACTGAAAGTAGCAATCAGTAATAAATGTTCTGGGGGGTGGGTGAGTGTGTGTGTGTTGCCTTTTTCTTTTTCTTTTTGCCAGGGATTGCAATGTTTGAGAAGAAAAAATTAATCATCAGGCCATTATGTTCATCCTCCACCAAGAAGAGAGAAAATTTTTACTTGAAACTCAAAGAAAATTTTCTGCAAGCCTTGACTGGCCTTTCTCACAACAAACTGCAGTGCAGCAATCTAAAGCCCATACAGATTTATGACTGAAGCAACCTCCCGTCATCCAACCTTCCTCAGAAGCCACAAGGCAAGGGAAAAGGGGAACTGAAGCCAAAAAGGAGCTCTGAGGCCACAGGCATGTAAGAGCTTTCCAGGCTTACGTCCACGCTGCTCTCTCCTCTTCTGGAAGAGAAAAGGGACTTCCCTCAAGATGGAACCACAAAGCCCAGAGCTCCAGGGACTCAGCAACTACAAGGGGAGCATGGTACTGGCCCAACATTGCTCCCTGCACACCTTGCTCCTTGGCACCATCCACGTGCTGGGCATCTCAGCCTACAAGGGGAGCAATTTTACTGCTCCACTTAGGGTTAGGGTTAAGCTTAGGGTTAGTGTTGAGATAACCACAAAGCCCAGAGCTCCAGGGACACTGCAACTACAAAGGGCATGCCAAGGGGAGCATGGTACTGGCCCAACATTGCTCCTTCCACGTCTTGCTCCTTGGCACCACCCATGCATGGAGGGACTAACCTGTGTCACGCTGACCGCTGGCCGCCCGGTGGCCTTGGCAGGTGACTAGCTTAGAGGCGCTCGAGTGGCTGCAGCAAAAAGCAAAAGTCACAGGCTCAGTGGGAGCCTTATCGCCTTAGGCTTATAATGGAGCAGGCTGCAGATTGCTGAAAAAAGCGACCGGCGGAGGTAAAGGACCGAGAAGGGCTCTTTTGCGCACCAGCAGCACNAGGGGAAAACTTACTTTAGGGGCCGTACTCAAGATGGAAGTGAGCCCGGTTCTGGGGAGACTTTGACAGCCAAAGGCAAGAGAAAGCTTCCACGATTGGGCTTTAAGCGACTCCCCCTTGCAGGTGGGGTAGATCACCTGTTCCCCCAGAAAAAATGCCAGGTAAACTGGGCTTTGGGAGGAGCCTTAGCACACAAAAGCTGTTACCTGCACCTCACCCCTAGGGCTGCCATTTTCTTGTTTTCTTGGAGGACGCAGGGGCTCGCCTGGAGGGGCAGCTCTGCCTCCTCCTTGCCTTTTTTTTCTCTGCGCTGCTGCTTCTTCCCTGGCTGTCTGTCCTGCCTGCACCTGTCCTGCCCTGCTTCGGTGCTTCTCCGAGGTAGGTGGTCACTGCGACAACCCAGTGCTCCGCTGTTTCACTGCTGGGATAGACACTGCCTGCGCCCAACCCGCCGCCACCGCCGTGTTTCCAGCGGTGCCCTCAGCAGCCGGCCCATCTTGGCCAACGCCACGGACAGGCTGCTCGCCACTGCTTGGATTTAGTGCCCAGCTGGTCACAAGGGCTGCTCAGGCTCACAGCACGCACGGTCCATCTGCCGGACAGACACCTATGGGGCGCCCCGAGGTGCAGCAGCAATGCTATCCTTGTCTTCTGCTTCTCTCTTCATCTCTCGTTTCCTCTCTCTGTGCACGGCTTTGTACCCATTCAGTAGGACCATATGTCTTTCTTTATCAATAAACTTCATTCCATCTCATGTCATCCCATTCCATTTCATCGTTTTCACTTCG
>VZRS01011915.1:0-31352 GCA_013398055.1 Ifrita kowaldi | reverse complement strand
GACAACGGTTGTATGGATGAAGAATCCATTGAAAGCAGCTCAGAGGCTGCAGAGGGCACATCAGTCACCCCACAAGGACAGCCCTGGTAGGCCTGTCAATCGAAAGGGAACGCCCAGTGGGCGTTAACCCTGAGCTGCGCCCTTCTGTCTCGTCTCCGCCCCGTTCTAGAAAGTTCTATTAGGTACGCACTTTGATTGGGTTAAGGCTTCATGTTTATTCATCTGGGTTGTTACATATTTCATTAGTTTCTGGAAGCTTCNAATCTGCTCCAGTCAGTCAGTATTTTTCCATTAACTTCAGTGTGCTTTGAAACAGGCTTAATGGCAGTGAATTCTTTTGTTTTAGGCAGCACTATGAGCTTGTTCCTTTATAAATTGCTTTATGAAAACATCTACAGCTTATGTAGATGCAGAGAGAATGTGGATACTTTCTGAAATCCTAAAAGGAAGAAGCAGGTATACAGGCTAAGTGTAAATACTGTGATTTCATAAATGACCAGAAGGAGCAAGTGTTACACAAAAGTGTGTTCAGATCTGTCACCCACACATACTGACTCTATAAAGACAAATGAGTAGATTCTGTAAGTTATTAATACTAATATTTTGCATATGTATAGAACTTACACTATATATCTTTATTATAAAACAAACTTTATAACGAAACAGATTTCAAGGTCTCATGTCAGGACATCCTCTGCCATCCCCCATATACTTCAAATTCAATGTTATCTCTAAAACTGTTGTACTTTGGGTTAGATTTAGCCGTGTCTTCTGCGATTTCTGGAACTCACGAATGATTACCATGCAGATTAAAATCCGTGTTTGATTTACATACATGGCTTTAAGAAAAGACTGGATGTGGCACTTAGGGCCATGGTCTAGTTGACAAGGTGGTGTTAGGTCATAGGTTGAACTTGATGGTCTCAAAGTTCTTTTCCAGCCTAGTTGATTCTGTGATTCTGTGACTCTTAAATTTAATCTAAGATCTGCCAATACTTCAATAACTTTGATTACATTGTTTGCCATGAATTTATGCCCAAGTTCAACTAAAAGACACTTTTCTATATCCTTCCTCCATCACAAACCCATATATTTGAAAACTTAAGCACACACACCCAGAGTATTCGGGTGGTCATCAAATTTTAAGTACTTTAAATGGTTCTAGGATTATACTGGTCATGTTGAAAGTGTTAATATCCTTGTCGCACTAAGTCTTTGAAATACCAAATTTTATATCTTTCCTGTGGAACAAAATCAAAAAAGACATGAAGTAATCAACTTAACAATAGACTAAAAATCTAACATTTAAAGAATTATTTATTAAAATCTTTCTGAGACCTGATTTACAAAAGATGGTAAAGATAGCAGGTTGGTTTGCAATAAAAAAAAAAAAAATCTTGTATTGACCGCAATTAAAATTAATATACTGGAAAGAATGGAAAGAATAATTTTCTGCTAGATATTTCTCTGCTCCATTGAATATTGCTTTCAGCTTTGCATTATACCTTCTCATGTTGTGCTGATAGCAGTGGGGTAATTTTATACCTCAATAACACAACTGCAGTTAGCTAACACTGCACTATTTAGTTCATATAAGGAAGAAAAATATTAATTTGTTTTAAATAAGGGACTGTCTTTAAAAAGGCACTAACTGCATCCCAAATGACACTTAGAGACCTGTGCAATGCTAAATAAAGGAGTGAAGCAAAATAAAAAATGTTGCGGGATGCCTCTTTTCACTTAGATAAGACTAATAATGTCTTTTCCTTTGACACCAACCACTATAAAGCTCGGGAATTGCTGGGACTGTTCTGGCTGAATTTTGTGCACACCATGGTGAAGGACAGCAAGCAGGGATGAGACTGGGGAGAAGGGGGAGCCGTGGAGTCATGAAGAGAGAGCTTTGGAAGAGGCAGTGGGATGTGCACAGCTGGAAAGGCAGTTGTGGCTGCAGGCTGCCTGTAGATGGTTCTTTTCATAAAGAGCCAGTTTAGTTTTAGTACCCTGGGATTTCCTCAAGTTACCAACCAACAGACAATGTGTGAAACACAGAAACTCTATTCTATAACTGTTTAAAACATCAAGCTTTATAACATCAAAGTGCTATTTTTCCTCCACAGAGGCCTTTTCTTCGACGTAAAAAGTAAATCAAGGAAGTGTCTGTCATGCAGGCTGTACTAAAATTATGCTTTGGAAAATAAATTTATCTGTAATAACACGTTCCTCAACTGACTCTTTGCCTATCATTTGTTACTTTGTAAAGAGAAACAATTTATTTTCACTTGCTTCTTACTTGCTTATTTGAAGAAAATGGTACCCAAGTAGTGATGGTACTTCTTGAATGTTCATCTCAAGAAACGGATAAATACAGCAATCACCTGACAGCCAGTGGAATGTCAAAACTCAGTGACATAAAAAGCTGTGTTCCTGTGTGTTTTTCCAGTGAGGATAATTGTTCTTGTTGACGGTTATGTACTTTTGAAAGTAAATAACAAAATGTTAATGGTGAAAATAACTAAAAACAGAGTAAGTCGAAGGATAGCAAAGGGATATTTCTGTTCCCAACAGAGGAAATTTTCTGACCTTGTCGAAAAGGCAAGGAAGGAAAGGGGATATAATGGCCTGTACTGGAATGAATGTTACAATATGCACCCTTCCCTCTGATTACGTCTTTAAAATCTGGCTGGCATGGCCTGTGTGATACATGAACCCTTCCATGCAGGGGCTGTGTAGGTGCGCATGTTGGCTACCTTGGATTCAGCCAGGAAAACACTTCTCTTGAATCCAGGAAGGACAAAGCCTGAAGTGCCTTCCATATCTGCCATTTCAAGCACACTGTCCACGCAAATAGTTTTGTGTTGCTGTGTCATTGAATGAAAAGAGCGCAAAATTTATAAATTTATTTACTGACTTTACTGTGATGGGGTTTGGGGGGGAGGGGGTTGTTTTTTTTGTTTCTTTTTTTCCTAGCATCACACAGGATATCACAGTTTCACGACATTGTAAGTCTCTAAGACTGGGCATCGCCCATTCTTTTGTGGTACTGTTCAGGATTTTATTTTTAGAAATAGGAATCTGAGAAATGTAGTCTCAGAAAAGTACTGATCTGGAAGAAAAGCTAAAGGCTGCTTGGTATCTGTTCAACAGTTTTATTGTGGAAGTAGTGAATTCTGTAATTGTGTTTGGGAGCACAAGCATGTACAGTCTATGTTACAACCTGCCCCAGAAAGAGGAGGGTAAGCCAGGTACTTGGTAATAGATCCCTTGGGGTGTATTAGAGTGAAACAACACTGCATGACCAATGTTTATAAATATATATCTGTAGGGTTTCTTTTAGAACTCTTTGGTTGCAATGGAAAGCACTATGTAACCATTTTGGTTACTATCTATAATAATATAAAAGCATAAAAAGAACACTTAAGAAAATGTATAAGGGAAAAGAAAGGAAGGATAAGAGTAGAAAGGTATATAGTTACCACCTGTGAGTCCAGCAGCAGGACTTGGTTGCAATTTTGATGAGTGATGGTGGCAGTCCTGATCCATTGGGGATGGGGAAAGCCCACAAAACACAAAGATCGATGGGTTTGCATACCACCAGGGTTTGGTGGGAATTCCCAGGTACCTCCTCTTGGGCCGAGGAGTTTTACACTGTATGATGTAACACTGTGGATCATGGGGCACTTTGTTGGTCTTTGATGGTTTATGACCCCTCCTAAGACATTACACTGCCTCTCATCAGCGTAGTTGAGTGAATTATGGCCTCTGTGTGAATGTCCCAGTACTTCCCCAGAGGGGAGCTTTCACATCTGAGCCAAGTACCTGAGAGAGAAATTGGCATGATAAAAAGCACTATCTCACCTTGCAGGATCTGCTTGTTATTGGCCTCTTCCTTTAACTGGCTCAAACCCCAGGCTGTAGGCTCCGTGGTGGATGTGCACCTCCTCTGCATGCGGGTGGTTGCTTCGCCCAAGGGCAGCAGAGCACTCTGCTGCTTTTGCAAATGGCCAGTTGCTTTGAGTCATTACCATTAACATCACAGTCTCTCATGTATTATTGACATGAAGGAAATAAGGGGATGACAAATATCAGAGACATTAGGTTTTAAGTCTTTTTTCAGTGAGAAAATTCATTTATTCTGGGAACTATGCCTAATGCTAGCTAGGATTGAGAGTGTGTAAATAAACTGCACATTTCACTGTTCCAAATCAGTTATGTATTTTACCCTAAGTTTTATTTTATCTGGAATCTGCCCTTGTCAGTGGGCAATCATATGGGAAGAGGAATCAGGAGAACGGGATCTGCAAAGATAATACACTGTGTCCCCGAGGATAACAGGCTTCCTAAAACAAGGCACTAGGAAAGTGTATTGATTCCCATAAGATTAACTTTTGCATTGGCATCTAGGACTGAGGGAGGTGTATGATTTAACAATTGGACTTCAGCTGATAGGAAATGTGCATTCTTCAGACTTTCTCTCTTGCTCCTGATGAGTGGCAAAAAGCCTAACAATATATTCCCCCATGCCTGTCCTTGTCACTTAGACTTATGGAATCAACTTCAAAATAAATGTTGTGTTGGCAGGTCAAGGCACCTCTGTGTTTTCTTGGTATAGTGCTAATCAGAAAACAAAGAGGTTGGGTCCTTTTCCAGTAAGTATGTCTCAGACTCTTGAAACAGGAATCAATCCCAAGTTTTGATTTCAAACAGATCTTTCTGCAGACCTCTTGATCAATATCAACATCCTATCTTGAACATGAGCTACCAAGAGATAACTTTTTTAAAAGCCATCTCCAGCAGGATTGCAAATGTCAGCAGCTTTTTAGCAAATTAGTATAGTTTCAATACCTCAGAGAAAAGGAAGAAGTTAATTTTATAAATCTGGTGCCACTGATGTAGGAACAGATGTATGGATGCCTTTGTTCTTCAGAGAAGTTTGCTTTCAGATCTGTTAGATCCCCAATAAATGTCGGTGATCTTAGAAACTACTCGTTTAATTGGGGTGGGCTGATCAAGGGAGCTTTGCTGCCCTGTTGAAACTGAAGCAGTGCTGAGACTATTAACTTTAAAATGCTGTGACAGGACTTTTGTTAGTGATCTTAGTGTGTTGGCAACTTGGCTAATACATAAATGCTGACACACAGTAACAAAGTTCATAATTCTCGAATGTGTTGTTCTTAGAGAGTTTAAAACCACTTCCATTAATGAAAGTATAACAATACACTTGTGCTTTAAAAAAATAAATGTGAGGCATAAACCCTTACTATATGAGCTTAGTAAGAGCTGGAAATTTTGAACAGTCCAGAAAATGTTTATTTTCTCAAGCTGGTGTACCAAATTCAAGAAACCTTCAAGCAGACTTTTTTCACAAAGTCAGAAAAGAGGAAGTCTTCCTCTTCTCTTCCTCCCCTTCTTTTCTGCTTCAGATATTTGGGTGACTTAGGTAAGTGTTCATGATCAGTGAGTTAAAAACTGACGCAAAATTTTAGAAGATGTTTCAAATTTCATGTGAATGTCAATGAATGTTTTACAAAAAAATTAGCTTCAATACACGGTTTCCAAATCCAGAATAAGTTTATGTGTGAGATTTGATGAAAATGAGGAGCTACTCTGTATTTAAAAAACAGCCATACTATTGCAGTGAACTGTGGTATTCTGAAAATTTTAAAAAGCTTAAAGAAACTTAAATCCTATTTTTATTCATGGTTAAATAATCCTACAACCGTTTTGCCTAGAACAGAGAATCTGGCCTATTCCATGGATATCTACCACTGAAATCAGTTACAATGAATGACCTTATTCCTTCTGCGAGAATTTAGAGGCACTACTTGCTAAATGGAGGTAGAAGATTCACATGCTGTGAGTACTCTGCTTTTCACGCCCAGCGCCTTTAAACGCATAAAAACATTGACATACTGTCTTCATGCAAGAGAAAAAGCTATCTCAGAATAACTTTATTTCAAAACACACCTGCAATTAGAAACTTAAAAAAAAAAATATCATTTTCTGAGGATCTTAGTTTAACGTCACACAAAGATTGTTCCTTTCTATATTAATTTCAGTAACCTTCTCAGACAAGTTAGTATCAAGGAAATAATGAGGGAAACATCTACTATCTAAGAATACAATGAAATAAATAAAACTGAAATCTTCCCTCCATTTAGATAACTACCATCAGTTTTACTTATTACCACTTCTCCATAGATTTGATTGTTACCCCTTCCCTCTTTGTGAGTACACGTCTAGAAGAGCCACTGGTGTATGCAGATGGAGAAGATTGTTTTCCCTGGGTTCTCTGTTCTCTCCATATAGCCATATCCAATATTTCAGACACTCCTTCAACAGACTTAAGGACCTCCTGTTGGAGAATTTGAGCTTAATGGATGTTGCATATTTAATAAATGGGTCCAGAAAATGACTGTGCTTTCTTCAAATTTTCCTTGAATTCTTGTTTCTGAGTAAAACTCTCTTCCTCTTCTCTCTTCCTCAGTTTTACATAGATGCTTTTAACTTTAATTACTGCACTGATGGTGAATGGAATTGTGGCTGTTTCATTTCCAAGTATTAAAAAATAACTTAGACCATCATCAAAATCTGTAGCTACAATATAGAAATAAGAAACTTCAATTATCACTTCTTAGCACACAAAATATAATTAGGAAATTATAGTCAGACCAAATTCACAGTATTTTCAAATTCAAAATGGATATTCATACTCTTTGACACTTACAGAATATCAGTCTACGCAGACAAATTCTGTAACTACCTTATAGTAGCCGTCTTTAGGCTATGTATTTGAACTTTTCTATACAATTAAACACATAAATACAGAAATCAGGGTTTAATTCCCATCCATCCTTTGTAATGTTTGTTTCACAAAGCAGTGTGCACGTGAGTCCCAGCAATACTGTGGAAATTGATAAAAGTGTGTGAAAGAGGTTTTGTAGCAATAATCAAAGGTATCACCCAATGTAAAATAGTCTTGTTTTAATTAAATTTTCTGAATAATACCTTCTGGTCAGTACTTCTGAATATTTCTTAATAAAGACTGGCCTTTCCATTTTTCTAGTTTCAATAAACGTACACTGATTCATTAAAATTTGAACTTTCTGAAAATGGGTGGATATTTTCCCCATGGAATTTGAGACCACTATATCTAAATATAAGAAAGCAAACTTAAGGATCAGTGAGATGGTCTTACTGGTGAAACTTACTGGGCCACATAGAGAACAGCATGATTTATTCCTTTGGTAGACCAAATGAGCACATAATGTGGACAGGATGATTAATCATTGATGGGAATCATGGCAACATTTCTCTAGTTAGCCAAGGTGGGTAAAATTATGAGCCTAAGAATATATTTTTCTAAATCTTATCTACTCCCATGATCATCACATGAAATGACATGTCATAGGAACATAAAGGAGAACTTCTGTCTTTTGGAAGATAGGTGATTTTTGAAGGAGCGCATCAATTCCCTCTCTCTCAGTCCTTGTAATATAATATATAATACTATAATACTGTGGCTTGAGATGAACATAAAATCATAATTTCTTGATTAAAAATTTATGCTGCTCATTGAATATTTCAAGGGAAGACCATAAGAAAAATCCAGGGAGCTATAACATACTTAATAATTAACACTTCACTTCTCTCTACCCCAGTGTCAAAAATGTTTGCCTAGATTCTCTGACTGAAGCCAACATTCAGATCACTTTCTCTACATGCTCTATTTAGTTCCACTGGTGAAGAATGAATTTGGAGAGTCAGAGCTTCTCAGCTGCTGGGCATGTGGTGCCCTTGCCTGCACAGATGAGAGTGCCTGAAGAATCCCTCGTGGCCTGTGCAGGCAGCACAGGGACTGCCACAGAGAGCGAGAGCGCCCAGGCAAGCAGAGCAGGATGCAGGTAGGAGCCAGCCAGCTGCCAGGTGGTGCACACGATGTAGCTGTGATCTTACCCTCTCTGTGCCTCGGACACCTGCCTCAGAGCTACACTCTAAGGCCCTTTTTGCTCTGGACTTGAAGGATTAAAACCAGATTCCTGTCTTGAAGGTAAAGGAGGACTTCATACTTTTCTGCCAGGTTTTTCATACCTCTCATCTGGCAGCCTCCTAACTCAAACCTTGCCAATAAGGAGGAAAGCTCATTGGTTTCAGTCTTTCTTCAGCATGTTCTCTTCGGTTGAAGCTGAGTTACCACACAGGATGGAAGGATGACGAGAGAATGACAAGAATTAGCAAGGGGAAACATAATTCTACAGCTGGTTTTGATAACTTAGCTTTTAAAGGTGTATGGTCAAATTCTCCTTCAGCTCTTACATTATCAGTAATCATTATTTTTTAGATGAATATTTGAATAAGAATTTAGCTCAGATCTTTGAACTGACTTACTGTATTTAGGATAAATCTGAAATAACTGTTGATCTGTAATTCAGCAACAGAACAGATGAGAAGAGAGGTTGACTTCTGTGACTGGACAAGAGTGTGCTTTTGACACACTCTGTGTACAGCAAACTTTGTCATGTGAAACAAGAGGCAAAACTAAATATTTGTAATCCCCTTATTTAGGTAGGATCATAGAGGGCAGGAGGGCATTTGCCAATTGTGGTGAGGAAGAAATAAGCTTTGTGGAAGGAAACACGTGTGACATTTGAAAATATTCTCTCCCCACATTCCTTTTCATTCCTTCCATTGTCAGCTCCTGGAACTGTAATTCAGGTTCTGTAGAATGACTCAAACCTTTGACTTTGTATAAACTGAAAGTTATTGCTGCTGGGAAGGATGCTGGGACTTAACTTCTGGGATCCCTTTTGGGTTCCTTGTGTATATCACCTGGAAACACCACCCTGTGTTTTTGTGAACCTTTCTGCTGACTGGAACAAAAATCAGAACTCAGGACGTGGCATTCTGGTATTGTGGTGTCTACACACGTGCCCTGCACATATGCAGTCTATGACAACAATACTTTGAGGGAAAAAGATCCCTTATTCAGTATAACGAAATACTTAGGAAATAAGTGAGCAAAATTAAATGGCAAAGTTCTTCATAAATCCTTGAATTCTCTGAGTCATGCCAAAGCTTTAAATTCAATACGTTTGAATCTGTTTTTTCAAGGACTAGATGAGGAACATGAACATCATCTAACAGCCCTGTGTGATCTATCAGGACTTGGGAAAAAGGCATTTAAAGATGGCCATACCTGGAACAGCGCAGTAGAGCAGGCAGAAAGCTGCATCTTTACCCCATAACTGTGTTCCTGGGCTGTGACAGCAGCCAACTGCTGTATCTGCCCTTCACCCCGAGGAAAGGGTGTGAAGCAAAATTATTTCTCCTTGCTACTACAAAGCTGAAACAGGGCTAGGCCTTTGCCATCCTTCTGAGAAAGCCATAGTTTATCAGCAAGATATAATCCTTAGTAAATTAGAAAAAAATTCTTTGAAACCTTAAGTTAGTCCAAAATTACATTACAGTGCAATTTCTAATGAGCGTAGTAATTGCTATTTGACCAAGGACTTCTGAGTCACAAAAACAATGTTATTTTTAGTCCTCCCCAACTACTACGTCAAAGGACATGCAAAAGCACATAAAACCTAATTATAAATACTCTTTCTAAATGTGCAACTTCTAAGATACTTCTCTTTTTTTTTTCTCCAAAATTTTACTTTTGCTTAACCATGTTAGAAAGTTTTTGATTGTTTAAAAATTTATGAAAATCTGTTATGTTAACAATGTTAGTTCTTGCTTTTGCTACAGAAAAATGGGTGGATCAAGACAGAAGACAGGACAACTTTCATTAGACATGAGATTGCAAAAGCAATATTTGCAAACAGTCAAAAATTACATTGAAGAGTACAAACAAGTATCCTGGCACTTAGGATACAAAATTCAATCCAAGGTTTTCTTTGCCAGCAGCCAGTAAGTGATTACATAATCCTAGTAAGTCTAACTCAGGCATGAGAAAACTCTGCTGTCAGTACTAACATCCTTTGTGTCTGAGTAGTGCCACAGACACTGAGACAAAGCAATTAAACTGCTCTTGTGCCTTTAACCTTTGTCCATTGGTGTGTGATACTGGGAATGGTCAATGCTAAACAAACAGCACTAGCATGCATCCCATGCCAGCAAGAGTCACTCTGCTTACACCAGCCTGTAGATTTAAAATTTAAAGCTGTAAAAAGGAGATATAAATTTAACAAACGTCCTGTGCAATCTGTGCACGAACAGTTTTGTCTTGGCAAGACAAGTAGAACATGTAGGAGACATGAGGCTGCATTGCACTGGGCTGGTTTGAGCTCCTGTGTGGGCAAAACAGCACAATTGCAAAGTGAGTTCACCTGGACAGCTTCAGAAGAAATAGTAAACCCCTACAATTACAGAGTATGTGCTAAGTTCTACCCTCACTGACTGAAGCAAACTAATGCTCAACAATGCAAAAAGGCATGCAATTAGAAAAACTGCTTAGTGTAATTGAGTAAAAGTGAACATAAAGCAATTGACATAAATTTGAGAAATCACTTTTGAATATTTCAAAATATTTCTGATACCATATTGAAACTGGAACTGCTGGAATTTTTTGGCTATTCTTCTTTAATTGTTTTTCCTTCTTCACATTATGAACATCTTGAGAAAGGTATTTTATTTGGGAATTATATTGTTTATCAAGCAGGCTTACTGCAGCCCTGGCAGAATGAGGGATGAAATGCTTGGCCATGAACTTCTGAAGATGCACCGTGTTCAGCTGGACCTTAGACAAAACAGAGCACATGCAGTTTGCTGTCTTAAACAGTGAGGATAAAGCAGAAGGGTGCCTGTGCATCTCTGTCTGGCAAACTGATGGTAGGGTGCCCACCAAAATGGGAGATGATAGTGGGTACACACAGTGTAAGGTCATCTTTTTCCTCAAGAAGGTATAAAGAGAAGATGGGAAGATAGTTACACAAATTTATTAGTTGTGGTGTGATTTTTTTAATATTTTTTTTTTTGCCAGCAAAGATGCTCTCCAGCTGCTTTGTTGCATTTTGCAGTGCCTCTCCCACTCGCTGAGGGAGCCTGATCTGCCTGCAGGTGGATACTTGTACTCTCCTTGTATTAACTTGCTGAAGCAACCCAGTGGGGAAATGATGAGCTTCAAAACTCATCCAGGTGGATAAGATGATGAAGCTAAACAAAACCCTTTCTGAAAGGTATCTTCTGATATACTGACAGCTTGCACTGCGTCTACCTGTATTGTACCCAGACTGATGTACTGCCCATCTATATCAGATGGAAAACAGTGATTTGCTGTAACTTTCATATTGTAATGAAAACTGCAATTGCCATGTTGAATTACCAAACATTTATAAAGGAGAGAGACAAGCAGGATGTGGGTTTAAACCTTGTGGGCTGCTGCACAGTTTTGGAAAAACACCAGCAGAACTCTTTAAATTTTCTGAGAAAGGGAAATTTATATAAATTCTGGGATTCATCTGGAATTTTCAAAAATATTTTTCTCCCCCCCTGCCCCCAGAAAGATTCCTATCAATATTGAACAAAAGAAATGAGATTACTGGGTGAATGAGAGCTGAGCTCTGCCATTCCAGCCGGGGATGAAAAAGCGCTCCGCCGCAAGTGCAAGCTGTAGAAACGCTTAGTACCCTGGTATGAGCAGTTCGCACAAACAAGGCAAATGTGATAATTATAGAAGCCAACCGCACAATGCTACAACGTCCGCAGACACTGGATTAAGCCACTTGTACTTTTCTTTCTTGTCTTTTACGGGGTTTCCACCTATTATTTTAGAATAGAGAAACGTTCTCTGTTTGCAGTGAGGGTGGCTGATTTTTTTTATAACGCCGTGCTACGGCGCTGGGCACAGAAGCAGAAGGGATTCCGGGTGAGTTTGTTTTACAGGCGTGTTAAAAAACGAGTAACTAACCGGCAGCTGAGCCGCTGGAAGGGGTAGGACAGGCGCATCCCTTCGAAGCTGCTCCGCACCCGCCCAGGGCCGGCCGCGCTCCGCCCCGCGATGCCCAGCGCTATAAACCGGCGGAGCGGGCGCCCCGCGCGTTCTCCGCTCCCAGCCATGGCTCCCGAGCGGCCCCCGCCGGCGTTCGCCGAGGCCGGGCAGCAGAGCGGGCTGCAGGTGTGGCGCATCGAGCGGCTGGAGCTGGTGCCGGTGCCCCCGAGCCGCCACGGCGACTTCTTCGTGGGGGACGCGTACCTGGTGCTGCGCACGGAGCGCCGCGGGGCCAGCGTCGCCTACCGCCTGCACTACTGGCTCGGTAGGAGCGCGGGGAGCCGCGGGCGGGCCGGGGAGAGCCCGCAGTGCCCGCCCTGCTGCTGGAGGGCTTGCCAGGCTCCAGGGAATCGGGGCAGGCTTCCCCGCCCTTCTCAGCGGGGCTGCGGGTACGAGGCTTCCAAGCGGAGGTACTCGAGGTGGAGGCAGAAGTAGGGCTGCCACCATGGATCGGGGTGATGCCAAGCGTCATCCCTCGCGATGCTGAGGGACTGAGTGGTGGGACAGTGGGGTGTGGCAGAAAGGTGAAAGCTTGCTCTCTTTGTGGTGTTAGTTTGGAAAAGTGCTGAAGTGTTTAAGTCAAATCTTGGCTGCACTCGACAGGGATTCTGGAGCGAAATCCTGCGTTCACTCACATGAAGAGTTTTCTTGCCTTTGTTTCCGTCTGGATGAAAATTTCCTCTTGGGCATCTCCCTGTGGTGTTGTTGCCCTGATTAGTGTCTGGGTGTTGCCTTTTTCAGCTAGATTAATTTTGCTTTCTGATGGTACAGAGATCACGTGCAAAGACACCAGGTTTTCTTTAAAACTTCTTTAATATCAGTATGATAGCCTGCTGGGATTGGAACCGAGCTGATGTCTTTTGCGTAACACCTTGACTAGCAGACTTTACATAAAAACTGAAGTCTGGCGTAAGGATGTGTTTTACGTGACTTCCTCATCTCCTGGAGATCTCTGGTACTTCCCCATCTGGCCATAGAGTCATCCTGCCACAGTGGTTACTGTTTAGCTGCCTGAAACCTATTACTTTTTTCTTGTTTTGCCAACAAGTTTGTGTTTGTAGGCAATCATCTCAATGAATGCACATAAAGATAGGTGCATTAGCATTAATGTACTTGAGTTGCTGTAGTTCTCATTGTACCTTTGCATGCATTGAAAAATAATTGCAGATAAAGCTGGGATTGTTTCTGCATAAATGTTTGAGCGTTGAGTTCTGCATGTGTTAGGAGTTTTCCAGCTGGCAAGCAGATAGTGTCTGTCTCTGGTAAGAGTATAATCATAGATGGCAGTGTAAATGAATTTCTGGCAGAGGCTTTTCTGTGAGTAGTGCTATTAATTAGTAGCAGAGTTTGGCTGTGTAGACCTTTGTTAATGAAGATGGAACTACTCATGTCTTAGTGAAGGTCTAGTAGACACATCACAAGGAATGATGTAAGGACTGTTTGCAGCTCTTGGAAAGGGAAGGTAGAACAGTAACTGACATTTGCAGCAATTAAAACCTCATTGCTGGTGGCTGAAGAGCTTAGTTGTTCGCATTGATGCACATTTTGTGCTGATGTGGTGCTATCCAGATACTCTAAATGGCTTTGGGTGGTCTGGGCACCCACTGCTGTTGTGCAGCTGGCAAGGTGACAGCAGGGAGGCTCACTGCTGGCAAATCCCTTCCTTCCTGCAAGATACTTCAGCAGCAGGGTGGTAAAATCTCGAATGCTGCTGCATGCTTAATAGCAACAGGAGAGCAGGACTTCAAACAAGGTGTATTGGGAGGGCCAGTCACAGCCAGGGCAAGAACCATAGAATTATTTTGGTATTTTTAACTGATTCACAGTGCTATTTTGTACACCAAACTTTTCCCTTGTAAGCAAAGACTGTATAACCTATGGGCCAGGAAGATCACAATAGGGTCTTTCTGAAGACTTCTCGTAAGTGTCTCTGGACAGCTGCAGCAGTGATTATCACTCAGACTTTGGGAGGTAAAGAAAGAATTCTCATGATGGGGGGAACACTGAAGACTTTGGTCTTAGGTACTTACAAGGGCCTTGCCATTTGGTGACGCACTCTTACTCCTGCTCGTCATCTGTGGTATGTTATTGTGGCAGCCACACACAGTGGCTGTGAGTGTGAATGGGTTCTGACCAACAAAAAGGACCCCCAACATCAAATTTTCCTATTACATAGTGAAAAAAGTCCTCCTAATTCTTTGCTTAGGCACACCCAAGGGATTAGAAGAAGGTCTAGACCATGGGAGGATGGTCTGTGACCTCGATGTGCTGACGGTCTTGAGCTGTGACTGGCATTCTGTGGGTAAAATGACCCCACACAGTTGTTCTGCCATGCTGAAGCTTCCTGTGGGAAAGCCAGTGTCTCACATAGGCTGACAGGCTGTTGAGGTTGGATAATTTCTGAGCAAGCTAACCTGGGTGTATCAATACTGTTGGCATGGACAAGCAATCAGTGTGGGTCTGTGCCACTGCAGCTGTATCCATTTTTGACGTTGCTCAGGCATCCTGGCTCAGTTCTCTCTATTGGCACTTGAGGGATGCCTTGGTAGCTGAACTAATCCTAAGGGAGCTGTCTGGACTTGAAACTATCACTGGTGGAAACAGCATGCACTGTGCCAGCATGAGACTACTTGTGGGAGTGAGATTGGCTATACCCCACTTAGTATCTTTAATAAAATCATGCATGGTATTTGACTACTTTTTAACCCTTGTCCCCAGAGATGAAGTCATAAGATCTTTCCATGTGAACCAGGATCTAGTTTGGTAAAAACTTGTTCTTTTTCCTTTATGCTCTGCCTTTACTTACAGCTGTTTGTGCCTTAGACTGTAAGGTAGATCTGGTTTTCATACAAGCTTGGACTGGTGCTCACTTGATTTTTTTTTTTAATGGAGTTTTAGTGAGTATTTTATTGCATAATAGCTATGAGACCAAGTCTGATAGTAGTTCTTATCTCTGACTCTGTTCAAAAACCATTTTTCTTTAACCCTGAACCCTGTTATGCAATTGCAAGTAATAATTTAGAAGGATTTAGTCTTAATGGATATGAATACCCTATTTAGAAAAAGAAACAAAACACCCCTAAAACCTCCAAAACTTTACCACCAACTTTAAGGTGGTGCCCAGGTCTGAGAAAGCATATTGGAACACAGCAAGTTCTTCTGTCGTGGAGTGATTGAGGCCTAAATGGAAGACCTCACCTTTCCTTATTCTTCTATAGTTACTGAGAAGCCTGGTTTTTTAGACTTGATTCTATTTCTGCTTTTCTTGAAACAATTAAAACCACTGAAAATGTTCATAAAAAATGTATGGGCACGCATTAAAAGCTTTGGTTTAATATACAGCCTGATTTCAGCATCTACAGGCATCAGCACACTAGGTCAAGAGGCTGTTTGACCACAGTCCTGGGAAGAGGGTAATGTCTACAAGGTACAAAACAAAGTGTGACCTCATGAAGCAGATCTGAGCCCCAAAGCTCCTTTTCTTTCTCCCAGCTGTACCGGGCAAAATACCTTTCTTTCATTATAGTGTCAAGAGGACTGATTTTGAATTATTTCATCTTTATGGCTTGATGAATTGTTCTTAGCATAAATACATGGTTTACCATCCAGACAGTCCTTTCACATGACCTTTCTTGCTTTGAACTTCAGCTCAAAGCCCAAAAATCATTACAGCTGACACTTGCTGTGCTAAACTCAAATTATTCTTTTGTTTGAAGATTCTAAGAGAAGATGAACTTCCCTATTTTTCACTCTTTTTTCCTTACGAATGCAGTTCTGCAAGTAGTCAAGAAATGGCCTGGAAGATCATGTTATTTGGTGGTGAACAAGCTTATGATTCAGTGCTTTGTTGCCACATAAACATGGGTTATACAACCTGCTGAAGGCAGTGCCCAGTTGTTGCAGAAATCATTTCTCCAACAGAATTCAAAATTATATTTATGCTTCATTGACATATTTCCTCTTATTTCAGGGAAAGAATGCACCCAGGATGAAAGCACAGCTGCAGCTATCTTTGCTGTTCAAATGGATGACTATTTAGGAGGAAAGCCTGTGCAAAGTAGAGAAATTCAAGGATATGAGTCTACTGAGTTTGTGGGCTACTTCAAAGGAGGAATTAAATACAAGGTAAAGAGTCTGTCAAAATACATTCCGAAATTGTAACATTTTTCCCCACATAAAAATCAAATGGTTTTCTTTGTAAATGGAGATTTTAAAAATAGTTTCTTAAAGCTTTGTGTGTTTAGATCTGAATCACCCTCTTAAACTGTAGGAGTCCCAGTGTTTGTACAGAAAGCTGCAGCTTGTTTGTCGGTGCCTTTTCTGAAATATGAAAATCTTTCCCAATTTTTTTTCCCCCAAAATAAAGCTGTCCTGAAATTTCATACCTGTGTGTCTAAGGGAGCTCACAGTAGGGACTCTCTGTGTCTGGGAGGTGTTAAATCTCACAGAAATAATTTCTGTCTTGTAGACCAAATAATTTTGTTCGAATGCAGAACCCAGTGTGCTTGAGTGGTTAGAAACATGCAGAGAGTGGAAAATACCAGAACCTCACTTGGATCTAAAAATGTTGCTTTTTGCAGTCCTACTGCAGTTTTTTTCTGAAGTAGATAAACCAATCTCCCAATCACTTTTTTGAAAAATTTTATCTTTTGGAAAGGTGTAATGTCAGTGTCCTGGTGTCACTTCCAGAAGCTGAGTAACTGAAAGGTAGTTGTTTTTTTTTAAAACATCTGTGGGGTTTTTTATAAGAATAAAGTAATGTATCTCCTGAGAATATGTCCATAATAGAAGCTCTGGGAGCCATGGCTCAGTCAGCCTTTTTTTTCCAGTTATGAAGATTTGTGACTTCTCACTGTCTACACAACCAATTTTAGGGTTTTAACTCTGCTTAAGTGAGCTTGGCAGTGACATGCCCAAAGTTTTACATTTTAGTTTTTTTCTTTGTCATTTCAAGTGCCAGTTTCTGTTCCAGCCCAAGGTCAGGGTCTCACAGAGGCAGACATCCAAACCAGTTTACAGGATTATGCTTATATTTACACTCACAGATCAACAAATCAACAGTTTCCTCTCACTTCCCCTAGTTTGGTACTCCTTGCCAGGTTGACTCTGAAGTTGCAAATATTCCTTCCATAAAATTACACAGCTGCTGTGGAATTGTCCGTCCATCTACATGTAACCAGGGACCAAAACCACCTGGACCTCTGAGATTCAAGTCTGGAAAACTTCAAAAGGAGATGCATTTTTCTCTGCTTTTTCTCAGTCCTTGACTTCTGTTCTGACAATGGGGTTCAGTATTACCTCATCCTCTGAAGGTGGCTGGAGAGTGCTGTAAATTCTGTGCTTTCACTTTCCTGTTTATCTGAAAACCCTTTGAAGGAGGGTGACTTCTGCTCCCCTGGCTAAAGGTTCACACCTGAGAGTTAAGCAGCAGTGGTGTCTATCTGGTCTGTGGTCAGCACTCTTAAACAGTACATTACTTTGGCTTGCTTCTCACTGCACAAACCATTTTTTTCCACTGCTAGCTCCTCATCTGTAGCAAAAAAAAAAAAAGAAAAGTAACTTTGCAGAAATCAAACTGAAATAAAGCTGGCTGCTTTGTTTTATTCAGGCAGGTGGTGTTGCCTCTGGATTTAATCATGTCATTACTAATGATCTGAGTGCCCAGAGGCTGCTGCATATCAAGGGCCGGAGAGTCGTAAGAGCCACAGAAGTCCCCCTGGCTTGGACCAGCTTCAACAAAGGAGATTGTTTCATTATTGACCTCGGAAATGTGAGTATTTTCTAGGCAAAACACTGAAAAGTAAAAGCTGCGTCCCTTCCAAGGTTTGAGTTATCCCCTAAAATGCAAAACTGATTTTGTCACACATGGGAACCAGCAGAAAGAATCTACTTTAGAGAATTGGTTTTAGTGTCACACCTCTTGAAAGGTTTCAGACTGTCCTAAATATTTCCTGAAGTGTACACAGATTATACATCAAGAAACTGTTTTCTTTCCCATTCAAGGCATTGGGATTTTTCACTTCTGGTGTTTGAACAGCTTAAACAGCTTACTGTAAGTCCAGTTTGAATTTTGTAGTCTCTACCAGATGAATGGGATCAGTGTTACTGTTCAGAGCAGAGCACAGATTCAGCCATTCTCTTAAGAGCATTTCTTCATAGTCATCAAACTTTGATAGTGACAGTTGACCCTAAAGAAATAGCTGCAAAAGTGGTTATAAAACTACTTGAATATTTCAAGAGACCACTTGAGAAGCAATGCCATGCTTCAAGGCTTTCTGCTGAAAACAAGTAGAGACAGCACAGAAGAATATCGACAGATAAGACAATTCTGCTTGTTTCAAATGACTTAAAGTTCAGTACTGTCACCTCAGAGTACATGCTAAGACTTTCTGATAGTAAGAGAAGCAGCTGGGATGTAGACCACACTAATTAGATGCTAGTTACCAATTTGAAATTATTCCCATGCCTGATATGCTCACATGTAATGGAAAGCATGTGAAAGGAAATAGTTTATCTGCAGTTGGTTTTAACTGTACTGCTTCACAAGGAAGTGGTCAGCTGCTTCAAGATTTCAGTGTTCTCCTGACCTATTGAAAAATGGGCTCATCTGAAGTTACAGTGTTCATTTGGCTTTTTCCTCTGAAAACTGTCCCCTTGTGTGACTGTTGAAGATAATCAAGGTAGCTACTTGATACCAATATGTCTTTGATTTTTATTGTGCTTCACAGCCTTCAGATGGAACATGAAATTGTGTTTTTTGAATATTATCCTAGTCCTCTTATGTCAATGTGGTTTAATCATCTGGAGCAGCCTGGTGATCAATATCCAAAGTAATCTCTCAATGCCAGTTTGCATAGAAGACCCAAGTCATCTGTTCCCTTTCAGAGTTAACCCATGGGAGATGCAAAGTTGGGAACTAAACATTGCTAGAAAATGCTGCTTTTACAGTAAGGCTGTAATCGGGCTTGAGTTTTCTGGAGTTAACCTCCCCTGGACATGCTGTGGAGCTGGGTGTACTCCATGAATTCTACTTGTCCTGACCCTTATTGGGCTGCAGTTGCCCAGATGACCTTGAGTGATTACTCAGGCCACACTGCAGACGTGTCAGTGACACTGATGAGATGTACCACGGGTGTATTGCAGTGTTACATGCATGGCTTGGGGCCCATCCCTTTGGTGAGAGGAGAGTGTTGTCACTAAGCCATTTAAATGTAATATGGCTTTAGAGTCTTTACCTGATACTGAATCTACATTGGGAGCCTTCTGCTTTTTTCAGTGTAACGTCACTGGTTTCTGATCCACCCTTTGACAAGACAGAGGTCAAGCAGCAGTGCAACACTGTGCCTTTGTAGGAAGAAGGATGAGATGCGAACAATATCTAGATCCCTTTTATTTTTCTTTCTTTTTTTTTTTTTTTAACCATTCTATGGGTAATGCCAGTCAAATCACATGACTAAAACAGTTCTTGGTCTTGTCATGTCGGCTGGTTAAGAGAGATGGGTTTTCTTAAATGTACTGATAAGTTAAGGAAAAAAGTGTTTTAGCATCTAGATATTCATAGTCGTAGGTTATTACATAAACCAGACTGTGCTTGTGGGAGATGAAAAGGCAAGGTGTGGCATAGTTCAGGATGAAGATATACAAGTCTAGTGAAGTACCTCTAAATAAATGGGAGTGATAGAAAATACAATGTCACAGGAGATACCTTACTCAAGTTTTCTAAGAGCTGTATTTCAAGCTGAAATAACTGTACTTCAGATTGAAATTTTCCATGACCAGAGGCCCATTGTAAATGGGTGAGGCTTTATGAGTCTTTACAGGAGCTCTTAATTGAATTTAAGGTTCCTTTGGAAAAAGAAAAGTATTTTGGGTAAAGTAGACTCCTTTACTTAACAGTTGGAATAAAATTAATCGTAAATAGGATTGCTTTTGAGTCTTGGGATTGATTGCAGAGCACTACAGACTCATTGTCCGAGAATAATGGGCAGTAATTTCATAAAATAATGAGCTTATGGTCAGTGCTTTTAATATCAAATTATTGTAGTGTGTCAAATAAGATGAATTTCCAAGGTTTACTTTCCCCAGTCTCTTAGCTAACCAGAAGGATGGTCTCCATGGCATTGAAAAATTGCTTGTGCTGTTCATTTCCAGTTATATTTTATCAAGCCACTTACCTAATATAATAAAAAATTGTTTCACTTTTCCCGTTGAGCTCAATTACTGCAGTATTTTAAACTCATGGTTCGAACAGATAAGGGGAAATTATGAGAGGTAATAATGATTAGGAATAAAATCATTACTAATCCCTAGGGTTTCCTTTATAGGGATAATGCTTTAAGCAAAAAGTAGGTGTGCATTTGCAGCTAGGTTCACATATTTACAGTTCATGTTCTGATGTTTATCTCTATTCTGATGTTTATCTATACCTAGATCATAGAATAGTTTCGGTTGGAAGGAACCTTTAAAGGTCATCTAGATCAATTCCCCCTGCAATGAGTGGGGACGTCTTCAACAAGCTCAGGTTGCTCTGAGCCCTGTTCAGCCTGACCCTGAATGAAGGCTATTCTATCTTGATCCAGTCTTCTAAGTTATTGGACTCAAACTTTGGCAGAAAATAAGATTAAAAGATAGTGTTGTAACTGCCTATCTCCTGATCCCTCTCTTAAAAATGTTTGGGATCCCATGGAGCCATGTCCCGTGTGCACAACTCACACAGCACCTTGGCTGATTTGTTACTAAACCACATTTACAGCACTTCAAATACCATACCCAGGTCTCATCTTGCCTCCTTTGTACTCTCTTGGCTGGAAAATAGCTGCAGAAGGTAGAGAAAGCACTGTCTGTGATATGAGGGGAGTTACTGTCTGTAATGTGACCTTTTAGTCAAGCAGTCTTCTGTAGCACCATGAACTGAGAGCTGTGACTGTACTGATCTTCCTGTACACTGAGTGATCCAGGAGAGTGCTGGCATGCCAGACCCTAATTTAAGTTGGGGTTTTTTTCTACATGGGATTTCCATGACACCTCTTTGATGAAGCTGGGAATCTCTCTGTAAGGGAGCCTTTGGGGCAGGCAAGACAAGTGCAGGGCAGCTGCTCAGAAGGCCTGGAGTAGAGCACGCCTTGCTTTGTCAGGTGCTGCTCAGTGCATCTTGTCCTGGTGTAGCTCTGCTCAAGGCCTCCCAGGAGCTGCTATCTTCTGCCACACAATCACAGAATATGTTAAGTTGGAAGGGACCCACAAGGATCATTAAGTCAAACTCTTAGCCCTGCACAGGACAGCCCCAAGAGTCACACCATGTGCCTGAGAGCATTGTCCAAATTCCTCTTGAGCTCTGTCTGGCTTGATGCTGTAATCGCTTCCCTGAGGAGCCCATTCCAGTGCCCAACCACCCTCTGGATGAAGAACCTTTTTCTAATACCCAGCCTAAACTCCCCTGACACAGCTTCAGGCCATTCCCTCGGGTCCTGTCACTGGTCACCACAGGGAAGAGATCAGTGTCTGCCCCTCTTTTTCCCCTCATGAGGAAGTTGTAACTGCAGTGAGGTCTCCCCTCAGTCTCCTCTTCTCCAGGCAGAACAGACCAAGTGCCCTCAGCCGCTCCTCATACGGCTTCCCCTCAGGGTCCTTCCAATCCTGTCCTGAACTATTGCTGGTATCCCACCTGAGTGGGATTGACAGTTCTTGGTGCTTAAACTGCCTCGCCTTGCTCTGTGCTCCTCTTTACCTCCAGATGCAGCTCTCTCTGTTTCACCCCATCCTCCAGCCACCTCCCCTTAGCTACAACCCATTTTCTTCCTTCAGCGCCAAGACAACTCTCAAAACAGCAAGGAGCAGGAGAGGGCATGGAAAATGATCACAGAAGGCAAGGAAAAAGATGAATCACTGTGCCATTTAATGAATAACATACATACAGTTTTCCAGGCTATTTTAGTACTTATCTAGATGCATATGTAAATATACTTATATGTGTATATTTCTGATAAGATGTGCTAAAGACTTTCATATCTTTTTGTCATCTTTTGTCAATTTTCTTGGTTTAAAGTTGGAAGGAAACTTGTCAGTATTGTGAAATTAAGCCTGTGTATATTGGTGTATGCTGGTGGTTTACAAAATTGGAATGTTGAGATGTGTTAATAATTTGGGTAGTTATCAAAACATGCAGCGGAAGTAATGGGAGTAACAATGGAATAAAGCAACATGAATTGATCAGCTGATTTTATTGAAAGCTTCCCAACTCATTTTGGGAAGCCCTGCTGAATGAAGGCTATGTGAAGCTGTATCCTTAGTGACCAGCAAAAATATCCTGTGTGTGTGTGTTTGGATAGAGCTTTGTAAAGTGTAAGGCTTGATTGTGTGATTAATCTCTTGATGGGAGGCAGCAGCAGTGCCATGAGCTGGGTGACCGCAGAGGGCAGGCAGAGGGATGTGCACTGCTCAGCCACCTTGAAGAAATTAAGAGACAATTGTTAAAATAAGGGGCTGAGTACGATGTGTGATAACTACCACTGAGGTTTGAGCTTGGGCCTGGTTGCAACTGGAAAGTTTTGTCAGTACAATGAAAGCTCTGCAGACAGAACATTACCCTTCTCCTAAAGGAAGAGTGCAGACGGGTGAAGTGATAACTATAGCTCAAGCTAAATGCAAATTGAAGGTAAACTGTACTCAGTTGTCCATTCTTCCTGTTCCCATAGTGGTGCTTATAAACTGATTTATAAACAGCCAAGAGGTTGCTGGTTTGAAATTTAAGACCCCCTAATGTTCTTAGAATCAACTTGTGCTATCTAGAAATCAATGGATGTGGTTCTCAAGGACTTCATGAATCCAAATGAAAATTATGAAGTTAGAACTCAAAAGTATGAGACTGAACAGAGCTATCATGTATCTGTCAGTATGTTCCTACTAGAATACCTGGCATAATAAGCAGGTCAAAAGAAGAAAAATTGCTGTTGTGCAACAAAGACACTAGAAGAAATACATCAGGCAAAAAGGCTGGCTTTTTATGACAGCTGCTTTTCACAGCAACTGTTAACTTGGTATAGACTAAATTATGTTTACAAAAAGAATAGTAACTTCTGCTTTTAAAGAGCAAGAGAACAGATACTTGCTTTGTGATTATGACCACGGAGTATGATTCAGCATCACATTGCAACCGTAAACACGGTTGTCTTGGTGGCTTCTCTAACCTTCTTCCCTCACTATCTCTTTTAGCTGGCTTCTCTTGGATTGGATGAAGCAGTTCACAACAGGCATATTAACTGCTTTAATAAACTCACTGTTGAGGTATAAATGGGGCTGGAAGAGCGCATTCTTGCATTTTTTCACTGTGTTTGTAGTTGCTTTTCCCGGCTCTAACAACTGACTCATGTTGTTTTTCCCTGCACATGTTTCTCCTACAAATAACCTCTTCCCCAATTTCCCCCAGTTGAGAGTTAAACTATTGCTCATGCTGTAGAAGGGAGCTGCCAAAGAAGTAGCTGAGCTTGAAGAACTAAAGTGCTTTAGTTCTTTATTAACTTTATAGACTTATTAACAGCATTAAAATGTTGTTCTATCTATGCAATGTGTATCTTGATAAGCAAGCATCTTAATTTTTCTATAATTCTGTGAACCAGTTACTCCAGCAGTGTAAATGCCAGCATTCTGGAAGCTGCTATAGTCTCAAAATCATCAGATGGAGGAAAAAGAAAAATGAAGTCTTGCCCACCCCCCCACCCCCCCTTCTTCAGTTAAAATATTCAGAGTATGGATTTTTCTTCATACTCTATGAACTGGCAAATTTCCCCTCACCCCCACTTGCACACAGAAGAGTAGCTGAATCAGAGGTCATCATTTAAGCTTCAGGTGGCCTGGACATACAGGTATCCGCAAGGATTCAGTTAAGTTAGTTTACTTCCTGATGTTGTAGGAAATGCAGATGTTTTGGTGCTTGAGCTGCTGTTGTTTAGAATTAAGATCATCCTGGTATTGACCCCTTAATCCACTGTGGTATAGCAAGGGCTATTCCTAGTGCATACTAGCAAAACAGGTGGGAGAGGAAAAATGAATGTATTGAGTGCATGACTGTGCATGAATCTGACTTATTTTTAGTCTGAAAATTTGTTCCATTTGAGTCAAGTGGGAGACTCCAAAGACTGGTTACAAAGACACTATTGTAATTTTACTAGGGCCAGGCTCATGGTGGCCTCAGAGGTATTCTGGCTGAATGAATTTGAAGTTTGTTTTGGATTATCAAAACTCACTTCTGCTCAATGGTTCACTGTATTACAGTTTCAAATATAAAAGTTTCAAATGTAAAAGGTAGATTTGATGGATATGTGAAATGAGAAGGGTTTTTTTCCCTGCCTCTATCAAGAATTCAACAGTTGAGAAAGGAAAAAATTGAATAACTAACGGAGAAAAATGCCTTTGGAGGTCTATATTAATCCAGTTGAATCCAAACATTCTTCTTAATACATATTGTTATTTCCTAAAAACTCCCTGGATGTCAATGAACTGACTGAAAAGAGCTGCATTCTAGTTATTTTTGTTCAGTTATTTTCCCCACCATGTGGACTTTGTTTTCTTGATTTAGCACTTTTCCATACTGAAAAAAAAAAAACCCATTAAAAAAAGCTCCACACTCTTGCTTTAGGGCTCCCTGTTTTATTTCCCAAAACTTGGTGTTTGAAATACAAATACCATTGTATTTGCCGTTGTTTGACAAATAGTTAAAATTAAAGACATTAGAAGTATTTCTGTTGTTTGCAGTTCATGAACTTTTTTCCAGGTTTATTTCCATTTTGTATTGTCATTGCTCCTTTAAACATATTAAGTTTAATTACAGGACTAGACTTTCAATAAAGTAGAGTTTCAGCTAAAAGGAACTTGTGCTTTATCAGAGCAGCTGTTCACTAATGACCATGAAGAGTCTCAGCTGAGTGCCTGCCAATTATTTAGATAGTAGCATGATAAGATATTCATAAAGCTTTGCCAATATTCATGTATGTTCCACCTGCCTCTAGCGTTGCTGGGCTTTTTCCTGTACTTCCCTCAGGAGGTGAGTACCAGGAGTGCCGGCTCCTTTGGGGACCCCTACATCACAGCTGCTCTCCTCCTGACCCACCTTTCCTTACAAGCCTCATCAGCCTTTCTTCTACCTGCTGTGAAACCACTGCAGTGGCCTTCTGTGATGTGGTTATTTGCCCAGGCTCTGATCTGCTTCTGAACAGCAGCAGCTAAGCCAAAGGGAAGAGAGGAATTAAGGCAGTTATAACTGTTACAAACATTCTTTTTTTGCTTTCAGCCCTTTAGTCTGATCTGTGGGGTTAAAGAGAATGTAGTATGTCATTTCACAGGAGTGAGCAGATTTAGCTGAAGAGTTTTCTTGTGTTGAGTCCCTCGGCATCAGAGCTGTACCTCTGCTGCACCAAATGTTGTGGTTTAGAGAAACAAAAGACAACGTCCTGACTGACAGACATTGAGTCAGCATGAGTTGCATCATGACAACATGAAAAGGTCCACACTATAGATTTAAGCTGTCTCTCAGCTAAGAGTGGTCATTTTTTTTTTTTAAATTGAGGTGCAGTTACATTCTGAGAGTGTGTTCTGGTGTATATGTGGGCAAAAGTGGGCAGGTTTAAGGTGTATTAGGGCCTCCAAACAAAGAATAGAGGCATACCAGCTTGTGATACTTGGCTTAAATTCTTTCCTTAATGAAAGCTTAAAGTTTATTTTAATATTTTAAAGTTAATGAGACTTAAACATTTCACTGTTATTTTCTACCTAAATTGAAGTTTCACCACAAACTTGTTTTAAATTAGAGTTTTGAAACCTATTTAATTCGTTTAGCTTTTTAATATCTCTTCACATTTGAGAATTCAAATCAGCAATTACAGTAGGAGCCTGGAAATTAGTAGGTGTTTCAACAGATGTATAGGTTTAAAACACTTGCCTGTTTAGGGCGTGTTTAACTAGAGGAAGACTTCTTCATGGATTTAAGCTTCTTGGCTTTTGCTGTCATTGTCCTGGCTAAGATCCACAGAAATGACCACAAAAGATCCAGAAAAGAGAGTATTTTTTCATTTGCCTCCAGACTAAGGAGGCTGCCAGCTGAATACAGACGTGGCTATGGTTTAGAAGGGAAAAAATTGGTTTTTATGTCACTTCTGAAATAAGTGATTTTTTTGTTTGTTTTTCCTTCTCTCGCTCTGCATGCCATTTGGGGCTGGAGCAGGAAGCAGGAGGTGTACTTTCACAGTCCCCTTCCACACAGGGAAAAGTGCCAAGGTGCTCTTGCTCAGGGTTACACATGAGCCACGCATGATCATCCTGATGAACCACTTCTGTACAGAAGCTAAATGCTGGGTCATTTTTAATGTGCTGTAGAAGTCTCATGTGACTTGCACAAGGTCACTCTGCAGGCCAGAAGCTGTTAGGAGTAAGAGCAGTGAATTCGGACACTGTATGGCTAAAAGACCAAACTGTGTCCTCAAAATGGGCATTTGAGGGGAGACCTTGTTCTGACCACAGTGTGCATGGCAGGGACCCAGCTTGCCCTCCCAACCTCACTCAGGAGCTCTAGGGTGGTCATTGTGATTATTCATTATAACATTTTCTTGCCCTCAGCTGTTAATTGTCCCACCGTGATCTGAGAACTGTATTGACAGCAACAGACATTAATATAGGGCATCTCTCTCAGAATTCTCTTTAAGAGATTTAAAAAAATAAATACTGCTAGTGCAAACTTCTGAAAATAAACTGGGCTTGGCACAGGAATTACTGATGAATGAAGCTCTTTTACTTTGAGAGGAGTGAACACTTGAAGTCTGTTTTCATTTTAATGGAAACATTTTTTGTCGACCTGCCAATTCAAAATAAAGTTAGCAAAACAAGCCTAAAAATAGTGAAGGTGTAGTACAGCTAGGAAATTGTGAAAGCAGTGAGTGAGCTAAAGCTAAATATCATATTTTGCCCATAGTTGAGCACTTTATATGTCTAAAAAAGAACTACATTAATAATAAAATATGTCACAAAAGCTCAATGATTTCTTGGGACATGGTTAGATAACTAAATGACTGTATTTCAGGTAAATCCAGATCTAAATATTAGCCTTCTCAAGAAGTGGCTTTAACTTCTAAAAATCTTTTTCTGGCTTTAAATTGTTGAAAATCCCAATCTACCTAGAGGATGAAATGGATACGTTATCAGGAAGGCAAACTTGTAGATATTTGGCTTCTCTACTGTGAGGCCTCAAAATTACATACATTGAAAATGAGATTATTGTAGTTCAGAAGAGAAAATTAACTAAATCCAAGTTCTTGAAAGCTTCGAGCACTGAATACTTTAGATATTTTAGTGATCATAGTAAATATATTACAATACTGTATACTTTGGGACGCTTTCATGAGTTGTGGCTGCTTACTTCCTTCTATTTGATTATACAGTACATGAAGTTTAACTTTCAGGCTTTTAATAAAGAATAGTGTCTTTATTCTCTAGTGATAAAAAGAATCTGATTCTTATTTCTCTAGCTTTTAAAATCTGTGTTTTTTAAATAACCATGTAAGATGGAGCTTGTGGATCTCCAGATCAAGAATGTTTTCAGACACTACTTGTTGATTCAAGTGGTGGTTTATGCAGCAGAAGAAAACTTGGAACATGGACTCCATAAGGAAAATAATGAAACCTGTAAATTTAAAAATCTGAAATCCATTACTGTAGATTTTTAAAGGTCCTTTTCCTTCCTCAGGCTCATTTGAAGCCTAGAGCCTGTGGACTATAGGAGAGCTTGGTTTAGTCAGACAGGGAGAATAAACTGTGAATGTGGAGCAACTTGGGTGCAGTGCGGCCTTTAGGAGATGCTAAGAAAAGAAAATGTGAATTTATTGTCCAAGAAGTAAAGGTCTTTGTAATTTGCAGTGGCAATTTAAGTCTCACCATATCCTTTGCGGTCAGTACAGCAAAAATATTTATTTTGTAGATGCAACTACTTGTTTGAGGTTCCATCACCAGTTACCAAAAAACCAAGAGAAGGCCAATGGGTACAGCTGAATCTGCACTTTTAACCTTTCTGAATGAGCAATCTCCACCAGTTGCTGCATCAACACTGAGATAAGGCAACAGCTGCCTTACCACTTCCCCTAGTTCTCTATTCTATGACTTCTTTCTCTTCATTATTGCTTCTACAGACTATGGGAAATTAAGAATTCCCGTTTATTGCTGCTATATTTAGTGACTCCTGTTTCCTTGCATAGCTGCAAATAAGCTCAATTAGTAGGATGTAGGCAAGGATGAGAATGATGCTAAGGAGTCTGTGTTGGGGAAAGTCTCCATGAATTTGGAAGAAAATGGCTGGAGCCGTGCATGGCAATAATGAATGTATTAAAAAATCTGCTCAGATTGGAACGTTTTACTTTCTACACATTCAGTTCTCTAGAAAATTATTTCCCTAAGTATGAACAGACATTTTGTTTTCCTGGGGAAATGTAGAACGGCGGATTTAAGATAAGGTTGAGACCTGATGCCAGCTACATCTCCAGATCCTGGATACTTGGTAAACTGACAGTAGTTAAACCAGAACTTAGAAGCATTTTTTTTACTTAAGCATACAGTCAAGTTGTTAAAGGCAAGCTGAAAACCTCACAGCTTTCATTGCATGACATCTGCAAGTTGAAAGGGATACAGTTCTGTGAATCTGTGGTGTAATCCTGACGGAACTTAAAACTTTGTCTTTGAAGAGATTCCTTTGAAGGGAAGGGAGGTTGGAAGGGCACAGTGAGATCACTGCGGTCTCATCGTGGGGTTTTTTTGTGTCCAAACGGGTGAAAAGTAATTGTTGGAAGTTACTAGCACTGTTTTACTTGCAGATGCCATCAATGTTAGCTGTCTTCTAAAAATTTGCACCTGCTAGCAATGAGAAGTTATGCTTCATCCCTCACTTGTCTCAACCCACCATTCCAAGTACTGTTAGAGACCAACAGTGGTCAGCAGAAAGAGTTTGATTTTTTTTTTTTTTAATGAAACAGACTTTTATCTCAAATCTAAGTTTTATACAGTTGTACATACAACATAAAACTAAGCCCAAGTAATTTATTCAGTGAGGCCTCTGATTAAAATTTGCATTGCAGATGAACACAAACCAGTTCAACCTTTTTCAAAGTTGAAAATTACTGTATACCTTTACTGCTGTACTATTCAAGCTATTTGATAGAATCATGTGAAGAATCAAATTACCTTCTTCCAGGAAAAGGTGGGGGAAGCAACCAGCCAAGATGAATAATTTCCTTGGACTGGCTCCTTCCAGTCCAGCCTCTAGCATCTCTGCAGCTTATGTTCTGCCTTTTGTTAGTAATTTTCATCAAGACTGAAATCTAAATTCTTCATTTTGAAGTGCTTCAAGTTCTGGATGAATAATGGGAGTTGCCAATGGGTGTCCTTGGTCTGTGTGGCTGAATCAGGTGACCTCTCTTAGGCTGGTTCTGGTGGCTCTCCTTCCTGAGGGGAGCCTTGGGAACATGCTGCATTCTGCAAAGGGTCAGCAAATAAAAACTGGATTGAAAGATCTAACTGTACTTTTGAATAACACATACAACCAGGATCTTCCTTGAGATTTTGAAATTAATTTATTTCTTGACACAGATGAGTACCAGCAGTGTTGAAGTACCATAGAAGAGGAGCTGACATATATAAATTTGCAGTAGCAAATTTAGGATTTTCTGGTTCTTTAATTAGCTGAAGCTATATCTGTAATTGGGATGAAACTCAGTCAAACCAAAACTCTGACTATTCTGAGCTCAAGTGATCTCCAAGTATGTGGAAGCTAAATTATATTATGTAGATATCTTGCATATTACAGCATCACAGAATGAAATACGTTGGAAAAGCCCTCTGAGATCACTGAGTCCAACCTTTGACTGAAAACCACCTTGTCAACCAGACCACAGCACTGAGTGCCACATACAATCTTTTCTTGAACACCTCTAGGGGTTTGACCCCACCACCTCTCTGGGCAGCCCATTCCAATGTTTATTCACCCTTTCTATGAAGAAATTTGTCCTAATAGCCAACGTAAATCTCTCCTGGTGCAGTTTGAGACTATGTCATAGATATTGCAAATCGTGACTTGTAGAAAGCATTTCTGAAAGACGTAGATTCACTGATATTCTGGTGGTTTAGACCCAGTAGGATAATTATTAATAAAATGAATTCAGTAATTTTGCTGTGCTGAATCCTATTGCTAATGTGTGTGTTCTTTTCATTGTTTCAGGAGATCTATCAGTGGTGTGGCTCATCATGCAATAAATACGAGCGGCTGAAGGCTACTCAGGTTGCTGTTGGCATTCGGGACAATGAGCGAAATGGAAGGTCTAAATTAATTACTGTGGAAGAAGGGAGTGAGCCAGACCGGCTCATAGAGGTATTGTAATGTGCAAACCAGTTGCTGGCATAGCTGTGAATTAAAAGTTTTTGTTCCTCAGGAACTAAATTGGATTTGGCTGATGCTAGGAATACAGATAGACTGTAGTAGGCCAGTTTATACCTTTTCCTTCCTTCCTTATCCAAGCAGTGTAAAGTTAATTGTCATTAGAATCTGAGGTAATTAATCATCTGAGAATACTTTCACAAGAACTGAATGTTTGCTTTATTGAGTTAGCTGTACAGTGACTGAATTAACAGCATGCCTCATACCCAAAGCACACTATCTGCTCTGTGTGAGGAATGAGCATCCATCTGGGACAGCACCAAACAAAGAAACACATAGGATGACTGTGTGTAGAAAGTAAGAAATGTAGCAAATTGCATGTTGATGCAGGGGGCCAAGCACACTGCTTTGCATACTTCTGCTTCTATTTCAAGATCGTATGCACCTAGCCTCTAGCAACCCCAGTGAGCCCTTTCCTCGTATGTTTAGAAAGTTAAACCATTTGCTTAAAACCCCCAGATTTCAGATACCATAACTGAGCTGATCAAAGCAGAGCGGAAAAAAAATTTCCCAAGCCACATACTAATAAAAACATTGTCACTTGACATTTTTGTCCTAAATTAAGCTTTTTCCATTGGTTCTCTAAAAAGAAGGAAGGGGGAAGCAGGGTCTCAAAGCAGTCCTTCAATGAAATGGAATATGTACAGCCAGGATATTGTCTTGTGCTCCAGATTAAGTTCAGGAAGTAAAGCTAATGGTGCATGCAGGTGTGCAATTATTTTTTGTGGTGCTTACATTCAGTGTGGTCGTGTGCAGCATGACTGGCTACTGCCTGAGTAGCAAAACAGGTGCTGAGCCACCAGCCCGTGGCCATGCTGGCTGTGGTGACCACTTTGTGTGGACTGTCCAACGGCCTTCTTTCCTGTGCCTGTGAGTACAAATGTGGCTGTGTTCAGA